>JAJHJA010001071.1:0-311207 GCA_021202915.1 Heliconius himera
TCAAGAGACAGATGGGTACACGAAATAGTAGCGATGGCGGGCGAAAGTTGGCTGGACAAAGCTAAGGATAGAGAATCGTAGCATTTCTTGGGAGAGGATTTTACCCGACAGGGGTCCATACTACATAATTAACAAACAATTAAAATAATTAATAATTTAAAACAAAATTAAATATAGGAATCTATAATGTAAAGTGTACTGAATGCTCATTAAAATGTAATAAAATATCAATATTTAATTTTTTTTTATAAATAAGAATGTATCATTGTAATCTGTATGGAATTGAAGTAAGGCTTATATAATAATTATTATATAGCCGTATGCACATGAAAAGCACAGTTAGTTTAAAATGACAAACAGATATTTGAATTTTATTTATAAGAAGCGGTCAACGGAAATCTTGCCTTATTTATATACTTATTTATAAGAAATTTTGCTGTCGCGGACTTTTATTAAAACGAATGAAATTGAATATTTTTGTATTACAATATACTTGCATATATTTTATTATTTCTGCAGCGCTCACGGTACGATGGCGTTCATTATTATTGTTATTTCGTTATTTAAGGCTAACTTAAGAAATGCACCGTGATGTTATATAGCCTATAGTACTCTTGAGAAATGTAAGAATAACCCACAGTAAACATTTTTGTGTTTGAAAATAAAAATAAAGATAATTTTTAAACTATTTTACACAATATTAAATTATTCCTTATTCAATGCACATGCGTAGTATATTAAACATATGATGTGATGTGTACTTTGTCAAAATCTGCAGTAAAAATGTATTGTATGGCACAGTATATTATTTCAATAAATATGCTACATTTATAAAAAGATATATAAAAACTGACGAAACATAAAATTTCTCCGTGTGCATTCTAATAAAAGTATTAATGTTACATCAAAACTTACAGGTCTGACATACATCAGATGTTTCAGATCTTCAATTTCAACATTGACATGTTGAAATTGAAGATCTGAAATTTTCTGCGAAATGCAGAAAAGATATACTTTTAGACCCTAGGTTACAACCATACAAAATCTATTACTGTCTGGTAGTTTTTGCGTGATTAGAGAATAAATGAATAGACAGACAGACAAGAATTCTGCTATTTTTAGCTTTTACAAACTTATGTTAACCGACCTAATATTTTTTTATATTTTCCATGTACAGAATTGACTTTTTTGTCCTTTTTTATATATAGACATAATAATAATTTACAATTTTGCTTATTATTTCGTTTTCTGATTCTTTTATTCTTCTCTGCCTCGTATGAAATAATTATTTGTGCTTAGAATATTTTAGCTATTAGTACTAGGAGCTAGGACTTATCGTAACTACGTATGTCATGCAAAAAATGATGTAATTGTAAATAAATAAATTTACCATCTGTGGGTTTTGATTATTTTTGTATTATTTTTTGCACTCAAATTTCTTAAAAAATTTCAACAATTTTCTGAAATAACATTTTTACTGAATCTCTGTAAGACGATAGATGAAATTACCCGTCCGCAATGGGGAAATAAGAGTCTATGTCTTTTTTAGTGACTGTAGGATGAGATAATATGTTTAAGTAAGTATATTAATAAAAAAATAATATACAATAAAAAATATTTTATTGCCTTGAAAATTGCAATGCTTAAATATGTTGATTAATAAAGCTTATAAAAGACGTAACTCTAGCGAACACAGCAGCATGGCCGACTTCGCAACCTCCCAGATTAGGATGGAGACCGAAAGAAGTAATTCCCACCTAAAATAAAAAAATATAGATGTTATTACTGTTGCAAATAAATATAACTTAGATGTTAAAAAATATAAAGATACTAAAGTAAATAAATAATCAATGCTACTGTTTTTGCTATTTTAAAAATTCTAATAAGTAAAGAAAGAGGCCAGTGGTGGCGCAGTGGCACGAGGTGTGACTGTAAAACCGATTGGTTGTGGGTTCGATCCCCACTCGAGGAGATGAAATATTTACTTAAATTTATATTTCCATTTCTTCGCTCTGGTGTCGTGGTTAAGCGCGGCGTTGAGTTCTGCCAATCAACACGCAATGCCTCCTGAAATCGGCAGAAAGTGGGGAACGGAGTGTCTTAACACTAGGTTCCCTCTGCCTACCCTGCTGTGTGCGGGATACAGCGTGAAGCTGATTTATTTTAAAGAAAGAAACTTACAAGTAATGGAGCATTGTTTCTCTGAACAACGAGCGGACCACCAGAGTCTCCTCCACAAGTACTGGCTGATGTCAAAGTGCAAATATTGCTCGACTGTATAAAAGATGGAAAAAAGAGCTGGCATTGTGCGTTGGAAATAATATTCATGTTGGCAAAACTGAGGAATTGATTGGCTGGAATACCAACATCTGAAATGTGAACAACATTTATATTTGAAATTGAATATAATACAACATAATTATAGATAATTTTGTAGTATTTTTTAGTCAAATTAATTTAATATATTTTTTTATTCTATAAAAGGATAATGTACAAGTAAAATAACCTATTTCTTAAGCAGATATACTTACTTCCTCTAGCTCCAAAACCAGATGCAGTACCCGTCGTACCTTGGAATGAGTCACTCAGTTGTGATCCACTAGGCAAAGCAACGACGTTAATAGTGCCTGAAATATTAAAAAAAACATAAAAGATCACACTATTGTTGAGGTCAGTCATATCGCAGGGACACTAAATGTGACTGTAAATGCGATTGGTTGTAGGTTCGATCTCTACTAGAGGAGATGAAATATTTTTTTAAATTTAGATTGGAAATCTAAATTTAAATGAGTGTGAAATGCCTCCAGAATTCGGCGGTAAATGGGGAACGGAGTGTTTTAACACTAGGTTCCCTCTGCTTACTGTAGTGTAGCTGGATACAATGTGAAGCTGATTTAATTTTTTTATTTTTTATATTAAAACGAATTATTATATATATATTTTTTATTTTTTAACGTACTGGAAAGTGTGAGACGTGAAGAAAGACGAGCGACGGCGATATCATTGATTACACGTGCTGGTGTCCAATTGGGGTGCATCACAACATCCCTTGTTTGAACTCTGGTACCACCTGTGAATATAGTTACGGATCCAAGAACAACCGTAAACAACGAAGCTTGATTTTGACCATCAAACCAGCAGTGAGCAGCGGTTAGAAGACGGTTGTTGGTAACTAGGATAGCTCCACATACTGCTGTATTGGATGAGAGTGTTATTACTAAGCCAGCCTGAAAATATAATAATACGTAATTATAATAAAGTGTATAATAATATAAAATATTAATAAAAAAATGATGTGAGGTAAAGTAACACGCAAGCAACGCAATGTCTCCAGAATTCGGCGGAAAGTTGAAAACGGAAGTGGCCTAATGGAAAGGAATGTCTTAACACTAGGTTCCTAAGGTTCCTCTGCCTACCCTTCTATGCTGGAAAAAAATAAAAATAAATTAAAATTGTATATTTAATTGTATCACATGAACCCCCAACAGAAATACACATTAATTCTTTCATTAATCTGTCCAGAGATATACTTATGTACTGTGTGGCGGAAATTATGAAAAGTTTAAAAGATAGTAATTTTCAGTGTATTTTGTAATATGCCTCCCATCTGCCACGACAGTATCCGGTTTATTATTTTATTTATAAAAATATTAGTCAATTGAAAAGATTTTCCTTAATAACAAATACCAATGATTATATTAAAGTAATAAAAATTCTGATTGAACGAACTATTTAAGTTAGGCCATGTCTGAATTAAATTTGCACTAAATATTAAAATAAATTAATAAATTATTATAATAGATTTCTAAATATATTTTTATAATTCTTGATAACGTATAAATAAAGTATTGATAATTTTTGTTACTAAATATTCACCTTGACAGATCGATATCTGAAAAACTATTTTATAGTTAATTGTTTAAAGTAAAAAATATCTAAACAGGCAATAAGGTAATATAAATATAATAAATCAAATAAATCAGCTTCACGCTGTATCCCGCACACAGCAGGGTAGGCAGAGGGAACCTAATGTTAAGACACTCCGTTCCCACTTTCTGCCGAATTCTGGAAGCATTGCGTGTTGAGTGGCAGAACTCAACGTCGCGCTTAACCTCGACACCAGAGCGCAGAAATGGAAATATAAATTTAAGTAAATATTTCATGTCCTCGAGTGGGGATCGAATCCACAACCAATCGGTTTTACAGTCACACCTCGTGCCGCTGCGCCACGACTGGCCTCTAAACTATTATAATTATACTAATATTAAAAAAATATATATGTATCATTTAAAATTTGCCTTTTTATGAAGATTTTAGCAGCTTACCTGATAAGGAAATTGTCCTAGTGACGCAGGGGAGCCATTAAAAATTCGTGAAAGGGGATTTTTAAAATATTCTTCTTCACGTGCACGTATTTTTTCGGCTGCAGGAACACCAAATCTTGTAAGATATCCATACGCAGTGTTATCCTCCGCAACATCGGCGGCAACAAATGCTGCCAAAGACAGAAGTACTATGCTAGTTTCATAATGGAAATGCTGCTGTAGACTGTCATTTTGATCATTTTAACCCTTGTTTTATATAAAGTTTAAAGATAAAGTATTTGATTATGATATCAATCTCAGCGATTGGGATTTTGTAATAATATAATAACTTCTAATCAACAAATGTACGCTAAATTCACGAGAATTTTAAGCTGATTCATTTGTCTCCAATTTGGAAATTTTTATCTCCATAAATCGTAAATGTACGCTCTGATTTGAAATTATTGTAAAAAACTATGATATTCTAAGTTTGGTGTTGGGGAAAAGGATGAATAATAAGTGAATAATGACATATAAATCTTAAGAAAATGATAAACTATATGAATCGGTAAACTATAGTTAGAGTTTATTTGAATAAAGAATGTTGTGAATTTGAATTTATAATATAATAAAAAAAAAACTGGAGAACGGAGTGTCTTAACACTAGGTTCTCTCTTGCAACCACCGCACCCTGCTGTGTGCGGGATACAGCGTGAAGCCGAGCTGAGCCAAGGTAAGCCTAATTGTTTGCTTTTATCGTATTCTTATAAGTATTCAGAAAAATCTGGTGAACTTCGAAGCTGTGTAAATCTCAAATTAATTAAATTAAACAATTTTAAGCTCCGCTTTGTTCGTTGAAAAATTCTGTATAAGATTCTTCTGACGACGTTTTATTTTACAATAGCTAGAAAAATTTTCACGCCTAAATAAATATTTATTTAGAAATTTTTAGTAATTTTTGTTTTTAAGTATTTTTTTTCCATTTTACTATAAAAAGTAATTGGGACAAAGTTAGACAAAGTTAGTAGACAATATAGTTTGCTACAAATAATGATTAATAAAATTTTCTGTAGGGTTGTTAGATGAGATATAGTACAAAACCCCTTTTAATCGTATAATCTTTTGTGGCCACGCTATGCCTCCCGAATTCGGCGGAAAGTGGGGGGAAGGTGTGTCCTAACACTAGGTTCCCTCTGCCTTCCCTGCTGATGCGTGAAGCTGATTTTGATTTAATCTTTTGTGGCGACCTTACTAACTTACGTTAAGTTTATTAAGTATGTGAAGCTTTTTCTCACCCCCTTTCCCCCATCTACACGTTAAAAAAAATTTCGACATCTGAAAAAAGGAACTCTAAACGTCACTTTTCAATGGACTATATTAACTACCGAGGTGGCCTAGTGCCGTCGTGCGGTTTGAGAGGTCGCTTGTACGAGTACTCGTATAACACACAGTTTGTAGAACATATGTATGATATAAAATTTTAAAAATATAAATCCAACCTAGAAACCATGAACTGTATTATTTTTTAAATTTAAATCTATTAGAAAAAAAAATCTGGCATTTGTAAAATATATAAAATGTTTATCAACATTTTTTTTATAATTCGAAGGAAATACAGATTGCATTTCCTTCGCGTGTGTGAATGACATGTGATATATCTAAGAGTAAAAAAAACGTGTACTAACTAACGTGTGAGGTAAATTGATGTTATTATAAAAAAATATTTTGAGACGGTAAAACAAGATAAGTTTCTAGACCCGGACGAGGCTGAATAAAAATTAATGGTTTTAGCGTAACACATAAGAAATGTCGCAGAAATAAAGACTAATGTCTAATAGTTATTTAAAACGCCAACATTATTCGCCAAACATCAGTGACCTGAAGAACCTATGAAAAAGAATATGGTCTTTAATTGAAACTATGCATTTTGTCACAGTTAATTTTGTTAGTAAATATCTAAAATACTTCATAATACATCAGCAATATAGTAAGTAGTTTATAAACGTTTTTTATTGATGAAATACGAGCAAATTCTGTTTCTGATTTATGTATATTTTAGGGAATATCGTGGGAATATAACTCCGACTTGTTCGTTCTCATTTTTTACCTCCTTCGAAATGTTCACTGCAAATTTTGGCGTCAGATTGTGGGTACCATGGCGATCCATCTACACCATAAACAAAAAAAACCGACTTCAAATAACGAACTAAAAAGTAAAAAAAAAATTTACATAAAGTAAAACGTACTTTGATTTTGTTAAGCAAAAATAATTAAAAATGATTTTATAATTTTGAATTTGATGCCAAGTAACAGGCTTAGTAGTTTGATATTGTAGTAAGGTTGTTGTAGCATTAGCTTGACACCAACTTCTTCTTCAAATTTATATAACCTTAAATTTCTCAAAATTATATAACCTTTTTTAATTAATTTTGTTTAACAAAATCAAAGTACCTTTTACTTTATGTAAAAATATTTTTACTTTTTGGTCGTTGTTTGAAGTCGGTTTTTTTTTGTTAAAAATTAATTTATTTTACGATTTTAAATTATGGGTGGACCGTAAAAGGATGCTTCCCAAACGAGTAGGTAGTGGTTGTCCTTTGTAAAACTTCAATCTTAATTAGGTATTATTTTTGTGCAAACTCACATTTTGGCATAATGACAAAACATACATAAAATATTCGCCGAATTGGAAACCTCTCCCTTTTTTGAAGTCGGTTGAAAATGTGAATATCCTCTTTTTTGAAGTTGGTTGAAACGCAACGATGAGAAATCTCACTTCTGACACCCATTTTAACAATGTTTGTCCTTGTAACTATTACAGTATAACTATATTTTTTTCCAAAAAATCGGAATCGGTTGGCGTGATATTTAGTTATTCATCATTTGTCGCGCACATACCTAATGCAAATTTAAGACTTATGTGATTTTCTCATACCATTGTCAGAAATGGACCAAAAAAAAATGGGACCACACGGGAAGCTATAAAATCATCAAAATCGATTTACCCAGTCAAAAGTTCAGAGGCAAAACATAAAATAAAACAGCCGAATTGATAACCTCCTTTTCTTATAGAAGTCAGTTAAAAACAATAATTAACAAATATGCTAAAAAATGCAACGCGAATAAAATTGATTTAATTAGTACTGTAATTTAAAGTACCGTCAATATTGGGTATAAAATCTTTGGTCTATTTTTTTTTAATAATAGTAACTACATACACAAAACAAAAAAATTATACCATTATGCCACGACTGGCACAACGGCACGAAGTGTGACTGTTAAAACCGACTGGTTGTGGGTTCGATCCCCACTCGAGGAGATGAAATATTTACTTAAATTTATATTTCCATTTCTTCGCTCTGGTATCGAGATTAAGCGCGGCGTTGAGTTCTGCCACTCGTCACGCAATGCCTCCAGAATTCGGCAGAAAGTGGGGAGCGGAGTGTCTTAACACTAGGTTCCCTCTGCCTACCCTGCTGTGTGCGGGATACAGCGTGAAGTTTAAAAAAATATATATATACTTTTTTTCTGCTGTTATTTTTGCAGTTTACAATGCAACAACAATTATGCCCCATTTTCAAAATAAAACTGACAAGTTTCACTAGGCCCTTAGAGTTCTATATTAATATGATAAATATATGTATATGTTATTTTAGACGTTTTGTCTTAATTATTTTCCTTGATTTAATCTTGAACTGCATGTATGTTAGTTTATCAGGACCAATTGCAGAAATTAAACTTATACAAAAGGCAAAGGTGAGTCGAATATTTTTCTCTTTCTGCGCTCTAATATTATTTATCCATTATTTTTTTTTATATTTTGTGACTATTTGTGTTTGATTTTACAATAACTATAGAAAACAACGAATCTAATGATCTTTATATGGGATACAGAAATTATTTTTAAATCGTCTAAGTAATGACCAGTCATTACATACATACAGCCCAGGCTGTAACCATCAGATTTAGTTTGATAGCAATCATTAATAATATATATCTTCAACGTTTATTTTAAGCATGGGTTTACTTTTAAGATGATTAAATATAATTCCTCAGGTTGGTCTGTTTTTATACAAACATCCTCAATCGGGCGGGTGGCTTGGGCACTTCGTTTATATTACTTTTAAAACAAAATCTCCGATTGTGAATGACTTGACTCACAGATAACTAAATAGATAAAAACTAAACAGATAACTAAATACTAACAAAATTTATGGTAAAGGATTAGCGGGAAGAATGCAAGAGATCTAAATTGCTGTGGTGGGAGTTTAAAAATGGAAGAAGGTATATAGATCAGATCTTTTCTCTTTGTATAATGATAAGAATTTTTCTGGACTTGTCTGTATTCAAAAAAATAGGTTTGATATTGAAGTGAGCAAGTAATTATGGGAGATCCTACCCAGAACAATGTGAACGGACCTTTGCTACAAGATGTAAAGTCTTATTGTTGGCATATCGCCTCGGTTTGACATGCAATCGGATTTAAAACAACGTTGTACCATTTTAGCTTAGTGATTAAATTTGTATTTGAATGGCTTGGCCTCCAGGGAGTAAAACAAGTGATATACGTGTGAAAGTAGGTGACCGGGAGATAAAATGCCTGATATACGTATTATGAATGTATTATCAGAATGTGATTCACATTAATTTTTTAATCACATTTTACACTGTAAAAACCCGCGTAACTTTTATTTTGATGTTATACATTTTAAGAGATTATATCAGAGATTATCCTTATATTTTTGTTATTTTTTAATGCATCGTCTAAGTTGTACATATCTTAGATTGCGATACGATCATCATCATCATCATTATTATTATTATCATGACAATATACATCTAATAATACATCATAAATAAAAATAAAATCAAATAAGCTTAATTCTGTATCCCGCGCAAAGCAGGGTCGGCAGAGGGAAGATAGTGTTTTTTTTTTTATTTATTTATTTCTTAACACTACAGACACTTGGTCCGTACCCTTTTTAAATGTATTAATTTCCTTATCATATATATTAATTACATTATCGTTTACATACAATTAATACCTATAATAGGAAAATTATATTTTTAACTTTACATTATTTTACAAAATAGATAGGGAAGATAGTGTTAAGATACTCCTTTCTCTATTTTTTGCCGAATTCTGCAGGCATTGTGTGTTGAGTGGTGGAACTTAATACTGCGCTATGTCTCGATTCCAGAGCGGAGAACTAAAAATATAAATTTATATGATAAGGAAATTAGATATAATAATGAGATAAAAAAATCAGTTAAGTGCGAGTCGGAGTCTCCCACCGAGGCTTTTGTACCTATTTAAAGATTGTAAGTAGAAAATACAACCTATAAAAGCTTACAAAAAAAGGAAGTTAAAGTTTGAGAGCATACCCACTCATTTTGTATGAAATAAATTACGATTTTTTTTTCTATGAATTGTCTATAAATTTTCAATTGTCAGATTTTTTTCTCTATTTGTATTGTAAGTTCTCACTTCATGTCAAATTTCATAACTAGATGTACACGGGAAATACATGGGGTATTTCCCGTTGTGATTACGGGGCAAATTTCATACAAAATGTAGCAAAAAAAATCAAATCAGGTACACACTGTATCCCGCACACAGCAGAGTAGGCAGAGGGAACGTAGTGTTAAGACTGGCGTCTTTGATTTAATTTGGTTTTTTTAAATATAGAAAATATTATGCCTATAAACTAAATTGATCCACGGATGTAATTGTTCGACCGGACCTCAGACTGTAAATTGACGAGAAGTACCTACAATTTATAAAAATTGTATTTTATAAAAAATGAACTTCAATTTCAATTTGGGATTTTTTTATTTATATTGTAAGTTGTAACCTCAAATTCAACTTAACTGATAATAATCCCATTGTAGTCGTCGCCAAGTGCACGAAAGTGATGCTAGAGGATAAAATGCTAGAGATGGCCATAAACTTCGACAACACTCTAGAACCCACATCATCAGCGGAATGGGAGGTACCTGGGATGCAGTGGGTGCACTTTGCTTGAATAAAGACACTATCGTCACCACTACCACAGAGGCAGCCAAAGAACTCCGGGAGAAGCTGTCGGTAAATATAGGGAATTTAGTAAAAAGTAAGGTTCGCACTATCGCTTCAATATTGGGTAACGGAGTCAGAAAATCAGAAAGGTGCAAACGCCTTATGGTAGACGAAGCCCTGATGAATCATTTTGGAGCAATAGTGACGGCTGCTAGAATCTCCCGAGCAGAAGAATTACTACTGACCGGATATGTAAATCAACTTCCCTATATTGACCGGGAGAATCTCTTTAATATGTTTTACCGCAGTCCATCCCAAATGCTAAGCATCAGCAAAAATCTACTGTGTACCCATAGAAGCCCCATGGACGTTGCTTACGCCCTACGAGAAATATACTGCGGTATATACTCAGCAAAAAGGGCAGTGCACTCCCTTCATATTGTAAACATCAAGGCGACGCCGGTACCAAAAGACCTAAAAAACACCTTCTACTTCACTTTTACACAAGTGGAGAAAGACAACATGATTCAACAAGGATATGGAGTGAGTACAGGTTCAAAGGTGTTAACGATTCACGAAGCTCAGGGTCTGACGAACGTGATGGTAGTAGTAGTGAACATGAAGTCGGCAAAATTACAGCTGCATGACAGCGTCCCGCACGCAGTCGTCGCAATAACGCGACACACTTACAGCTGCTACTACTACAGTGGTAGCGAAGACGATGCAAAAGGCTGATCCGCAGTGCAACAATGGCAACGACGAAAGTCATTGTGGAATACAATTTAAAAATGGTCATTGAAGATAGAAACGAAGTGGTCATATCTTCTTTAGTAGAGGTTATGACCACTTCGGTTATACCCTCCACATTCTGAATCCATCCTCCGATAGGCACTTAGAATATATAAATTGTAAAATTGTAATAGATATTAAGTTAATAGATAATAAGTGAAATGTTTACAAAAAAAAGGCAATCTAAAAATACCTGGACTTTCTTAGGAATTAAATATTTAGATAATTATCTCTAGTTATAAGCCTTATTTAAGCAGCAGATAGATATAAAATTGATGATTAGCTGATAATAATGAAAAAGTTAAAAAAAAGTACGGGCCACGTATCTGTAGTGCTTAGTTAAAAATATTAATAATATAAAAAAAAGTTGTAACTGTATACCAAATTTCATAACTAGGTTCATGTGACGTAACCCATACATTTCGGTTACGCCAAGAATTTCGAAATGATGCATAAATATGCATACGTAAACATTTTTTTATTACGTTGGCTTAGAAGCTTGATTTTTTCTATGCTTAAATTAACACGCTTATGGTCCCTTTGTGGTTACCAAATCAAACCGAGGTAAACTATGTTATTTTAGCTGATTTGATTTGTTATTTGATTTTAAATTTAGCTTAATATCAAGATAAATGGCCTTGACAGACAGACAATAAAGTGATCCTACAAGGGTTTTTCCCTTTCAGATATTGAACCCTTAGTAAATAAATAAAATTTAAGATATCTTAGGATAGGTACGTTTTTGCTGAGGTTTCCTTTTCAATTTTTAAGAGAATTACCTCATCGGCATCCCCATCACGAAAATTTATCATTTAACAATCATATCTTCATAAATTATCAATCCAAAAGTTGTATATACCTACTTCTTTTAATTTTATTTCAGTAAAAACAATTATATAAAGGAAAAATAAAAGACAATGTTGAAAATGGAAGATTATAATTTAAAAATATATTTAAATTTAGGACTTTAATGGAGAAATTTTAAAGCTTTATAAATTCCGGTTTATGAATCCGATGAATGATGACACTCTAACGAAGGCAGCTGGGTAACCGATGCTGCACCAACGTAGGCCGAAAGACGTGAGACCAATCTGAAAATTAATTTAAGTTACAATATAATATTTTGGCGTTCTTTTTATCGTTTCAATATTTCATGCAAAAAAACTTTAAGATACAAAAGTCAATACAAAGATAACATTTAAAATGTTTTTCGAGGCAAAGTTGTGGGCTTTCAAATGTATTTCATACACAACATATATGCATGTTCAGATGAAACTACAGTATACTCGTACATACTCGTAAATGTAAACAAAAATATAATTGTAATATAAAATAATATAAACAATTTAACACAACACTTCAAAATAATATTCTGCATAAACGTCATAAAAATTGTTACTGATCAACAAATATGTATTCTTATGTATGAAAAGCAAAATATAAACATACAAGAAGGGGTTCGCCGTTCCTTTCTACAACAAGCGGTCCACCAGAATCTCCACCGCAAGTACTGGCACCGCCCCAGGTTCTTGTACATATGTTAGAGTTTTGGAAAACTAATGCTGGGAAGAAGTCTAAGCAATACGAATTTTCAAGAACTGTCATGCGGCCGTGGCTTAAAAATTGGTCCTCTGAAAGGTTGGCTCCTGAAAATAGTAGGTTTACTTGCGTTATTTCATATGATGATGATGATATATAATCTGTTCTATTTATTAAATATTACATAAGTTTACTTAAACTTAAAATTCAATGAAATTAATTATGGCTTACCATCACCAGTAATTCCAAAACCAGAAGCAACAGCTTCTTCACCAGCATAATTGTCTAAAAGTTGTATTCCACTAGGCAAACGAATAGGTTGAATAAAGGCTGAAAAAGAAAATCTATGTTTATTAACCATGCTGGAATTAGCATTTTACCAACCTGTTTTAGATTATAGATAAATATATCCATGTCAATCAAGTCAATGAATCTAAAATCTATTTCAGATAAAAAAAATCATTTGTAAGAGATTTTTCAAATCTATTAATTAGCGTACAACTTGTTTATGTAATGAAATCGAGAAGAATCTAACTCACACATATAATAATATAATGGTAAAAAGAAAAGAAAAGTACAGACCCAGAATTCTAAGGTGAGCTTTGTATTTGTGTTAGTATTCATATATAGTAGGTGTAATGTCACTTTTTTGCCTAAGCCGGTTTATTCTTTAGTACGTGATTAGCAGTATTTGTATTAAAAATAAATCATCTGCCCATCTTTGTTATCTTTGTGTTAAAAAAGGAAACATGAAGTTGGCATTATCACTGTACACGAATGGAAATATGTATATGACTAACCAGTAAAAAAGTCGTGGACACAAGGCTGTGCTTGATAATATAAGGTTCATTATTACAGATTCATTATGAACTCAAACGACTCAGACGAAAATAAAAATTATGAGGATGCTATATTCAGGGCAGAATGATTTATTTTTCAATATTTTTTTATATCTCTAATTTTATAATCACTTATATGAAAGCCCAGCTTAAGCCTCGCGAACTGTAAATGCTTTTAAAATTATTAAAAAACATTTTTAAATAACAATATTATAGAAATACAGTAATAAAATACAGTCTACCTTTTAATTGGTACTCAATATTTTTTCATGCATGTAACTACTAAAATTGTTAGTAAAAAAGAAATATAAACAGTTACATACATGATAATGGTATCTTTGAAGGTAGGCGAATAACAGCAATGTCATTGCGGATGAGCATAGGAAACCATCCAGGGTGTACAACCACGTCATCCGCTTGGATCCTGACTCCACCACTGAATAATAGAATTGATCCTAATACGACTGTATATCTAGAGACCTGGTTCACACCATCTGTCCAGCAATGAGCTGCAGTGAGAAGACGTTCGTCGGTAATTAGTACAGCCCCGCACACACTTCTGTTTGTACGTCCTTCAAATTCTCCTATTAAGCCAGCCTATATTAATTAGAATAAACAAATTATCAATAATAGAACGAACGATTCATATGATTTTCACATTGTTGTGCATTTTTTTTTCATATTAAAAAAATATAGTTTCGACGTGTTAGCTATTTTTCGGATGGTAGTGTAATGTATATATATAAAAGGACATGTATAACGCTGTGCGTTGAAACGTGAAATTTGGACAGATGTTTATTTTCATCTGGACATCCACTAAGAAAGGATTTTGAAAAATTTTAACCCTAAAGGGATGAATGAACCCTAAAGAGTTGAAAGTTGGTATGGATTTTTTTTAAATCGGCATCGATTTTTATAAAATTTGTCACCCCCTAAGGGTTCAAATAAGGGGTTGAAAGTTTATATGAAAAAATCTTTGAATCGCCGCCGATTTTTATAAAAAATTAAATTCAGACTGTTAAAAATATTTTATTGAACACGTGTTTCGTGGTTTTTTAGAATTCACCCCTAAGGTTGCGAATAAGCGGGCAAAGCTACGCGCGCCTACTTTTTATGAATTATTTTTCTACACTCTTTATTTGAGAATGCTGATACATATCTGATAGTAGAGAGGCCAGTCGGGGCGTAGCGGCACAAAATGTCAAACCGACTGGTTGTGAGTTCGATCCCCACTTGAGGAGATGAAATATTTACTTAAATTTATATTTCCATTTCTGCGCTCTGGTGTCGAGGCAAAGCGCGGCGTTGAGTTCTACCAGTCAACACGCAATGCCTACAGAATCCGTCAGAAACTGGGGAACGAAGTAATCTTAATACTAGGTTCCTTCTGCCTACCCTGCTGTATGCGGGATACAGCGTGAAAAAGGTTTTTTTTTTATAAATTTTAAGAAATTTAATGTTTAATATAAATTAGTTACTTGATATTTGAATTGTCCAAGTTGAGCAGGGGAACCATTAAATATTCTGGAACTGGAATCCCTAAGAAGTTCTTTCTCTGCCTTTTCAATTCTTTCAGCTGCTGGAATACCGATTTTTTCTAAATATCCATATGCAGTGTTGTGCTCTAGGATTTCCAGGTTGGGCTGGACAACGTTAGCTGCGGCAAAGGCCACAACAGATAAAAGAATAAATGCTAGCTGCTTCATGGTGGTAATGCTAACTATGAATTAAATAATTACAGTACAAATCAATCTTTTTATACTTGACAGTCTGATATCTTGCTGATTTTAATATCTAGGATTTTGATCAACAAATAAATAAATATGAACATAATTACACATGTATTTTTTTAGTAAACAATAAAAAGATTTATTTGCACTTGCAGCAGCAAGTGAAGCTTAGTGTTATTGGCATTATTTTTTTATAGGCATTTATATTTTAAAATGTGAAATAGATAACAAAAATAGAAACTGTATACATTTATATCTACATATATAATTTTATAATTAATTTGTTTAAAATTTCGTTTTATAGGTAGTAGTATACATGTGATGACACTAGTCTTTTAGTCTCAGATTTTTTATAAATGTTTTTTTGTGATAAATCAGGTATTGATAAATAGCCAATTAAGTACCCACTTGCGTCATATAAGTATGTGTAATAAACTAATACCGTTAATGTGAATAATATTGTCAAAGTTTTTTTATCTTATTTGTTAATATGTGATTATCGATAAGATTAAATATACGAATTGGATTATCGTTTTATTTGTATTACATTATAGGTACGTTTACGACGAAGAAAATTTGGACAAATACATCATACTATTTTTTTTTTATTTTGAAATATAATATAAGAAATTTTAAATGTTGTAGAAATTATGGTGACAATTCATAGGATTTGTACTTTTAAAACAATAATATTATTGTAATTAGTTCGAATGTCTGTTATAGTGAGGCCAGTCGCGGCGCAGTGGCACGAAGTGTGACTGTAAAACCGACTGGTTGTGGGTTCGATCCCCACTCGAGGTGATGAAATATTTACTTAAATTTATATTTCCATTTTCTTCGTTCTGTTGTTGATACAAAGCGCGGCGTTGAGTTCTGCCACTCAACACGCAATGCCTCCAGAATTCGGCAGAAAGTGGGGAACGGAGCGTCTTAACGGAGTGTTGTTCCCTCTGCCTACCCTGCTGTGTGCGGGATACAGCTTGAAGCTGATTTTTTAATTTGTTATAGGAATGGCAGTTCAACATCTATCTACAGATCTTATATTACAATGAACCAAACACTCTTAGTAGATTGTGACTACGATTTACGCGCGACGCACCGTAGAGAGTCATAGTATCTATGTTAGATATTAGATTTGAGTGTAAGATTTTTTTGAGTTGAGTTGAGTTTCAAGCTGTATCTTATATATAGCCGAGCAGAGAGAACCTACTATAATATATTGCAGTAGTCATATTCCGTCCAAATCTAGTCATTACATTAATGAGCGGTGGAAATAAACGCTGCACTTCTCCTTGCCCGAAAGGAAAATATAAAAAAAATATTTTTCCGATTGCGAATTAAACCCAATATCGTTGCATTTATTGCCAATAAAGAAATAATTGTTTTACTGCGCCACGACGGCCAACAATATGTAATAAGTTTATTTATTTATTTAATTTCATTGATGACATATTGTGTTTATTAATATTAAATTTTATTATGTCATTGATTTACTTTTACAAATATCCACTGGCACCAATCGCAATTCAACAATTCACAATATACAATTCACTAAAATCCAAGCTGAGAAGCTTAGATATGAGTGCCTACACGTGAAACCTTGTTATTTATTCTGTTAAACAATCTATTTCGTAATTTATATATCTATTTATTACATAACTATTTTTTATTATAATACTTAATGTAATTTAAACTGACATACAAAATTTTAAGCAAAACAAGGAACTAGGAAATCTCTCTAGGATTCAATATGACCAGTATTACTGGAGTATCACTTGTTCAGTTTCCAAATACATCGTGTTTAGAGGGCCGCATAGTTCTATATATAAATGACGTGAACACAATAAGCCTTGATTGGCTAAATCCCAGACTATCTTATAGCTGGCATGTTGGGGAGATGCAGCTTGTATAGAAGTTATGCAAGCGTCGACCGTGTTATATACAGATACGATCATGACATCCGGCGGGGCGCAATTTGAACAGCACTTTATCAATTTCGATATCGATCGCTACTGAACTAATTTGTTGATATTAATTACATTATCTATATTGATTTACAATATTTTAACTTATAAATGTATTTGTCATTATTTAATAAGTAGTGATGTGTATGCTTTATAAAATTTTAATCTAAAGACCAAATAAATAAGCTATAAAAAATATCAAATTGCCATTAAGTTAAAAGAAAGGAAATCATTTTGATTTATTAAAAACATAAAATTATTAAAACATGAAAAATATAAATATTTTAATAACTGATATAAAAATATTTACCAAAATGGTCGTAATAGTTCAAATTTGTTAGTTATTCACAAATATTTGTATTGGTGTTTAAGTATGTATACCAATTATTCAATACTTAAGTATACGTTCTTCATTCTCTACAATGGTCTCTCTCCCATATATATTATAGGCTACATTATCAGTGGACCGATGGCCCATATGAGTTGTACAGTACACTGGCTGTCGTTACGAAATGCATGCAGCAAGAGTGCAGAGCCGTGTATCAATGATTTTTTAAAGAGCGACCAGGACCGTTCACTGCTTTCGCGCTATCGATAATTCAAACTGATTATTTAATTTTATTTTTAAAAATTCATACAATTTTTTAAATTAATTATTTTTTTTAAATGATTTTCATATAGCTAGTTTTCGTTCAGAAATAGTTATAAACTTTTGTGAAATAGATAAATTGTAATGACTTGAGGTTTTACTTTACCTATAATCTATATCCTATAGGTATCTATTCTTATAATCATCGTATATCAAATCGTAACTGATTGGTGTCTGCACACGGAATAAGTAGTACCGTTGTAATTAAACCAAAAACATTAATTTTTACAATTTTTGTCTGTTTATCTGTTTATGAATTTGTCCGATGATCTGTACATTTGTGTTAATCAAAAAACGGCTTTTATACGGTTTTTATCTTTTCTAAAACTTCCCTTAATATATAGTTTTTATTTTATTTTGATTATTACATTAATAAAAAGAATATAATGTATTTTGTTAAGAAACAATTATTTTATTAAAATGGCTGAAACTTTAGCTTTTAGAGTTAATGATCCTGGATAGTAAATAAATAAGCTAGTTTATTTTAAAATAACACATTTTCGAGACATAGCGTGTTGTCTCCTAAGTGAAAATCGAACCCACACCCTTTGCGTTTAAAGTCACACATTGTGCTACTGTGCTACAACGGCCTTTTGATAATGATCTTATTGTAGAAATATCGTTCTTCAACAAAAGAATTTACTTTAAGCAGCCGAGACTTTTAATAGGACTTCAGTAATGCTCTACTCGGTGATTAAAACGAACCCTGTGCGCCAATTATCGCGCTAATTAAATTTACGCTCTGGTATGACTAATTTATCCGATAAAAAATTTAGCTTGCCTCTAGGCAGGCTAAAATGCTGCAATACATTTTTTATTGTTATTCGTCGTGGCGCAAGCTCCTAAGCAAAAGGGTGAGACTATATCGCGAAGGTTGTGGGTTTGATGCCTAATCGTAAGAATTGATTATTATTTATTAATTTTTCATTTCTTCGCTCTGGCACCAAGACTAAAGCTTGACATTGAGTTCCGACACTCAACAGGCGATGCTTCGAAAAATTCTGTAGAAAGTGGAGTACGGAGTGTCTTAACACTAGGGACCACCGCCACCTGTCCAAGAAACACCCAAGGAACTCACAGAAATAAAGAGAATGCTACACACATCGGGCAATAAACCATCACAACCACAGAAGCATAAAAATGGAGCGACAAGCAACTAACAGAGAGCTTCCTCTCTCTTACAGGTTCGCTCGAATTGGTGAAAAGAGAATTTAAAAAAAATAAAAAGCAACTAGAGTCACGCATACAATTCACGTCAATCCAAGAGGAACTAGACCTAGCAAAGGGCAAAAATGTGCTCCAAAAACCAATACCATAAAACCTATTACGCTTACATACGCCAAAGTAGCAGCAACACCTTCCAAGCCCCAATCACAACCCAACTATATGCTTATCGTAACGTCAAGTGGCCCTCAACATACTGGCGATATAATTATCAAGAGAATCGTAGCTGCAATAGACGCAAAAAAATCTGGATCTGTGCATGAAATCATAAAGTGGTGCTCAGTTGTTTCACTAAAGACATTGTAAAAGACATGGACAATGTAAAGTCACAAAAAGGCCTCAAAGTCCAAACGCCAACCTACTAATTAATATCAAGAACATGCATGTAATGCCTATGCCTCAGCATTTGTATAACATGCCCTAGCATGTTATACAGATGCTGAGATAATCCAGCATTTGTTGGTTCTAAATAAGGAAGTCTTAAAAGACCTGGGAGCAGAGACCAATATAAAGATGCGTTATAGGAAGATAGCACAAAACTCTTTGCAATGTCATCCGGTCATAGAATTACCACCTAGCGCTCACAACGCAGCTATTGAGGTAGGATTTTTATACATTGGCCTACAAATAAGACCAGTCGCTGACCAAGCCCCTCTCATGCAGTGCATAAAGTGCCTTGGCTTTGGACATACCGAGCTATACTGCTAGGAGAAAGAACAACTCTGCGGTCTCTGCGAAGGCCCTCATATCTGAAAAATTGCAAAGTTAGGAAACCAGGTACACATTCGGTTTACTCAAACTGTCTTAAATTATATTGGCACTGCCCGTAACGCCTACAACTCAGAATATCAAGATTGACACGACAAGACAAACGACAAGAATGGGACGCCATAACACGTTCTAGAATCACCTACTGCTAAGGGCACTTTTATAGATAAGAAAAGTTTACCAAATAAGAATAAATATTATACTGGTTAATCGCCATAGATCAAAACTGGTAACAGCCGAGCTCCTCCAAGCCGCAAAGGCACCAACGATTATAAACTCTGTCACTACGAGAAGGTATAAAACCAGAAAAAGGCAAAGTGGGGTGACTTTGACCCGCTCTTCACTAGAGAAGTCTAGTAGAAACGAACAGTCTGTAGAAGAGAACAACATCTCACCAAATCAGATTGAGAAAATAGATACCCCAACACAACTTGAAGAGGCCGTGAATATCTATACGGCTATCATCCATAAGGCCTGCGGTGGCGAAGTCGCGACGAAAATTACCCACTGTGCTCGGTACTAAAAACGGTATTAAAAACGGTACGGTTAAACTATGCGAGAATGGAGTCGGAGAAGGATATGATGAAGGTTGCATCCAGGGCTCAACAGCTGTAGGGGTATTGCACATTCATTAATATTGTTCATAAATAACATTTATAAACACACTAAATCAGCGTTCTAAATTAATTCGCTACGAATGCAATGGTGACATTTTTTAATTTTTTTTTTATTAATAATTTAATATATAATATTATACAGCTGGATCAACTTTTTGGAACATCAATTTAATAAGTCTGGCCATAAATATATCATATAACGGTATTAAAATAAAATAATGTATGTATGTAACATCTATAGAACATACATATACAATAGTTTTAATTATATATTAATATATATCAGGTATATTTTGTTTTGTTTGTGATTAATTATAATAAATGATTTAAGTAATAACATAGTTGTACTATGCTCTTACCCGCTACTTGTCACTCATCCACTTCCACTGTTTGGCTCATATAATTAAGTCCATCTTCGTGAACTAAATGTTTATAATGTAGTTTTCTTATTTATATTTTAAATTAAAAATTAAATCAGCTTCACGCTGTATCCCGCACACAGCAGGGTAGGCAGAGGGAACCTAGTGTTAAGACACTCCGTTCCCCACTTTCTGCCGATTTCTGGAGGCATTGCGTGTTGAGTGGCAGAACTCAACGCCGCGCTTAACCTCGACACCAGAGCGAAGAAATGGAAATATAAATTTAAGTAAATATTTCATCTCCTCGAGTGGGGATCGAACCCACAACCAGTCGGTTTTACAGTCACACCTCGTGCCACTGCGCCACCACTGGCCTCAAATTTATATTTTAGAACAAAGAATATTATATAGTAAAAAAATACTTAAATATTATTTTTGCATTTCTAATCTGTTATTTTTATTCGATAGTTCATTGTGTTTTCTGATTTTTAATAATATTATAAAATATATTGGTGCAATATCTTTTGTGATATCAAAATGGAATGGGTGATAAAGAGAAGTGAAACCGTGTGATTGCATTACATAAAGTAAATACAAATTTTAAAACCCTCCATTATCTTGGTATTAGTAAAATGTTTGTGTACCAGGCTATTACAGGCAGGATAGGTGTAATGAAATCTCCTCTGTTTGTAAGAGAAAGAGATTTACCAAGCCCAGTAGTATTCGTACGTAGGCAATCACAGCAGGAAGTGAAAGAATCCGAAGAAATCCTACCCGAAAGCAAAATATTTTATCTCGGGAGATGAAGCATCTAGAACAATGTCACGAATTTTAATAGATAACCTAAAACTTGCACTCTATAAGAAACGCATTGGTCATTTCTTGACTGATAGGTTAAAAAAAGAATAGAGTGGAGAATAAAATTATATTATTATATATTATAACTTTTGACCATATTTTATAGAAACGTCATTTTAAGCGCCAGCCGTGGTAATGTGGCAATGATGACGCCAGGTTACGTGCTGATTCTAATTGGCGTCTCTGTTCGCCGGCGTCGGTCCGTGCGGTGCGATTACCGACACTAGTGTTAACTAGCGCGCTCACGAGCGTTTTGTTTACTAACTACGCTTTTATTGCTTGTTTTTAGAAAAAAAAATGGTAGGAGGATGCTATTTGTTACATCAGCCCAATTTCACGCTGTGTTCCGTATATAGCCGGGTAGGCAGAGGGAACCTGGTGTAGATACACTCCGTTTCCCACTTTCCGCCGAATTGCTCGGAGTATTGCGTGTTGAGTGGTGGAACTCAACGTCGGGCTTTCGCCTTGTGCCATAAGCGAAAGAATTAAAATATTAATAAATAATAATGCGTGCCCCCGAGTGGGGATCGAAACTACAACCGCAGCGATAAAGGCACACCCTTGTATTCCTGCATCACGACTGCCTCATACTTAATGCGTTATAATATGCATTTTTGGTAAATCTTGTATAGGATATCAATATTCTATTTGGACTAACAAATATTATATATGTAGGTATATATATACGTGTGTAACTTGCTTTATACTCGAAATCGAGTCAAAGTTACCAAGGCTAAGCATTAATCGGATTCTGGTTTTCCAAGTGTGTGTTCATATTGCGTGAGCTTGAGTTTCACTTGATGCTTGTAGATTGCTCGAGTTGACTAGAGGTCTCAGCTGCAGGATGTCAAGAGGCTGTGAAGATCAACGCAATGCAGTACACGTTCAGAAGTGGTTCCAGCTTTTCATTGATTGAACATACTTGTAGATTTGTTTTGTTTGTGGTCAGAATTAACTGATATGAAAAATTTTAGACCAAAACTAACTTGTGCTTGTGTTTTTTTAGTGTTGTTTTTATTGAGGCCAGTGGCCAGTATGGGTTCGATCCCCACTCGTGGAGATGAAATATTTACTTAAATGTATATTTCCATTTCTTCGCTCTGGTGTCGAGGCTAGGTGCGGTGTTGAGTTTTGCCAACCCAAAAGTCTCCAAAATTCAGCAGAAAGTGGGGAACAGAGTGTCTTAACACTGGGTTCCCTCTGCCTACCCTGCTGTGTGCGGGATATAGCGTGAAGATGATTAATTTTTATTACAAATGTTTCACTTTTTTTTTACTTCATGCTGTAGAGAAAACCACAAAGTATGTAGAGAAAACCTAGGTAACTAATGTAGGACAACTCTGTTCCCCTTCCGAAACACTTCCGTTCTCAATTTTCTACTGAATTCTAAAGACATTCCACGTTGAGTGATGGAACGCATCCTCGGACTCTGCGGAAATGAAAATATTAAATTTTTAATTTCTACAAGTGGGGTCGAACCCACAAATGCATTTACAGTCGCATGCTTGTGCCCCTGCGCCACGACGTCATCACTCTACGTTAAATACTAATATTAAATTTAAATAATAATTAAATTTTTTGTCATAAATTGAGATATTGTCACTACGTTTGAGATTATTACTGTAATGCCCTGATAAAAAATAATTGATTTGAATTTTAAATAATATTGATAGTAAATTTGGTTTTTCCAACGATAGCTTATTTTAACATACATTCAAAATAAATATTTTCATACAAATATATTGAATGCAACGCTATCTTCCTAACGCAGTCGGAAAAGAACCGCTTCTAAAAGCGTCCCAGTCAAAATTGTTATCAAATAATAAAAAAATATATTGGAAAAACTATGTATGCGAAAGGCTAAACTTTTGTTTAAAACTCATATAAAAACGTACATATGGTCGAACAGATTTTTCAGATCAAATTCGCTTTTGGCATTGGGCTTGAAATATTTTCTGAATTAATGCTGCTAGCCGCCGTCACCACTTTGCGAAAATTTAAACGTGTTAATGTGTTAAAAGGATGTCCATTAGGGGATTAAATTCTTTTGCCTCTTACATTATAGCTATTGTAAGGTGCATCTAAAAGCATTTTACCTTTAAATTTTATTACAAAATATAACAACGGTATGACAATTTTCTAAATACAAGCTTAGATGCATTTAAAATTATAAGTTCATAAACTATTTGATATTTTGATCATGTATTATTAATTTGATCATATATTAATAATTATTAAAATAAGTATCAAATGTTGACGTATAAACATCAACGATCTAGATTAATTTAAAATGAGCAGAAAATAAACAGAATATATAAACGACCAATTAAATGACGTACGTATAGAAGTGTTATTTATTATCTTTTGTCATAATGTTACATAATTTTTACAGGAAAAACATAACTAATTGAAGTTAGTTCTTGTGGAATTTAACCAATTAAGTGAAAGATAGTGCTGGTTTATATTGTTCCAGTAAGAGAATTTTAATTGCATAAATTTAATTGTATACACTAACTAGGTTGTGTAAATTAACATTGTAAAGTATTGTTTTTAAAATCTTCTAATTATTTCGGATATTTGACACAAATCGAAACATCTGAGTGGTTTCAGTGACCTTAAAGCACAAATCGTTTTGAAACATTATAATTTTTGTACTTAAAATATATACAGTCAATCTGAATACGAACGAATGAAAGTCGTTCGAGTAATTATGACAGGGCACCTTGAACTAGTTTCGATAATTTTTCCATATAATGATGAATAAATTTCGTATGATGATATGACAATAGATGAAGATAATGTTTTTTTCATTAACATGAAATGCGCTGAATGAATTGCTTGTATGAAATAGATAATAAAAAAATATAATTAATAATTAATGACGTTTTTTGGAGGAATTATGGTTTGTTTTGTTGTATAGACAATTTTTTGTTTGTTTAAATTATTTTGGCTTGTTTTCTTTTTAATTTGCCTAAAAGTTTTTTTATTAATTAAACCAATTTTTAGCTGCTGATTAAAAATATATAGTATACAAATATCGAACGCTCTAAATTGATTCTCCATTTTTTTTGCAATATAAGACCAAACTGCGGAGTGATTGTTTTATTACATCAGTTACAGCCATTATTTAACCTAAACATGAACTAACGTTACCTAGATTAATAAGGAGAATAATTATGACTACCATTTTATAGGTGATTCTTTGTCTCTCTTGCAATATGCTTTAAAGTTACTCATCTGATGAGGGTAGCATTGACAGGCTACAAAATTTAGATTTTGTTCTATGACATATTCCGATGTATTTTAAAAAGTTTATGTGAATGTCTGTGTGGGTGTAAAGTATTATAAGAGCAGTAATATAACAAAAACACTTTTGCAATGTGCTTTAAATTTAAAGATAGATAGTGTAAAATATTTCTGGTATCTGTCAAAGTAACCCAGATTGGCTGTATATAATATTTATTAATATATATTTTTTCTTGATTTATAAGAATTTTAGAGGAAAGTCCTTAAATATTATAAGATTATAAGGCAGTCGTGGTGTGGTAAATGCGACAGTTGTGGGTTCGATACCCATTCGTGGAATTAAATATTTAATACGTACGGCAAAACGCGGCGTTGAGTTCCAATACTCAAACCGCAATGCCTCCAGAACTTGGCGAAAAGTGTGGAATGGAAGTGTTTTAATTACATTCTCTGCCTACCCAGCTATATGCGGAATACAGCATCAAGTTAAAAAAAAAGAAAACATATTATCATAATTTGTTATTTAACCAACCTAAAAAATATCACAACAAATCTGAAATTTATCAATCAGCTAAAACTAAATAATGCATATATTTTATCTGGATAAGCATATCGATATAATATAACGAGAACGCTAAAAAAAAATTAAACTAACATAACAAAAAAAAACAGGTTTAAAAAAGACAACACGAATGAACCTTGGCTTAATTTAGTAAATGAAAATGTTATAGAGGTATGATAGGAGTTATCGTGTGCGTGCTAGCGTTGTCGTTGCAAAGATTATCGCGCTGCGAGCCCTGGCTTACTCGCAGTTTACACATAACTGTATCGATCACAGCTTGTGACTGACGGCTCATGGGATAAAAGAGCGAGAATATGTCGTTGACAGCTTTGACACTATATTTAGCGGGTGTTATATAGTCATATTAATCAGCTTCACGCTGTATCCTGCACACAGCAGGCTAGGCAGAGGGAATCTAGTGTTAAGACACTCCGTTCCCCACTTTCTGCCGAACTCGCATTGCGTGTTGAGTGGCAAAACTCAACGCCGCGCTTAGCCTTGAAACCAGAGCGAAGAAATGGAAATATAAATTTAAGTAAATATTTTATCTCCTCGAGTGGGGATCGAACCCACAACCAGTCGGTTTTACAGTCACACTTTGTGCCGCTGCGCCCCGACTGACCTCTAAATACAAATCCGTAAATATTTCCTAATCAATTTTTGGGTATGTGAAGTAGGGCGTATTGATAAAGTCAGCTTATTCTATTATTTTACATTTAATTTTGTCGATTTCATAGATTAATAACTCGGTTTAATCATAATTATGAATGTGATAAGAAAAATGGTCTTAAGTAAAAATATTTGTTATTTTTTTTTATCATTGGGAAAACCAATTTTTGTTGGATTTAGAACCAAATTAACTTATCAGATAAAAGGCTTAAGGATTAGTGATTGAATTGAAAATATTTTTAATTAAATACAACAGTTATGCCAGCCGCGTACATTAATGTCAACGTGCTAAATAATGTTAGAGCACCCTTGTTACTGCAATTACTCCCCTAGTAAGGCATGCTACAGACGAATGATTTTTTTCTCATAATTAAATATTAAGCCAAATATGAGGCCAATGGTAGCGCAGCGGCATAAAGTGTGACTGTAAAACCGACTGGTTGTGGGTTCGATCCCCACTCTAGGAGATGAAATATTTACTTAAATTTATATTTTCATTTCTTCGCTCTGGTGTCGAGGCAAAGCGCGGTGTTGAGTTCTGCCACTCAACACGCAATGCCTCTAGAATTCGGCAAAAAGTGGGGTGTGCCTTAACACTAGGTTCCCTCTGCCTACCCTGCTGTGTACGGGATACAGCGTGAAGATGAATTTTTATTTTTTTATATATAAAAATAGGAAAGTAAGCATTTTACTTACTTACAAATAATAATCCTAATATAAAAGCTTTTCACTTTCGTCTATTCTTTCATATCTCTCATATAACTGTTAAAATATGTATCTAACATCAAATTCTATTCAACTATTTCGGGAAATATAAAACATTTTAACAGTGAGCAGAATGTATAATTATAACCTAAAACTGTCGAATTCAGCCAGGCACATTTTAAACGTGACTAAGCTGTGGTTAAAAAAATATAACTATAAAATATTTTAATCCTAAACTATAACTTTAATAAAATGTTATCTGTATATTTTAGTTATAATTTAAAGTACTATGATATTTTATATAATCTACACATTAAAGGCCTACCGCAAAATATAATTTCATCGGAAACACGAATACCTAAGTAAATAAAAAAAAATGTTAATTGAAAAATAATCCATTTGCTTATTAATTACATTATTGTATACTTACCAGCTTACATCAATTTAAAACTGAAATTTTCTATTTTTTTCGTTAATCTAGGAAAGTCATTTTTAGCATTTCAATTTATTATTAGATAAATTAGAATAAATTATATCACTTTGAAATTTCCCCATTTTTTTAAATATTAATATTAAATTATATTATATGTGGACAGCCAGCCTAAGCGCCTAGTTCGTAGAGTTTTTATTTAGCTCGCGACAGTTATATCGATACTCGACGTCCACCTTTCCACTATTTTTGTATATTTATATATGAAATTTTTAATAAAACTTTATATATTCCTTTTGTTGCTATATATGTTATAATACCATATTTGATATATTTATATTATATTTAATCATTATGTAAAATTAAACTCTAACTGAATTATTCGCTAATATTTAGGAGTTACTTGTACATTGAGCTCAGTCGTGACTCAGGGGCAGAAAGTATGAGTGTAAAACCGATTGGTTGTGGGTTCGATCCTCACTCGAGGAGATGAAATATTTATTTAAATTTATATTTCCATTTCTTACCTTTGGTGTCGAGGCAAAGCGCGGCGTTGAGTTTTGCCACTCAACACGCAAAGCCTCCAGAATTCGGCAGAAAGTGTGGAACGGAGTGTTTTAACACTAGGTTCCCTCTGCCTATCCTGCTGTGCGCGGGATACAGCGTAATGCTGATTTTTTATTTTTTTTAGTTGTATATTTTTGAAACCTCAACGCGAACTTTCGAACACTTTGCTATATAATAAAAGCGATTTATTCGGTTAAAGAGTTTGTTCTAAAATATATAAATCATTTTATTATTAGTAAAAACACTTACTAGCAGTTAAAATACATTTATACATTTTTCACTTTAACAGTGTATTTACAAAAAACAAAGAGAACTTTCATGGCATTCAATTTCAAATAAAAATATAGTCAATCTAAATTTGTAACAAAAACGTGCATATAAATATAAAGTCTAATACTCGAATCATTTACATTCCACAAACAAACGTACAGTTAATAATTAATTTTGTTATAATATAGGTAAATCAGTTCTGGAAGAGAACTATGTAGCTGGTCGTCCGTGAGTGCTTCTACTTGTCTCGACAACTTAGTTCCGACGACAACTAAATTAAATAGTTGCCATAGTAAACTGGGTTGTCGTAAACAATTTGCTTCACATTATACAAGGTATGGAATACTCGCAGGTAACATGTTAATATACCTCGTGTCGTAGATTCGAATTCCTTGCTTTAATTTTTTTTTTATTTTTGCTTTTAAAATAAATTATTTTTGTATAGAATGTTGTTCTATACTTAGAAATAGGCAAAATAGGTGCCATATAGTATTCTTTTATATATTGAATTATTATATTTTTATTGCTTTAAAAGAATACAATTTGTAGATATTTTTCTTCATATATTTATATAGCTATATTTATATATTTATATGAATGTATTGTGATAGTACTTTTCTAATTACCATATTTTTACATAGCTTATAAAAACAAATAAGTAGTTTAGAATATTAAAGCGAAAAAAAAGAGATAAAAAAAAAGTAATTTTTCTTTGAAAGTTACTTAGTTTTCGGCAATAAAATTCCCATCGGGCTTTAGACTTGTAATTTATAAACGCGCACGTCACTTGAGTGGCATTTGACATAAAATTGTGATAGCTTTTCAAGTAAAAGGGAACAATAGAAATTGAAGCTCTCATTTTCAGTTAACAAATATCAGACAACAATTATTCTTCGACAGCCCCCATGCCCCAGGGAGTCGGGAACCGCTCCTTGGCTGATCTATAATGATTTGAAGCCAGAACCATTAGTCAAGTTAAACTTAAGGCTAGCTATATCGACTAGCGCGCTCTGTGGAACAACTGCCACGCGATAAATAAATTATTTATGAACTCATAATTATGTATAAAATGCACTGGAAATTTTCATTTTATACCTAACTGTTAAACTTGCGTATGACATGAAGTAATTGTTTTTTAAATTTAACATATTAATTTACTTTTTCTTTTTTTTTAGCTTTACGCTGTATCCCGAACTATCGGGGTAGACTTAGAATCAGGGAACCTAATATTAAGACACCACACTCCCTATTTACACTGCCGATTCTTGAGGCATTGTGTGTTGAGTGGCGGAACTCTACGCCGTGCTCTGCCTAGGTACCAGTGCGAGTAAATTAAAATATTAAATATATCATTACCCCAAGTGGGAATCGAATCCACAAACGTCGCGTTTACAGTCTCACGCTAGTGTCCCTGCGCCGCGACGGCCCTAAATGACTTCTCTTTATTAGCAATTGACATGATTTTATTTGCTATTTGAGTGAAAAAGTTCACGAAGTTGCTATATGCAATTCCTTTTAGCGGTTTTCATGAAATAATAATATTATATATACAATCTTATTATTAATATAATTTATTATCGGAATGTATTCCGAAACCACGAAGGTCTTATTAAAGGATCTACAGTTTTGTAAATGCCTATATATTTAAAAAAACGCAATAAGGAGATAATTTAAAAAATCTGAACTGGTGGCTAATATAAATAAAAAATATATTTCAACACACTACACAATATTTTGAATCCTAGCATGGTGGCAAGTGATATCAATCGGCTGCTATATCGATGACAAAAAAAAAGAAAGCAGATATTTTTCACCATAACAGAACCTAATGTTAAGTAAAACACGTCGTTCCCAACTTACGTGGAAAAGAAAAATAAAGTGAAAATAAATGAAACATTATCATTCCCTGTAGATATCGAACTCACTACTGTCGCGTTCAATGTTACGCTGTCTTATTGCGCCATGACTGCCTCTGTATTATATTGACGACAGCTATCATTTATACAATTTAATATATATTAAGATCTATAGGTGAATCTCAATATACCCTAGTATTACTGGTGGGTTCGAGTCCCTATACGTTCAAATTTTTATTAAAAATAAATCAGCTTCACGCTGTATCCCACACATAGCAGGGTAGGCAGAGGGAACCTAGTGTTAAGACACTCTGTTCCCCATTTTCCGCCGAATTCTGGAGGCATTGTGTGCTGAGTGGCGGAACTCAACGTCGCGCTTTGCCTTTGGGGATCGAACCCACAACCAGTCGATTTTACAGTCACACCTTGTGGCTCTGCGCCACGACCGACCTCAACTTTTTATACGTTTTCTAAATAAGTATTTTTCTTTTTTAAGTGTAGATTAACACTTTAAAAATGTTAAAAATACTCTAGTATTACTAGAATTATCTACACAACGGCTTTGCTTTGAAATTTCACAATGTTTCCCTTGAAGTTAACCCTTTGTAAATCCGACCACAGGAGACACGCGCTGATATATCGGAGGGTGGCTAATGAATGATGATAAATTGTTTTGGCGTTCCACGTCGCTTGGAGGAGCTAACTTAGTTCACGTGGCCGTTTAGTTAGGCTATGTACTCCTGGGCATAAACGCCTATTTTAATCTGTTGATGTTGTATTGATCGGTTATATTGTTATTAATAATATATATATTTTTATATAAAAGTAAATCAGCTTCACCCTGTATCCCGCACACAGTAGGCGGAAGGAATCTAGTGTTAAGACACTCCATTCCTTTTTTTTTTAAATATGAGTTCTGTTTATTGATAGCAGCTTGACACTTATTCCCGGATAGCATCGTAGCGATGGCAATCTAGTTTTAATATGATGAATTTTTTATTGATGAATTTTCGAGTGTAGCAAAATTTTATGCGTGGTTTCATCAACAAGATTGGAGAAAAGAAAAAAAAAAACCTAAATATAATCCAATCCGAATGGGGATCGAACCTACGACTGGTTCAAGTTTTTTTAATACTACACACAGATATTGTTGATTGTTATATGTACTTACGTAAGTATTTTGTTATTTTATTCTTTATGATTAATTTATTATAAATACTAACTATATAAATTTATAAATAATATATTATTCATATAATCTATTTGGAAGAGGCCAGCCGTGGCGTGGGAGCACAAGCGAGGAAATGAAATATTTAATATTTTCATTTCCTCGCTCTGGTAACAAAGATAAGCGAAGCGTTGAGTTCCGGCACTTAACATGATGTGCCCCCAGAATTCAGCGGAAAGTGGGAAACGGAAGTGGTTTAATGGGAACGGAGTGTCTTATCACCAGGTTTCCAGGTCTTCTCTGCCTATTCTGCTAAGTGTAACACAGCGTAAAGCTAAAATAAGAATATAAATAAAACTTATTTGGATAGTATAACTTTACAATTCTTTCAAAACTTCCGATGTAAACGTCCCCTGTATATTTTCCGCAACTTGGCGCAGTGTACTTGCATGAGTGGGTACTCTACTAACAGCACTTGTTAAGGAAATCTAATAATCAGTACGTATAGATAAAAAAAAATCTAAATCAGCTTCACGTTGTATTCCGTACACAGCAGGGTAGGCAGAGGGAACCTAGTGTTAAAACACTCCGTTCTCCACTTTCCGCCGAATTCTGTCCCTGCGCATAATAAAAATTGTTAAAGTTGTGTTGTTTTCTTAGCTTCACGCTGTAGCACGGTAGGCAGAGGAAACCTGGGAACCTAATGTTAAGATACTAGAACCTAATGTTAAGATAGAATCTAATTTTAAGATATTACGTTCCCTACTTTCCTCCTTAGTTTTTTGAGGTATTAAAAATATAAAATATATCATTTCCTCGAGAGTAGTGTTTACAATCTGGTCACTAAAAATGTTGTCTTTAAAAAATACAGTAGACTATAACTATGAATAAGTTGTATGTATGACGAAGTAGTAAAAAATAATTTCTATTTTTCTGTTCGAACACAAAAAATTTAAATTCGATAAATAGACAAAAAAAAATCACATACCCATTAGGTATATGCACTTTATTTAAATTTTTGAATCAACAAAATTAAATAGCTTTATCACATACCCCACGAATATGACACCCTCATGACGTCAACCGAACGTCACGTCATTTCCTTTCTCTACAGCAGTGGTTCCCAACCGGTGGTCCGCGGACCACCAGTGGTCCGCAGAAGCCTAAAAGTGGTCCGCGAACAATTTTAATTTTATGACTGGGGATGGTGAGGCGAAGGTTCTGTTTAATTATCACAGTTAGTTTTTAGTATACCTACTTGCATAGTGGTCCCTGCTACCAAGAATGATATAAAAGTGGTCCTTGATCAAGAAAAGGTTGGGAACCCCTGCTCTACAGCGTATCTGATCAAGCGTGGACAACGCCATCGCGATGCTTGCTACAGAGATAGCCATGACCAATCTACGCACCGGAAGTGACAGGGCGATTGAAGCATTAAACGTAACGCCAAACGGACGGACACTGGACAAACGTTAGATTTGTAGGATCTTATCTCAATGCTGTTTTTGATATTACAATTGTGGTGAGGTCTATATATACAAACGGTTTAGTCTAGTTTTTTTATATTTCTTTATAGTAAAAAAGTTATTTTTTTCTTAGTTATTACAGGCAAATATATTTTTAGGCCAGTCGTGGCGCAGGGGCATCAGTGTGTGACTTTAAACGCGACTGATAGTAGGTTGAGAGTGGGCAACGGAATTTGTTAACACTAGAGATTCAACCTACAATATCAACCACAATAAAACATTTTTTTCAAAACTATTTTCATTTGTGAGAACAGAAATAAACTTTTATTATACATACATAGACACCATCGAATTCACTGTATTCTTAGAGGAAAATTCGCGGCGCAACATCCCGTTTGTGTTCAAACGCTGCAATACACGGAAAAAGGAATAAAATAAAACATACACAACTTTAAATGCAGGTGTATAGAGGAAGTTAATAATGGACAGAGCCGTAGTGGAAAGCCTGGCTCATGTTCGTATGTGTACCTACTAGTCTCTTCTCCCTAATCTTTTCTGTGTCATACTTTGGGTTAAGTTATACGATTTAACTATTAGAGTTTTGAAATAATACCTATTAGGTAATATTAATTAATAAAAAACCTAATAAAAATGTCTCCGATGGTATTTTTTTTATATAATTGTGGTAAATGGTTTAAATTCATTTAATAACTTATTTAGGAGACGTATAAATTTTTTTTGACTTTTTGATTGACTCGAACCCGCGCCTGCTGGAAACCGACCGGGCGCTCTGACTACTGAGCCATACGTTCTCAAAACGAACGGACGGAACGGAGATATATATTACAACTTTGAAAAATACTTATAAAATAGTGATAAGGTAAGTGATTACATATTGTATTAATAAGTAGTACTAAAAATATATTTACACACTTACAAATATGTTTGAATGAATATGTAATTCACAATATCTTTATATTTATCTACCTTCAAGAAAATCTCGCAGAAGAAGAATAAAGAAGAGTGAAAAGATGTAAAAGAGTGAAAAAAAGAAAATGTTAAGCCATGGAAGGAATGTGTGGTAAATGGCGGAACTTAACGCCGCACTTTTCCTTGTTACCAGAGCGAAAAATTATAATATTAAATATAATAAATCATTTACTCTAATGAAAATAAAACCCACACAACTGGTCTCAAGTAATATTCAATAAAAAAAAAAAAAATCAAATAAATCAGTTTCACGCTGTGGTAGAGGGAACCTAGTGTTAAGACACTCCGTTCCCCACTTTCTGCCTGCCTGAATTCTGAGGCATTGCGTGTTGAGCGGCAGAACTCAACGCCGCGCTCAGCCTCGACACCAGAACAAAGAAATGGAAATATAAATTTATGTAAATATTTCATCTACTCGAGTGAAGATCGAACCCACAACCAGTCGGTCTTACAGTCACACTTCGTGCCGCTGCGCCACGACTGGCCTCTAATATTTAATAATTTGATAATATAAAGAAAAGTCTTTCATAACTTGGACCAAACAACAACATTAATGTACACATATAGCACTCACGCGCCGCGATTGTTCTTTTCTGCCGAGAATTAGCAAACATTTCCAAATGCTTTTTAATACCGCACTCGAAATGTAGAGAATGTAAGGAGCTTTTAATGTTATGTGTGGGGGTACAATAATTTTGTTCTGTTTCTCGTTACGCCCTGCTTTAGTATTCATATCTACGTGAATTCCATAAAATTCTATTTTTTTTTGTTACTCGTCACATAAACCCTAAATAAAGCTTACTTTTAATATGTTTAAATATTTATAAAATATCTGTGGGTATGTATATATATATATATATATATATATATATATATATATATATATATATATATATATATATATATATATATATATATATATATATATATATATATATATATATATATATATATATATATATATATATATATATATATATATATATATATATATATATATACATAAATATTTTCACTATTTAGCGTTAAGCTTTTTGATACGAAATGTTTTGATAGGGCCTAGTGTCTAGGCTAGTGACAGTCCGTACAGAACGTTTCGTATGTTGATTAGTTTAACAAGTTGTGATATCAGGCTGGGGCAACGAAATTCATAATTATCTTAAATGGGGATCGAACCCACAATCATCGAGTTTACAACTAGTTTCTTTCACATATCCTTGAATGATGAACAATGTTTTCAAATTTCACTTATTTGCATATGAATCAAAATAAATCATACAGTAAAGCCAGTCGTGACGCAGCGGCACAAAATGTGACTGTAAAACCGATTGGTTGTGGGTTCGATCACCACTCGAGGAGATGAAATATTTACTTAAATTTATATATCCATTTCTTCGCTCTGGTGTTGAAGCTAAGCCCGGCGTTGAATTCTGCCACTCAACACGCAATGCCTACAGAATTCGGCAGAAAGTGGGGAATGGAGTGTCTTACACTAGGTTCCCTCTGATTTATTTGCATATGGATTTATGTTTTTTCTGCTACACGTAATGCGTTTGTTAAATCACTTTGGGTGAAATAATAGTTGTGAATCAAGAGGAAGTAGTCGTGCGAATCATCTAATGGTATTCGATTTAGACGTGCTCTCAAGTAAATGGTGGTTTACAACATGTATTAGAATACAATTTTGCCTTAAGCTATCTGCTATCTTTATCTAGATTAAGCTATTTATATGTGAAATAATTCTAATATAAACAAACAGCTATTATGATAGATTTTCTTTTTTTTTAAGTCGGCCCCTGACACTTATGCGCCACACTGCTCCCCTGCGCCACGACTGGCGTAGTGTGTGACTGAAAATCGACTGGTTGCGGGTTCGATCCCCACTCGAGGAGATAAAATATTTACTTGCATTTTAATTTTCATTTCTTCGCTCTGGTGTCAAGGCAAAGCGCGTCGTTGAGTTCCGCCACTCGAAACGCAATGCCTCCAGAACTCGGCGGAAAGTGGGTAACGAAGTGTCTTAACACTAGGTTCCCTCTGCCTACCCTGCTGTGTGCGGGATACAGCGTGAAGCTGATTTAATTTGTTTTTTTTTTTAATTATAACATATTTATAATGAACATTTTGATTTAATATATAAAAGAAATAACAATTGTATCGATCCTTGATCGACAATAACATGCATGCTTTTTTAATTATATATTTTTTATAATCTTAAAAAAAACAAACGATTTAAAAAAAGATAACATTAATCTGTTTTGTACACAATTAAACATATTAGTAGCTAATCTATACAATTTTTAAATAGTCATTATATACTGTAAGTTCCTAGTGATAATCCTTTATGTGGATTAAACATTTTTTTTTATTACTTAAGTATAATCTACATTTTTAAGGCCAGTCGTGGCGCAGGAGCACAAGCGTTTAACTTTAAACGCAACAGGTTGTGGGTTCGATACCCACTACCGAAACTAAATATTCAATAATTTCGTTTCTTTCTTCTTTATCGAGGCAAAGCGCGACGTTGAGTTCTGCCCTCAACAAACAATACCTCAAAAAATCGGCGAAAAGTGGGGAGTGGAGTGTCTTAACTTTAGGCTCTCTCTCCTATGGTAGAGTAGCCTACCATATGCGGGTTACAGCGTGAAACTGAACAAATAAATCTACACCTCACGGCTTACGCCTAGACAATATAAAAATACTTAAATTTTTGTCATTTGAGAAATTCTGGATTGAATGGCGGATCTCAACATCGTACTTCATTCAACACATTGGCTTTAATGGTTCTAAATACCACAACCAATTTCTTTATATAAATCGAAACCACAAGAAAGTTAAATAATGATAAAGATTTTTTATACATTATCATCTATATGTAAAATAAATAAATAAATTAGCTTCACGCTGTATCCTGCACACTGCGGGGTAGGCAGAGGGAACCTAGTGTTAAGACACTCCGTGCCCCACTTTCTGCCGAATTCTGAAGGCATTGCGTGTTGAGTGGCAGAACTCAACGCCGCGCTTGTCTTACACCAGAGCGAAGAAATAGAAATATTAATTTAAGTAAATATTTTATCTCCTCGAGTGGGGATCGAACCCACAACCAGTCGGTTTTACAGTCGCACCTTGTGCCCCTGCGCCATGACTGGCCTCATCATCCATATATTGTATAATTTTATTTGAACCTATACCATATTTCTATATACAGTACTAAATGGCGTGTGGTTAGCGCGGAACATCGCTCAGTGACCACAATTGTAACCAAACACCTGTCTGAAACGCATCCTGAGCATGCCTGCCTTCACCGTCGCTGGAATGCTGGCAATATGTAATTATACGTGGCTTTGCTATTCTGTAATGGAATTGATGATTGTTTTTCATGTTACTTTTCTGCTCTCTTCTCTATTTTTAGTTATCTATTTTTTTTATATAGTATTAACTAGCGGACCCGGACGCGGCTTCGCCCGCTTAAACTTTACGAATGCTTATAGATATATTTAGGAAATTGTTTGTGAAAATATGTAACTAATTTAAATAAAAAAAAATAAGTAAACGTAACCATAGTAAAATATTAATAATAAAACTAAACAAAACCAGCTACATTATTAATAATTTTATCTCTTTCTGTCTTTCTATTTCAGCGAGCTAATATCCAGAATAACTGAACTAATTTTTATTGGACTTTCAGTGATCGATTTTACTGATTTACCCGGGAAAAATCTTTTTACTCGTTTTCCTTGCGCGCGTACATAGATACTATATGAAATAACAAAAGTCCTTTCTACATTAAATATGATAAGTTTTGCGAGCAATATCAAATAAAATCCCAGAAAACTAAAACCACAATTTATTAAGTGTATAACAACGGTATAGATAACCGTACAACCAAGATGAAATAACCAACAATTCTCTCCTTAATACTTAAATAATATTACACCGATGCCGCGCAGGGCCGCAACTTACACCACACCAAGAAATTTATGAAAATCTAACTAATCTGCTCCTCGAATAAGCGAAGAACCAAAGAAAAGTATAAATTAATTATAAACAGCAAATAATTACATAAAAATTAACAGTAGTTCGAAACTGTATGAAAATTTACAAAACCGTCAAAGTCATCTGCCCATTCGCGTCGGTCATACTATGCCGGTCGTATGCTAGGTTATTTCGAATCAGTGACATCTCCTTAATTATTTATTAGAATGTTATACAGTGAACTATAATTTCAATCTAGATGAAATGCTAAAAGTGACTATTATATTCATTTTCATAAGGATCAATATCAAATTATAGAAAATACATACAACAAAAACCCGATAAATATAAAGTAAATTAATTAAAATGGTTACTTGTTGTTACTGTGTTACTTTGCTCAAGCTTCAGAGATAAATATGGTATGTGTATCGCGGACTTTTTTAAACATTATTTAAAGGACAATATTTTTGTAAAACATTATTTTTATGTATCTCAAAAGGTTGAGTCGGCGCACGCCATGTATGCGTTAAGCAAGCTCATTTTGGGTGACGTTTGCTTATAACAACAAATAAACTTTGCAAACCGTTGCTTAGCAACGGTCGGTTGTTATTAACATGGCGCAATATATTGCCTGTCAAATTGAAAAATATTTTAATATATTAGTATATATCGACAATATTACAAATATGAGAAAAAAAAAGTAACCTATGTTCATCCGAAGACCCTCAAGTATCTCTGTATGAGTATTTTATTACAATTGAATTAGCGGTTTGGCTCTGATTGCGGCACAGACAGACAGACAGACAGACAGACAGAGTTACTTTCGAATTTATAATATAGGTATGGATGGATAGTGTTGTTCTCCGCTTTCGGCTCAAATTCGAGACTCTCTGTGTTAAGGAACGGAACTCAAAACTGTGCTTTTTTTATTTTATTAAAAATATATACTTAGTCTGGCCATAAATACAATTAAATTAATTATGTTACAATTAAAAATAAACAGACTATTATTTTTGAATTTCGAATCTGTCATTTATATACGATAGTTCATTGTGTTTTATAATTTTTGCGCTAATATATTGTAAAATCAGCTTTACACTGTATCCCGTATACAGCAGGATAGGCAGAGGGAATCTAGTGTAAAGACACTCTGATGTACAATTTCCGCCGAATTTTTCGAGGCATTGTGTGTTGAGTGGCAAAACTTAACGCCGGGCTTTTGCCTTGGTGCCAGCGCGAAGAAATAAAATTAATTAGACATGATAATTCATTCGCTCGAGTGGAGATCGAATGCACAACCGTCGTGTGTGTTGTTACAGTCACATCCTCGTGCCGCTTCACCACGACGTCCTCTACGATCGGATATTGTATTGCAAACATAATTAGTCAACAAAGTACAACGTGGGCATTATCCGACTTCAGTGATGGTTTGGTTAGGTTTGGAATTAGCTATGAAGGATTGACTGAGCCATTTTTTTGCGTAAAAATGGTCCCCTCGGCAAAACTCAAGAGTCATAAAGCTTGATCTACTCAATTTTGGTTAGAAACAAACATCCCAGACTTCATCAGAGCTGAAGACTGGCCGTCACCTAGTCCTGATCTTAATCCACGGGACTGTTTACAGCCAATGGAGATAACTTCGAATAAGCTTTTTACTTTTTAATAGTTTTATTTTAATTTATTAAACTAATATACTGTAATGTTATGTAGATTTTTTTTTCTTTGGACAATATTTATAGCTTAGGTTCACGTTGTATCTGATAAACAAACCGTCACAATGGAAAAAAGAAAAATATTATTGACAGGCTACCGATAATTATATTTATTACTAATGATAAAAAAAATATTATCGCAATTTATGTAATACACAAAAATAATTTTACATTAAATTTATAACTTTAAACCTTCATGTAATAAAATTTAGGCGGAATATCTTGAAACTGGACTCTCCTTCCCTGCTATGCAGGATTAAGGCATGAAGCTAGAAATACATGAACTGCAATTTCTTCAATTACCACATAAGCACTGCTCAATCGATTTTTATTTAGTAAACAAAATCTAAATATCCCTAGTTTGATTTAGAGCAAGTTATTTAATACATTGTACTGATATTTGATTATTTACTCGAAATGAGATCGTCCTCTTTGGTCCTCACTAAATCTGCGTCGAAACGTTACCCTCCGCCCTCCTCTGATTAACGAACTATACAAGAGGTACAATGTACGATAATCGAATTACGTGCACCAATCCGCTGTTTGTTTTTTTTTATATTTTTCTATTCATTCATTTTGTTTTTGTTATTTTCTAAGGAATTAAAAGTATATATAATTTTGAGGTTGTCATAGCTTAGAATGTTTCTGATTGAATGTAATGATTTTGCTAATCGTTTTAATTATAAATTTAGCAAAAACTATATTATTTATAACATAAATACATAAATACTTAGTCTGGCCATAAATACTGTTACAATTAAAAAGAAACAAGATAAAACTTTTGAATTTGGAATCCGTCATCTTATACGATTGTTCATTGTGTTTTATTATTTTCGCGCCAATATACTGTAAAATATGTTTTTTTTTGTTATATGAAAATGGAGACTACTTCGGATAAGCTTTGTACATTTTTTATTGTTATATATTAACATGTTAAACTAACATACTGTACTAGTAATAAATGTTCGTAGAGTAAAAAAAAATGTTTTTCCGGTCTGATTAGGCAAAGCATGGTCACAGTTTCCGCTACGCCATTTTCGCGTTATATTTACTTTGTGCATAAGCTTTGAACAACTGTATGAGGATTTTACGGCTTATATTTTTAATATATTTTTGCTTCTTATACAACGAAAAGTGTTAAACGTTGGCTTAGAAGTATAATCGTAACATTTTTATATTACGAAGCGAAATTTGACGGCGTACAAGACAGCGTATACTATATTCATAAGAATACGTCTTATGACTTGACATAAGAAGGAAGTTAAGGTTTCCATTTGAATAATCTATAAAAGGTAGGAAAGATTCTGAGTGTTTGGTGGAGAATCACATTCTCGACAAGCTACTTAAGTGTAAAGGGAAGTCTCGTCTGAAGGTTACCTGACGTATACAATACTTCATTTTACAAAAGAAACATGACAATTGCTAGGTGTCAGTGTAACTACAAGGGTTATGCTACGATATAAATTTCACTATAAGTCACAATAGGTGTAACTTCTATTGTTTACGTTTTAAAATATTATAAAGATAATGAAAGAACTACAAGTAAATTTGAACATGTCGTGGCGCAGGGGCGAAGGCGTGCGACTGAAAACGGGACAGGTTCTGAATTAGATTCTTACTCCAGGAAATCAAATATTTAATATTTTAATTTTCATCACTCTGGTAACGAGGACAAGCGCGGTATTAAGTTCCGCCACTCAATTCGCAATGTCTTCAAAATTCACGGAAAGTGGGGAGGCAAATTCTGACGACTAGGTTCCCAGGTTCCCTCTGCCTATAATTGTTTTGTTCGAGATATGGCGTGAAGCTTAATATTAGCACCATTAATGGCTTCTTCTGACAATATTAAAATTAATATGAAACCGCTTTACAATTTTCAATCGAATGATACACTAAACTTTGTGAAAGAATTAGCTTTAGATCTATTTTACATATAAATTAAAGCAGCTTAGTAGCTTATAAAGTAAGTTTTAAGCCAAATATGGACAGATGAAAGCAAAGTCAAACGTAATAGTGATAAGCATATACATAAAGCAACATTTCTTTATATATATATTGCCATCAGAGAATTTTGCACACCAATTCTGTCAGTTCCTCATGGCTTGAACAGCATCTTTACCTTGTCTGTAGTAAAAAGGAAAATATTACATTATGTCGTTTATTGTTCTCCATATTTAAAGGCGCCAACCCAAAAACTACTATGTAAATTCAATTGAACTCTTTCACACACAATTCTTGCTATGTCAGTTTTCTGTCGGGAAAAACCAAATTTACTTTTCATACAACTTATTAATTGAATCAAAGATTTTCTTGTAAAATACTTGTGACAAATAAATAAAAAAAAATAATTAAGGAAAACATAACAATTAAAGAACATTACATTTACTTACATGGATATATTATACATTATATAATAGACAGAGATATTATATCAGCATACAGCTGATATAATATACAGAGTGTTTTTGTCATCACCACTTTAAATGATACCACAGTTTTAACTACTTTACAAAAGCCTAATATAATTAAAAGAAAAGAGATTTTGCCAAAAAATAAAAAGTGATTTTTCCAAACAAAATAATTAATAAAATTATCGTTAAAACATAAAACGCCATTTGTAAAGAAAGACACAGACACTAACCTATCAAAGCGGCAACATCGCACACGCTTCATTCACGAAACCGAGTCGGATGGCGGTGAAGTTGAACGTTGTTTAGATTTATTATGAAAAATAAATAATTGCGTGAAATAGAAGAAGATATATCCTTCTCGTTCTGGTATGTTTTTTGTCAATGAAAGTGACAGATCGTCAACGTTTAGGGATAGCGCGCATTGGTGACTTTTGTCAGGGTGACAATAAATTCTTTGTCACTATCATGTAGTATTAGTAGTATTTTTGTTGTAATATGTGTTTACGTTAGTGGTATCTATTTAGTAACAGCGTTACACGTAATACCGTATGGATTAAAATTCAGAAATTTAAAAAAAAACCTAGTAATCTATATGCTGTTCCCGTAAAAGGAGCTCAGACGATTACATCCTGTATAATATATATTATGCGGGAAAATACGTTAAGCTGACAAAAATAATTCTTGAAAATTTTATTTTAAAGATTAACAATACAATATTAAGATAACGATATAATTAAGTAGACACGGAATGTGGAGTAGAGCATGTCATTACAATATGTCCGGTTTGTCCTTGTATTATCATATAGTACAATGCTTATGAAATAAATTACATTTAATTATTTTTTAATTACTTAACCATCAAATAGTATAGGCCAGTCGTGGCGCAGGAGTACAAAAGTGTGACTGCAAAACCGACTGGTTGTGAGTTCGATCCCCACTCGAGGAGATGAAATATTTACTTAAATTTATATTTCCATTTTCTTCGCTCTGGTGTCGAGGTTAAGCGCGGCGTTGAGTTCTGCCACTCAACACGCAATGCCTCCAGACTTCGGCAGAAAATGGGGAACGGAGTGTCTTAACACTAGGTTCCCTCTGCCTACCCTGCTGTGTGCGGAAAACAGCGTGAAGCTAAATATATATATATATATATATATATAATCGAAAATATATATATTTTTAGTATTTTAATGTTAGTTACATATATTATATACTAGCGACCTTATTTTATACAGTATAAATATATATTTTTAAATTATACTTAGATATCGCACTAAGATCGAAAACTAAAGCAAATTCATTTTATGAAATATATATTTTTATTATTTTAAAATTTTATGAATGTTTGAAGACAAGCAAAATATCTTATATATTTGGCTGTAAAATAACAGAATAAAATTTTAGATATATTTTTTCATGGAAAATAAATTATTCGGATTCTTTTTATAAAACACATAAAAATTTATACGTAGCGGGATTTGATATAATTTGATTTGTAACATGCGTAGCTTAATGAGTACGAATGACTTCTTGGCTTACAGCTTGGACGGTCTCTAGAAGCGCGGGTTCAAATCCTGCTACGTTCAAATTTTAATATTTTTTAAAAAGCATTTTCCTTTCAAAAGTGTGGAATAACACTTTAAAAAAGTTAAAAAATATTCAAATTAATACAGATAAAGCAGTACTTTCTTAAGTCACGTATAAAACTTATGATCGACATTGGCATAAAGCGTCTGGGTATGTTAATAAAATGGCGACTCGAGTACTGCTGAGTTCAGACAGTGTCATGTCTTATTAACCTTTTGAAAACGGTGTCTGAAGTTAGTAAATTAAAATAATGATTTACGTTTTCTTTTGTTTTCGTTTTTTTGTTTATTTTTCTTTATTAGTTATAAGAATATTATAAATCCATATGAGCAAGTAACTGTGTAAAAAATTAAAAACCTGCTACTACGTTTCTCAGTTTCCGCCCAAATTTTCAAAATCTAAAATACTCATATAATTGTTATTTGTTACCCAAAATAGGAATCGAATTCACTACTAACTTGTTAATAGTCTGACGGTGGATTTTTTGGGTCAATATAAAATCAGCTTCACGCTGTATCCTACACTCAGCAGCGTAGGCAGAGAAAACCTAGTCTTAAGACACTCCGCTCTCCATTTTCCGCCGAGTTCTGGAGGCATTGCGTGTTGAGAGGCGGAACTCAACGCCGCGCTTTGCCTCGACACCAGAGAGAAGAAATGAAAATAAAAATGTAAATAAATATTTTATTTTCTCGAGTGGGGATCGAACCTACAACCAGTCGATTTCACAGTCACACTTTGTGCCCCTGAGTTTGCGCAACTAAGTCAGTGTATTTTTAAACATTTTTAAAGTGTTATTCCAAACTTAGGAAAGAAAAATACTTATTTAGAAAACGTATAAAAATTTGAACGCAGCGTGACTCGAACCCGCGCCTCCTGGAAACCAACCAGGCGCTCTGACCACTAAGCCATGCGTTCTCGCCAAGCTACGTCGAAATTTTTATACGCTTGTTACAACTTATTTATGTACGAGAACGTGGGGAACGGAGTGATTTAACACTAGGTTCCCTCTGCCTACGCTGCTGTGGGCGGGAGGATACAGCGTGCAGCTGATTTGATTTAATTTTATATCTATAGCTGAAATATTTATATAGACGGCAGCGTAGCGTCGCGTCGCGGCCGCGGTCGCGGGGTCGTCGTTAGCCGGTCGCCAGCTAGCGTGACTGTTTATGGTCCGTGACTCGTTCACCCCTTCAATCTAAACGCAGACACGTGTAGGATTAGTACTGATTTTTCTACCCCCTACGCTCGTTCTGCTGAATGTTCATTGATTTAATTTCTGCACCAATTATAATTTTTGTTGTTGTAATGCTAAATTAATAGGGTGGGGGTGTGCTACTCTGTAACAGATTTTCGTAAGAGACGCTAGTATAATAAAAATTTTGTTTATATATTATTATACAAACAAAATAAATAGTATTTTATGTATTATATTGATTAAAATCATTTTATGAAATCAAAAAATTATAATAAACGACTCTCTCGGATAACTTTGAGCTTTGAAACAAGAAAACTCCAACGGCCATAAAACGACTTCATCAATTTGAAGTTATAAAAAAATTAATAAATAAATCAGCTTCACGCTGTATCCCGCACACTGCAGGATAGGCAGAGGGAACCTAGTGTTAAGACACTCCGTTCCCCACTTTCTGCCGAATTCTGGAGACCTTGCGTGTAGAGTGGCAGAACTCAACGCCGCGCTTAACCTCGACACCAGAGCGAAGAAATGGAAATATAAATTTAAGTAAATATTTCATCTCCTCGAGTGGGGATCAAACCCACAACCAGTCGGTTTTACAGTCACACCTCGTGCCGCTGCGCCACGACTGGCCTCAAGTTTTGAAGTTATTAAGAATATAAGTGAATTAAACGAGCTTTGTTCACTTAAAATCGGCGATTCATAATTGCAAAGTACGTTGTAATCCTCTCGTGGCACCCACAGGTTGTTTCAGCGTTTTGAGTCCAGCGCGCCATCCTTCATTACAGTAAAGCGTGGCTAACAGGTTTTATGACCGACAATACACGTTTATAAAATTTGCATACCTTCATTCGCACTCTTCCGCGACCATTACCTTTCCATTTGGTAAATAATTTAGGAGCCCTCCAGGACGACGGCCAGATATTAAAAGTGATGGGTCCCCGAGGTTTAATATTAGACTCCCCTCGTATTAAATTCTCTGTCACGCGAAATTCCCAAATGCATACGCGAGATATTTTTTGCACATGTTCATATTCCCACTTTTGTGCTCACATTCGATACAGAATGTCACTCCTGTCGCTGTTGCGATTTGTTCTTCTCTGTTTCGAGCGCGCGAGCTTAGTGTACAGCTAAATCAAAATGGAAAATTATGAAGTGCGGCACGTATGGCTTAGTGGTCAGAGCGCCTGGTCGGTTTCCAGGAGGCGCGGGTTCGAGTCCCGCTACGTTCAAATTTTTATACGTTTTCTAAATAAGTAATTATGAAGCGATTTATGAAATATATCGTTTTTATTTTATTATATGTTTGTTATGTTGATATATTTTTATGTATCCACATGAATGTAAAAATATATTATATAATTTATATTTAATTTTCATTAGCAAATATGGTTTGTTTCGTTTTTATTTAATTAAGTTTTTCATTTTCTGAATTGAAGAATTCGACGGAAAGTGGGGCACGGAGAGTCTTAGCACTAGATTCTCATGTTCCCTTTGCGCGGTATATCGGGAAACTAAAAAAAAAAGAAATATCTTATAAATATACCTAACACTGCAGAAATATCGTTATCTAACCACAAACCACCACCAAGAAGAAGAAATAAATAAAAATCACATTTCTCAAATCAAAATTGAAGAATGACACGACATTTCAAATTCATATTACAATACTAAGCAAGTTGCGCGGGGCGTTGAGTAATCGACCTCATTGTATATGCATCAAACTGAGAACAAAACTAATCTAGAGACCGGAGGCAATAAAAATGTCCCACTTGCAGCCACTGCATTAAAAATAGATGAGATCAAGGTGTAATCTCGGCTATCCTTATTATATTACCTTGTATTTTAAATATTTCACATTTTTCACCACTTAGCTCCGCGCCGCGAGAGTAATGTTGCCATCATTTTATATAAAGCTAGCAAATTACCCATCATATTGTGTCTGGAAGATACCTTTTGTGGAAGGAGAAGATACCTCGTTTCGTTTGAGTGACTTTGTGTTGGAAAAAATGCTTTCTTGGTGTTTAAAATGGTTGAGTTTGTGATAAATAATATTAGGTTGAACCTTATGTTATATTATTTGTATTTTATCACGATCACACATTGAATGGTCGTCCATTGATATGTATACGTAACTCGTATGTATATTATTAACGAAATATTTTAAACTATTTTTGTTCATTTTGGTTTATTAATACGAATTCTTTATGGATTTTTCTTAATTTTTTTTATTTATGATTAATGACAGAATGAGGCCAGTCGTGTAGCTTTAAACTGTGAGCGTGACAGATTGTGGGTTCGATTCCTAATCAGGGATATGAAATATCAAATGTTTTCGTCTGGTGTTATCAAAACAAAGCAAAGTAGTAAAATCTTGGTCTCTATATTTTATTGTTCAAAATATAAAGTTTGCTTTGAGAATCAAGTAAGCAGACGAAACAAAATTAATTTCCTTATTATTGTTCTTAACTTAACATTACCTAAGTAGCTTAAAATTATATAAGTTAGTCTTACACTAGGTTCCCAAGTTGGTTAAAAAAAAGCTATTTTTATTATTATTTGTATCCAAAACAAAGGGTGAGAAGTGAACATACAAATCTCAATAACAATAAGCGTTGATTTATCAAAATGAAATCTCTTTGTTAAGAGGAATAATCAAATTTATCAGTGATTAGGATCTCCGTTTGATTTGAAAGGGTCTTTAAAACGTCTCTATATTCTTTATTAGTTAGTTTTAACAATTATAATGTAAATGAAGGGCTTTTTGTTAGTACTAGTTCTTATATAAAAGACAGAAGCCGTCGTGGCGCAGTAGCAAAAGCCATAGACTGTAAACGCGATGGCTGTGGGTTCGATTCTCACTTGGGAATGATTTACTATTTATTAATATTTTTATTTCCTTGCTCTGATAACAAGGAAAGCACGGAATTGGGTTCTACCTCTCAATACGCAATACTTCGCAAATTCTTTGGAAAGTGAGGAACGCAGTGTCTTAACACTAGGTTCCCTCTGCCTACAACTGTGTGAAGCTGAAAAAAAATACAATTGCTTATAATTAAAAGCTATTTTATATTTAATATTGAATACTTGAGTAAATAATATATTGTAACGTATATATATACATTTTAATTAACATGCGCAAATCTTATTGTGTGTTTAATAATACACAAGCAATACAATCAAAGCACCGCATAGTAATCTAGCACACACAAGAAGTCTACGTAAATCCTACATCTACCGCCTTTGCTGTGCTAGTTGTATATAGTTATAAGTAAATATACCAGTAACTCCAATATTGGTTTAAGATTTGCGGAGAAAATGGCATTGTCTGCCCTTACCTGAGTTTCTTTTCTTAAAAATAAATTTAAGGGTCCCCCTTTGATGCATTGCGGGAGGACAAATACGGTCCGACGTCCCCCATCTTGAGATACAAGGTACGTTGTTTGTTCATCCTATTTTTATAAAGCTCGGCAATAAAACGTTTGCATTTTACATTTTTGGGGGTCATAAATATAAATGTTCTTGTAGAATTGCATTTTAAGCATTTCTTAACGTGTACCCGATGTCACTTATTGTTATGCGATTGCATACTGTACAGTAGTTGGATTATCTGAAATATTTTCATATAAGATTTTAGCTTTACGCTGTGTACTTACATCATATAGTAGGGTAGATAGAAAGAACCGGGGACCTAGTGTTAAGACACTCCGTTTCTATTAAGACACTTCCGTTCTCCACTTTTCCCTGAATTGTGGATAAAAAGAATTTTGAGTGTTGGAATTCAACGCCGCGCTTTGCCTCATTATCAGAGTAAGGCAATGAACATGTTAAATATTTCATTTTATCGATTGGGCATCGAACCCACGAGATGTTGCGTTGACTTTTAGTACTAGTTCTTATACTGGCCTCATATAAGATTTTATATACTTTATATAACGATACACACTTATCTAATATTTGGCACATTACACTCTATTGTATGAATAACATAACAAAATAATTAACTCCTAACGATATAGTAAATTACAGTTTTATTTAACGAATTAAGGTACCGTTGACCGTTACGGCACAGTGGGTCAAAATTTGGCTTTAAACTCGATAGTACACTCTAGGAATGATTATACTCAATTTATTCTCTTTTCTCCGCTCTGATAGATAAAGCACGTTGTTCATTGCCGACACTTAATCCGGCATTTCTAAAATTAGGTAAAAGATTTGAGACGGAGTGTTGCAATACTAAAATTCCTGTTTATCCTGCTATGCGGGTAGAAGCGTGAAGCTGTATATTTTTTTAAATTAAGAAACTATATTATATTAAGTTCTATATCCGGTTCTTATGACGAAACTGAACACCAATTTTTGGGGGTGTTCAATGAAATTAAATTACGCGATGACACAAAATGAGTTACGCCCTTTTCACTTAATTAACAAACAAAAACTGATAGTGTGAGGGGTCACAGCGTAATGTTGTTAGAGGCAAATGACTCTATTCTTCTTTGTGTGTCGGCCGTTCACAATTCTACAATTTAAACTGTGTATTGTTCTTGTTCATTCGGATTTCGATTTAGTTTTGAGCTTTTATCGATGTCCATTTAAATGATGCGATGCTCGCTAATACTCGTTCCAATTCTATTACGTGTATAACGTGCTGGTTTGATATTGAAAGCTAGAATAATGGAGTTTTGACGTACATTAGAACTATTTTATTTTCAGTAATTGAGTATTAAAATAATCCTTTTGTATCGTCGTTGTAATATTCTGTGTTTTTTATTTCATTGAAAGAAAGAATGGATATTTTAATATAGTAGTATTTATAATTTTAATTTTGTTTGTAAAGGCTAAGTTAATCATAGAAATGGTTAATTAATTTTAACAAACGCTAGTGTCAGTATATTTTTCAAATATTTTGCTACAATTGTAGTTATTTTATAATTACAACAAAATATATTGAAACTTATAATATGTACTATTAAATAAATAATAATTGTCAAAGAATTTTATGTTAACACAGAAATCTAACAATGTTGAAAATGTTCACGATAAAACTTGAAAATTTTGTACCAAAAAATAAAATTATGTAAAATTGTATTCATCACATCTATGTCCACAATAACGACAATTTGTCATATTTCCCTGTTTTACACGAAAACAGTAATTCCGCTGGTTCCCAAACTGACCACCAAATTACGGGGCACAACGAGGGGAATACAAATTTTACAACGGTTCGCAATCCAATTAATTTTAAAAATCGCCATAACGAAAGGGCTTTATTGTTATGTAAATTTGGGCAAACTTTGGCAGACGCAGGCATGACTAATTGTTAATTCGGGTAATGCGCTTACTACAGTGGGACACCACAGCCGTGGTACTAAAGGATTACACGCCCGACCTGACCGCACTGCAGTCTACGCCTTCTGTTTGCTCCTTAGGGCTGCGACAACAGATTTGCTGAGATTCGAGAAGCCCTCTTTTGTAAATACAAATAAAAATGTTGGATATACGTTTTTTTTTTTAAATTAAGCTCGTTGCGACTGTCTGGCTCTTTTCATATTTATTGTGAAGAATTTGGGCTGTGGAGTAAGTCTTTCAATTAAAATGAAGTGACGATATAGAAGTATTATCTAGAATAAAAGTAATGTAAAGTATACTGTTTGTTAAGAACAATTAGAATCACGAAAAATATAATTTATATATATTTTCTTGTTTAGCATTGGGCTGTATCCAGAGCACAGAGCAGGGTAGATCGAGGGAAGCTGAAAACATAGTGCTAAGACCTTCCTCAAAATTCTCAACGCATTGCGTACTGCGCGGAACTTTACCAGAGCGAGGAAATTAAAACATTAAATATTAGATTTTCCTAAGTGGGAATCGAACTTAAAACCGTCACGTTTACAGTCGTATAGTTTTGTTCCTACGCCAACACATACATATATCAACGTTTGTATCGTTGTCTATACACAATCTCAAAGAAAGTTGTTAAGTCCTTCATCATGTCGAATGTGTCTATACGACATGGACCCTTGTCTGGCGACATATTGGCCGGAAGTAATTCCCAATAAAGACCTCTAGACCCTCGCTGACGAAATGATAGAAGAACAAATTTTAGTAATTGCCTTCATTTTTAATCTGGCAGTTGAATACTTTAATAAAATATTGAACTCGTTACTCTTATTTCATACAAAATAATTTTATGTCAGCTTCACGCTGTATTTCGCGTACAGCAGGGTATGCAGAGGGAACCTAGTGTTAAGATACTCCGTTCCCCACTTTCTGTAGAAATCTGGAGGCATTGCGTGTTGAGTGGCAGAATTCAACGCCGCGCTTTGTCTTGACACCAGAGCGAAAAAATGGAAATATAAATTTAAGTAAATATTTCATCTCCTCGAGTGAGGATCGAACCCACAACCAGTCGGTTTTACAGTCACACTTTGTGCCCCTGCGCCTCAAAATTATTTTATATTAAAATTATTTTAATATTGCGCATAACATAAAATGCTAAGTTATTGTTACTTATAATAACTATTTTGAGTAAAAATGGTGAATGTTTTACCGCACGGTAGTGTATGCCGACGAAACCACTGTTTTGATTACTTTTATTGTGTTTAACATCTATAGTATTATACATTCATTTAGCTATCAGAAATCTATCGACAGCTTAAAGCGAAATGAACATTTAATTTTCCACGTTGTAAATGGAAGTTCAAATATTAACTTTTTTTATAAAAAACAGGTTAAGTGTGAGCTGGACTCGCTCACTGAGGGTTCTGAATCAATTTCAGGATTATAGGTCAACGGAAAATACAAGTAATAACAAACATCTGTATAAGTTTTTGACGACTTTTTTATATGATTTTTTTTCTTTGTTTATATTGTAAGTTGTCACTTTGAGCCCAGTTCATAAATGTAGATCCACGGAAAGTACCCTATACGTTCTAATTACGCGGCGAATTTCATACAATATGCGGTAAAAATCGACGCATCAATGCATTCTTTTGATTGCGTTGAAAAAGAAACTTTATTTTTTTGTGCTCCAATGGACCATAGACCTAAATACTTGATATTTATTTTAGTTTGATGATTTCTAGATAAATGTTATTGACAGACGGTCAGATGGACAACAAAGTTTCACTATATATTTTAAAGTTGACTTTAAGTAACTGTAATATTTTTTCTTATTTTTTAGTTACAAGAAATCTCATATACCGACTCGTGTATATCACAAGTTAATAAAATTAACATTTTAAAAATTGCAATTTTTTCATATGTAAAATAAACGTAAATTAACTCAAAGTACACAAAATATAGGTATGATATTTTAAAATAACTTAGATAAACTACAAAATATTATTTAAAATGAACTAAAATCGATTATCGATATTAATAACACTAATATCGATTCACTCATTATTACATACAATATTTAACGCTAAGTCACCAGTTGTAAGTTCTCTCCTAGGTTCTTATATCAGCAATTATTATTTAATGAGATTGAAGTCCGCAACGGGAACGCCGTGAAATGAGCGATTACGCGGTCCGCACCCATAGAAAACTGCAATTAGATATGCTATGGAATTGATCAATTTTTGCACTACAATACCATATATTTTTGTTATTTTTCAGCAGTTGTTTAGAATAGCACTAAAAATAAATTTCTTAGTGTCAAAGTTAGTAAAACAAAATTGTGTATTGATAATATAGTTCTAAAAATAATTACTATTATAATTTCCTTTCTCAGGTCCAAGACAATGCGCGGCGTTGAACTCCGCCACTCAACCACGCAATGGCTACAGAATTCAGCGAAAAATGGGGAACGGAGTGTCTTAATATTGAGTTCCCTCTGCATACCCTGCTATCTCCGGGATACAGCGTGAAGCTGAAAGAATGAAATAATCTTTTTTTAACTTTATAGCTGATAGTAAAAGAGCTAATTATATATTTAATATGCTTTTGATAGTGTCAACTTTGTTCCAAGCTTAGTTTCGTATTTAATTATACGAAGGAACACTAAATTCCAACTTTATATTCATACTCGCAAATAACTTACTTAAATATGGGAACGTCGCCGTAAAACAACAAACCATATAACCACTTGCCTCATATTAATAATTCGTTTACATTATTTGAGGCCAGTCATATTGCTGGGACACAAACCTAAACCTCCCTCAACACGACTGTAAACGCGACAGGTTGGGAGTTCGATTCCTACTCAGACAAATAAAATATTTAATATTTTAATTTCGTCGCTCTGGTCTCGAGGAAAAGCGCGACGTCGAGTCGAGCCAAGCACTAAGCACGCAGTGTCTCCAGAATGCGGCGGGAAGTGGGGAGCGGAGTGTCTTAACACTAGGCTCCCTCTTCCTACCCTGCTACATGAGGGATACAGACAGCGTGAAACTAAAAAAAAAACAGTAAAAATCAACAAACCATATAACCGCTCGCCTCATATTAATAATTCACCTACATTATTTAGCACCTAAAAGAACACACGTGAAGTAATATAAGTTACGACGTACTAGAACTCGAGGCAATATGCAGTTTGTTACGTGTAGTCGTACGTTAGTTAAAGTTCCAAGTTGTGGGTAGTTTGACAAATTCGCTAACTTCCCACCGGTTATGACGCGATCTGCAATCTTATCATCGGACTGCAATCTGAGGGTAGTTGTTATTTCTTGTTTAGGCTTTGCATGGATGATTTATTAGCTAAATGTGTGAAAGTAAATATTTAAATACGATAGATATAAAGATATAATAGGTGTTACCACTCGAGAATTTGGAGGAGAACGGGTAACACTAGGTTCCCTCTGCGTGCTAAGTGTGGGATACAGCGTGAAGCTGAAGAATATGTAATTGATCATCTTAGATAATATGCCATAATTATACTATGTCTATTTTGTACTTTAAATTTATAAATAGAAAGTTGGCGTTAACAGTAAATTTAAAATATTTTTTACGATAAAAATATTTAACATAAAACTACATTGTTTAATCCTAATTTGTTACATGTACTAGAAAATTTAATTAACATCTAAACGTTAGCTCTTAGCATTTTAATTCAATAACATTGTATTCTTTCTAGGTAAAATTGTATAATTTTATCCATGTTTGGTCAGCTTCACGTTTTATTTTTGGAATAAGCGACAGCGATTACTTAGTGCTAGGACATTCTTTTCTTTACTCTCCGCCTGAATTTGAGACACGCGTTTGCGTGTTAAGTGTAACAACTCAACGCCGTGCTCTGTTTCACCTGAGCGGGAACATACAAAATAAATTATACTTTTAAATGGGAATCGTACCTACAACCATCAAGATTACGATTAAATATTTTAACATCATCTGACCATGATGACCTCTCTAATGTTTGCATGTTCAAATCTATATTAATAACAATAAGCACACACAAACCTTTATTTTATTTCAGAAAGTTAATCATACTTACTACATACATATTTTTTCTTTCTTCAATAACTAAACAACCATAATAACCGACCCGCCGCTGCTATAAGTAATTTTCCTAAACACCTAGTGCTATATTAGTAATTCATATGAAATGGCATATAACAATAGTAATCAGGTTTGGAAGGCGAAATCACATTTAGTGGGCGAGCCGGTGCCAAGCACAGATTTCGTAGGCAATGTATCGTGAAATTAGTTTAGTGGCACTATATAATTAAGAGGCCCGCTCTTTTTTATAGACTCCCTCTCGGTATGGGGTTCGCTCCCCGTTTCTGTTATGACGAAAATGTCAACCCGGTGTGTGACTTGATGAATTGATACTATTTTAAACGTGCTTATCCCAGACCTCTCTATAATAAAATAAAAAAAATTGACTCTTTTGACGTTAAGAATCCATTTGTAAGGTATGGTACATGTAGAAGAATGTGTGTACGTGTGGATTTTTTTTGGAAGAAATAGTAAAAGTAGTTGTATTTATTTATGGTATATTTATTAAGAAAAACAAAGTTTTCGTTTTTACAGCCATGTATGAGGCCAGTCAGTGACTGTAAAAGCGATTGGTTGTGGCTTCGTTTCCCAATCGAGGAAATGAAATATTTACTTAAATTTATATATGATTTCTTCGATGGTTGAGTTTCGCCACACAGCACGCAATGCCTCCAGAATTCGGCGGTAAGTGGGTACAGAGTGTCTTAACATTAGGTTTCCTTTGCCTACCTTAAAAGCAATTGTTATGGGAACACAATGTAGGTAAACAAAGTGCTAAGTTGACAGATATATCTTAAACACAAAATGTATTCCAGACCTAAAAATAGATTAAACAAATAAAACTCGAACAAACTGCAAGATACATTTCATAGATTTATTATATAAAATCTTAATTCTACTTTGAAATTTAACTTACATAGTATAGTAACATGTGAAATTTACAGAGCTATTCCAATAGTACAGACAATAATAGTAAGTTAGCTATAATTATTGCGCAGGAACCACCCCAAGTTGGGAGATCCATAAATTTATAATCACTAAATCTTATAAAATACATACATTATCAATAAACGACGAAGCTCATATATTTACTTCTATTTATATCCGATCATGTATTTACATCATGATATGACAGAAAATATACGTATTTGCGAAAAGAAATGTAATTAAAAGCACCTAATTTTATAATTATACTATTATGGCGGATATAATATGAAAATTATTATTTCATTAGTTGAGCTTTTCAATTTCATCTATAGAATACGCGAATTTCAAAATAATATATCGATATAACGTTAGTATAAAATGGCCGGTTTTGGTTTCATTCAGAATTTAGGGTATGTGTTTTAGTTTAAATATTATAATAGTGAAATAAATGAATTGTGCTACAGTAAAAGATTAGCTATGGCATTATAATAAAATACTATAATAGAAAAAATATTCATATAATTTTGTTAATATGCATTTCGTTTGTAAATTTAATTCGACTGCGCTATAAATAGAAATATTGGTGACGTTAGTACAATATTATACAAGCTCTTACGTATTATAAATGATATGGAGTGGAATGGCTCCGTTTACACTTCTGCGGTTTTTGTGTTCAATGCTTGTTTTTCTGTTATGTTTATTAATATTAATATATTTTATATTTCGGGACTCGAATATTTGGTTTAATATTTTATACTAAAAAATAAATACACCATGTAGAACGGAGTGTATTAACACTAAGTTCAAATACAGCGTGAAGCTAAAGAAGAAATATATTAGCTGAATATAGAATACTAAGGATATTTTTGATACATATACTCATAATATTTTTTTCTTCGCATATATTTTAATTCAATAGCTTTTTTATTTGAGCAAAGCACAAAACGCTGAAGTGTAAACGTTACATTCAATTTTTTTTTCAATAAGGTACCAATGAGAATGATACGTGAGAAGAATCACTTATTTACTAATTATCTAGACACATTTAGATTAAATTTTTTTGTACAAAAATATGCAGAGTATTTCCTAAACACTGGTTACGATATAATATTTTCTTCACAATTTTTTTATAATATAAATAAATATTTTGAGTCAGTATGCATGCAGACAGGGAAGTGGATTTGAACTATCACGTTTATCACGTTCTATAACTTTTAAATAAAGCAATGTTAGAATTAAATATTATATTCTATAGAATAAAAGATAAATTAAAATTTTAAATTTTCAAATTATTTTTGTTAATGTTCTGATTATAAAAAATAATTTAAATTGTTACAATAGGCCATTATTCCGTACTTCCACGAATACATACTATACTATACACTCAAGTGAGCAATATTTACTAAAATCAAATATTTATAATACATATTATTGCTGTTTCGTTCTTAATAAAATACGGTTGTACCGTAAACTTCTATTTTATATGCGCATGTATAATAGTGCGTAGAAATTAGTAAAGTGATCTAACCCGATAGTTTTTTTATCGATTTTTTATTTCTATATAAAATAATATTTACTCAAAAATTTCCCCAAAAAAGACTACTTAAAAATCTGAGTAATTCTTAATGACAACTTTAAAAAAACCTTCGTAAAATACATAAATAGGTTAGACCACTTTTGCAGCTTCGAATTTAAGTACTTTTTATTTAAAATCTTAACATTTTATTTACTTAAAACATATAACACATAACCAGTTAAGTTTTAATATACTTCTATATTACGGCAGTGGCAAAGGAATGTGACGTCTATTATACTACAGTCTGTGATTATATTTTAAATATATGGCATTTCTGTAGAAACTTCGTACTTAATAAGGTTTTTTATTAAATTTCGAGATAAATATATAATGTAAGAAACAATAACTTACATACCAGTGTTCGATATACACATAATAAAATTATATCTCCTAAACGAATTTCTTATTTATCACAGGCTTAAATTATATTCATTACGTTTAGGGACGTGCATTCTATAGTACACTTATATTAGAAAAGAATTAGGTAACTATTTACACGAAAAAGGGGGAAAATAATGAGGCCACAACCCTCGGAGATTCGAAAATACGAAATACGAACCGAATAACGATACGTATTATTCACCCATTATAGAGAAATCGTCTTGATCACTCGCTAACAAACTTAATTACATATCAGATTAAGATACGTGGCTTCTAAGTTTTCTTTGATTCAAATAGACTTTTGATGATGATATACTGGATTTTAATATATAAATTGCATTAAATTATTCACTATCATGATGCATGATACTCTGTAATCATAAAATAAATAACTTTCGACATACATATATATATATTTCAATGTTGTTATCGAAATTACCTGGTGATAGTGATATAATGTGACAAATAAATTTATCTGACACATAAATCGAAAACGTAAATAATAATATGGAAATGCCTAGCAGGATATACTGAATAAATACAATTATTAATTATGATATATCACACGCACTACAATGGCTTATAGGCAATTTAAATGCAATGCTAATATAATAATAATGTATGAGTCTAACTACTAACAATGACACGCGATGGTTCTGGGTTCAATTCAATTTGGTCACTTAACTATAGTAGTTATAGTATTAAAATGTGTTGAAAACAATGTAATTTCGTTTCTAAGACTACTTACTCGAAGCGTACTTATTATAATGATAGATGAAATCTTTTTACATACAATGTTTAACAAAGCAACGCACAACGCTATAGTCCTTAAGATTATAATGTCCATATTTATCAATCACCTTCTCATGTTCCGATGCATATAGAACTTCGTATAAACCTGTAGTTTTTCATATAGGAATTTTATCATTTTCATATATAAATATAAATATTTCAATTAAACACAATTTGTTCACTTCTTTAATATTTGTATTGATAAACGTTTATTTATTTATTTATAATTTGAAATCACTTGAGCTATACGTTGATTTACGGTCACATCACTATTTTCACTGAATAAAGGGTGTTCACTTGTTCTATTGGCTTTAGTCTATGATTTACGACACTATATTGTTTTAACGGGGCACTAAGTTCACTACTGAGGTGTTCAAAATGGAGGGTACATTCACGAGAGTATATTGAAGTATTTGAGGGCGTTGGAGACGTACGGCACCGGGATGGACCCGGCGTAGTAGTTGACGGATTGAAACATGAGATAGGCGATGTTCAGAAGCTATCACACAATCTCGTTCGGGTGCGTGTTTTGATTTGAATCGTTCTGTCTCGCACATTGCTGGAAAAGGAAATTGTATTGGTTTATTAATTATTTATTTATTTATTTATATTATACCAGCGACTCGTCCTTGGTTTTGTCCTCTTAAAATTATTGATTTATTATAGTCAAATTACATTTTTTTTCACATAAATTGTTATCCATGTATTATGTATTATATAATATATGAACCATATCAGCAATATTTCATTTAAATCCGCTCAGTAATTTTTGCGCGAAAATGTAATAAGTATCCATCGTCACAAATTTTCATACTTATAATATGATGATATTAATAAATAAATAATAATATTAAATAGGATAGTATGAATGGATTTGTTTTATACTTATTTAGAAAATAAAGAGGTATAGCAGAAAATGGTCTTGAATAGTACGCGGAGATTGCAGATTCAAATTCATTTTAATAAAATCATATCACTCCGATACGTAAAATAAAACAAAAGTATAATTTACTAAGTAAACTAGAGAACCCAACAATATTTAAAATAAGAAGTTAAATGTTATTTGACTTTAGTTCTAACGTTGAAAGGGAGTTTTTGCAGCCGCTTCCTGACACGACTCCATTGTGCAAAGGCTCTTTTGTTTGTGTAGACAAAGTTAAGTTACCTCTTGTTTTCTTTCCCAAGTTTTCATGGCAGTCTTATATTTTTCGAACTCGTGACACCAATTCGAGTATATCTTTTGGTATTCATTGCTTTTCTCCGGCGGTGAACATCTGGGAAAGGATTTGTTTTAATACTTTTTTGTATTGTGTATTTGAAATTTGAATGTCTTGGACATGTTAGTTATTGGATATGACGCTTCTGATTCACGCGCTTTGATTTGAGCAGAGCAAAGAAATTAAAATATTAAATATTTCATACTTATTTAGAAAACGTATAAAAAATTGAACGTAGCGTGATTTGAACGCGCCTCCTGGAAACCGACCAGGCGCTTTGACCACTAAGCCATACGTTCTCGTATGGCTTAGTGGTCAGAGCGCCTAAATAAGTATTTTTCTTTCCTAAGTGTGGATTAACGCTTTAAAAATGTTTAAAATATTAAATATTTCATTTTCTTCGAGTGGGGATCAAACTCATAACCTGTCGCGTTCGTCGAGTCATAGGCTTGTGACTCGACGAACTGAGCTAAAAACTTTTGATATACTTTAAGTTTTTATTTAGAATTTTGATGTATAAAATAAATTAAAATTAAATCAGTTTCACGCTGTATCCCGAACACAGCAGAGTAGGCAGAGCGAAACCTAGTGTTAAGACACTCCGTTTCCCACTTTCTCAAGCAGGCATTGCGTGTTTAGTGGCAGAACTTAACGCCGCGCTTGACCTCGACACCAGAGCAAAGAAATGGAAATATAAATTTAAGTAAATATTTCATCTCCTCGAGTAGGGATCGAACCCACAACCAGTCGATTATACAGTCACACTTCGTGCCGCTGCGCCACGACTGGTCGGTATAAAATATTATAATAAATTAAATAAATCTTAAACTAACTTAAAATTAATTAAATCATGATATTTATCCTACCTATGAGTATCAACAGTGATATTGTAGGAGCAGAGCAAGGAGCCTCCAAGCCAACAGTCGTACCTCCCAGCGTCGGCCTCGTTCACAGATATTATAAGTAAGCCATGTTCCGATGTCTCTATATATTTTTCTGGTTTGCTGCAAATTAATTTCACAAAATGAGTAATTTTAAAAGCAGATTCACATTTTATCAGCTTAGTAGAGAAAAGTAGAGAGAACCTAATTCTAAATTTTCCAGCAGAATCCGATGTGTTCATGTTTTAAAGTTTTTTTAATCAAAAAAACCTAAGACTTTTTTAGGAATCGTAGGAAATATTTCTATACTAGTCTTATGCTAAAATAAAATAGTATTCGGGTCACAATTACATATCTCACAATAACAACACCTATTTATTCGATACTGTATTTTTTCTATTCAATACTACCTAATAAACAATATGTATATTAAAATCCAAATTAAATTCTATATAGTAAAAATAAATATAAGTTGAATACAGTATAACTGCGGTGCTACAATTGGAATGTCAACACCGCCATACTTGACTGAGTTGGGGGATGGAATCTACAACCATCGTATTTAAAATCAGACGCTATCGCACTGCGCTCCAACGGTCTAGTATTTACATTTTCCAAGATCCACAATGTAACCCAGAACAGTGATCAAGTATTAATTATAAAGATTAAAAATATATTACTAAACTAATTGTTTTGTTTCGGAAAAATAATATTTCGATCAATACAACAATTTAAATTGCTTCCGCTATCTATTCGGACGTCATTTAAAAATACTGTTAACCCCTTTTCCATTTAACCTCACCAAATTTGATATCCAATTATCTATCTATATTTTAAGATATAATTATGGCACAGAGAATAAAACCTCGTTTAAAAACGTGGGATGAAGCGGAATCTCGAGTTTCCGTTTGCATTTTAATTACGAAGGAAGTGGTGGTAATGTTGTATTTGGAAACACTTTAATTAGTGTTGTAACACGCGTGTTCACTTCGTGTGAGCAATGAGTAATTACTGTTTGCCACTTCTTAGCTTTCTTGTGGCGTAATTTGACAGTTAAAAGCTATTGTGACATGTGTTTAAAACGATTGTGAAATATATTTGAAAAGTGTTTATATATAAGTAGGTAATATAAGGGACGTTAAAGCATTAGTTTACCGTGTTAGTATATTGAATTTAAATTTCGTATGGTTAGTTAATTACATAAAAAATAAACTATCAAAAAATCTCTTTACATCGATTTATATTGTAAATAAAAACAGCTTCACGCTTTTTCCCGCATAGCAGGTTAAACAAAGTATTGAAATTATTTTTAAGGCAATCCTTAATCTACTTTTAACAGAATTTTCGAGACATTGCGTGGTAATTGTAGAACTCAACGCCGCGCTTTATCTACCAGAGTGAAAAATTAAAATTAATTTTCAATATCATCATATATCTACTTAAATGTAAAAGTTTGCTTTCATAATATTATTATTAACTAAAGAGAACTGGCAACTTTAAGGGACTTAGCGACGCTATTAACATACTTGAAAGTGATTGGATGTCTTCCCTTTTCTCTTGAGTAATGGTACCATGTGACTGCTCTAGGTTGAAGCACTTCCGGCATTTTGACGAAGCTGCCAAGATGTAAACTCTGGCCCCATGTAGCTGATACACTTTTCCTTGAAATCGATGAGTCGCAAATATCAGCCGTTTCATTCGCCACGTCTTGTATTAATCTGTTAAATTAAATATGATTAGCTTGTTGTTATGTATAGCAAATATTTTGTTGATTAAAAAGTTGATCATTCAAAGTATCGAAAAAAAAATAGAAACGTTTAGTAAAAGTATATAAGAAAAAATAATAAATTGCATAAATGTATACATTTTGCTTTGCGCTGTACTCCGCACACTGCGAAGTAGGTAGAAGGAATCTAGTGTTAAGACACTCCCTTACCCACTTTCCGCTTGCTTTTGGAAGCATTTTGCCTTCGTACTGAAGCGAAGAAATTAAATATTCATATATAATAACTTATTTTCCTGGGTGAGAATCGAATCCATAACCATCGCTTTACATATGTAAATAATGCTTATATTCCGCCCCTGCGCCAGTGCTGGCCTCATATACTAATAATGTATAATCACCTTTTTTTTTCTAGTGTATAAAATAATATTTAATAATAAATTGTGCTATAGCCAGTGAGCTCGACCATAGATAATAAGAGCTAACGCCTCACTGTACACAAAGGCTCTAATACCTCATCATTATTAAACTATTTTAAAGTCATACACGCACAGTAAAAATAATGTAAGTTAAATTTTATTAATTTATTTTTATATTAATTCTTTTTTATTTTTATTACCGCTATTTTTTTTTAAGTGGTTAATTACAATTTTAAACTCTTCTTCTTTAAATCTTTAATATATTAATCTTCTTCATGATTTGTTAATAATTAATTTATATTGACTCTTCTAATTTTAATGAGGCCAGTCGTGGCGCAAAGTGTGACTATAAAACCGACTGGTTGTGGGTTCGATTCCCACTCGAGGAGATAAAATATTTACTTACTGCCTACCTTGCTGAGTACGGGATACAGCGTGAAGCTTTTAATTTTAACCATGTAACTATGTGATCTCAGCATTATAACCATCGATAATAGTTAATTTTAAATCTATGTTATAATAATAGGAATTTTAGTCTAAAAATACATATTTTTACTATTATTATTATTATTATTACTAAGTAACTTAAAACAGCAAGTACTTTAAAATTTAATATCACAATATATAGACTTAAACCAGTTACATTACCAAAATATGTTTATAATAGTATACCGATTACACACTTTGCATGTACTGGGGCGAGTGCGCTCTGATTAGCTAACAGAATGTATCGTTATTAAATTTCACGTTGCGGTATTGGAACTCCGTACCTACAGCGCGAATTGAATACGGTTTATCGATGCTCGATTATTTTATGCGCATATTAATTGAAGTTTAGTTTGATGTTTCGAGGCTTTTGGTGAATTATGGAAATTTAGTTCAATTTTTTACTCTGTATCCTGAGTATAGCAGGGTAGGTAGAGGGAACGTAGTGTTAAGACACTCTGTTCCCCACTCTCTGCTGAATTTTCGAGACATTGGGAGTTGACTTGTTTTAAGAGCGAAGAAATGAAAATGTAAGTAAATAATAATTGGTTTTCTCGTAAAGAAATGGAACCCACAACCGTCGGGTTTACAGTCACACACTTGTGCCACTGGGCCACGAAGACGCCATTTAATTATACATATATTTTTGCCGTATTTTAATTGAATTGATTATAAAAAGAGTGTTCACAAAAGCAATTACAATAAAGTACAAGGACAAAATAATAAGTATCGTTACCATTATCCGCTGTATATATAATTTAGAATAGTAATTTTCCGTAACTGCCGTACGCTTCACTGAGCCATTTATTTAGATGAATTTTTAACCTTATATCAATTAACTTAATAGCTGATGTTATTAAATGTAAATAAACTATATATTGCGTTAGTTCTATTGAACAAAATATTTCTATACAATTGATTTTATAACGAATTTTCTTTAAATACTAATATTTAAAATATATATTCAATATAAAAAATATGAATTAAATTAAATCAGCTTCACGCTGTATTCCGCACACATCAGGGTAGGCAGAGGGAACCTAGTGTTAAGACACTCCGTTCTCCACTTTCTGCCGAATTCTGGAGGCATTGCGTGTTAAGTGGCAGAACTCAACGCCGCGCTTAACCTCGACACCAGAGCGAAGAAATGGAAATATAAATTTAAGTAAATATTTCATCTCCTCGAGCGGGGATCGAACCCACAACCAGTCGGTTTTACAGTCACACCTCGTGCCGCTGTGTCACGGCTGGCCTACGACTGGTTATTTTTTTTAAATTATTTAAAAATATGAACTCACCCAGCATTATTGATATATTCTTTACAGATGCCAGTATCCCGGTCCCACCCGCAGTAGGGGTCGCGGGCGCATCTCACGCACGCGTCGTAGCGGCGCGTGCACAGCGCGAGGCGTAGCTGTAGCACTCGTCTGTCCGACGCCGCGTACAACGATCCATGTTCCCGAGATAGAGCCATTGCCTGTGTAATTTAAATGGAAAATTCAATCTATACATATATATAGAAAAATAACTGATCGGTATCCGTTCGTTGAAGATATGTGACAAAAACATTTTTGTCTGTGCGTTTGTGCACGCTAATCTCAGTATAAGCTTGACAGATTTAAATGTTTCATTTACTTGTTTTATTGAATTAAAAGTTTATATTATATCAATAAAGAGTATTCCTATAAAATTACTATTTAATGAACGGGCCGAAAAATACTTATTTAGAAAACGTATAAAAAATTTAACGTAACGGGACTCGAATCCGCGCCTCCTGGAAACCGACCAGGGGGCTCGGGTTTGAGTTCCGCTCCGTTCAAATTTTTACACGTTTTCCAAATAAGTATTTTTCTTTCCTAAGTGTGGAATAACACTTTAAAAATGTTAAGGACTGGCTGAAACTTTAGTGTTCGATTGTATAGAAAAAGCAGTTTAGATTAATAAATAAATAATCTTGTAGTTTAAAAAGGTCACTTGCACATGCACACCGTACATACACTCCGTTTTGTTCTTCCCGAATTAAAAATACAAAATATTTTGTAGATGGTTTCATTTTGTGAGAAAATAGTCAAAGGATAGAAATTGGGAAACACTGTAAATTTACTAAAGCCTTGATACTAAAATCATGCTAACTTTAAAATAATTCTCAATGAAATGTGAATTAGGCCACTTTGCCAACATCCATTAGTTGAACTTTACTTTACTAGGATTTAAAATTTTAAGATACAATCGTAGTAGAAACGTAGTTCAGGCGTTTCTTTTCTCTATAGTACTAGCAATGTAATAATTTATTGAATCTATAAAGAATTCCTTTGAAATAATAATATAAAAGTCTATAAAATAATTGAAATATCAAAAAGTTTGAATTTATATAATAAGTAAAAGTAAATTTATTATTGGTATTTTATTTGATTCTTATAATGTCGGTGTTTAACTTGCACAATATGACCAGCTTCGAATTCTTTCATGTGACTCGTGATACCTCGAAAGTGTTCAAGAAAAAAATTGAAAAATATACATTTAATGCATTATTTAAATAAAATAAATAAATCAGCTTCACGCTATATCCCGCACACTGCAGGGTAGGCAGAGGGAACCTAGTGTTAACACTCCGTACCCCACTTTCCGCCGAATTCTGGAGGCATTGCGTGTTGAGTGGCAGAACTCAAAGCCACGCTAGTCCTTGACACCAGAGCGAAGAAATGGAAATATAAATTTAAGTAAATATTTCATCTTCTCGAGTGGGGATCGAACCCACAGTCGGTTTTACAGCCACACTTTGTGCCACTGCGCCACGACTGACCTCATGACATTATTTACAGATATTATATGTGCATATACATCAAACGTTTTTAAACGAGAACTACACCATTCCAGTAAAAATAGCTGCATATTTAAAAGTCAATGTAATCACAAAAAAATCGAGCACTCGTTTGAGTAGCAGCACTTGAAAATATTTTCGTCATCAATGTTAAAATTTCAGCTTCAATTTTTATCACGTTCATACGTGAAAAGCGGGTGTTAAAATGCAATTTATTCTTCACATACCTGAATTGGTTCGCCGGGAGTAACGTCGAAGATGTCAAGTAAAGCTGACTGGCTGTCGCCGTTCCGAGTCCACTGTACGATTTTATGAATTTTTCCTTCATCTGTAACAATCATAAATACATTGGACTCAGGTATACTTTCTTTAAGGAAATCTTGTTATGATTTTTATATTTCTTTTTTCAGTTTCACGCTGTATCCAGAATATAGTAACGTAGGCAGCCATAGCAAGCCTAGTGTTGAGACACTCCGCTCCTCACTTTCCGCCGAATTCTGAAGACATTACAAGAAGAGTGGCGGAACTCAACGGCGCGTTATGCATCGATATTACAGCGAAGAAATCGTTAAACATTTTATTTCCGCAAGTGGGAATCGAACCCACAATCTATCGCGTTTCCTGTTTCGTTGTCGCGTCGACTGGCCTCAAGATTTCTATATACTTTTTCGTAACTGCAAATATGTTATACCTAACTAACATATCGCAATTATTATTTTAATAAAAGCAACTGAAATTGAAACCTATCGTTTTTTCACAACAAAACCCTTAAACGCTCGTACGAATCCATTAATTACTAGCTTTAGTTTCAAATTATTTATTTATTTATTTCTGTTTCATCCCTTCAACCATCTCGTTTTCTTAGTAGTAATTAGGTTTTGTGTAACTGAAGGCAGCATCTAGTCATAAGAGAAACTACAATGGTTCGTTACATCGGGGATCAATTAGCGAGGTCCGCAAGGCGGCTGTTTATTGTATATATTATGCCTTTTGTCCGTTCTAGGTTTGCTTTCGGAGTAGGTACATTTTCGGAGTAAATTAATTTGGTGATACCTTTTGCCGTTTCCTCTCGTAGGTCGGGTAGGGTTAGAGTGTAGCGTGTAGCAGTTATACAATTTACATTAAATGGAGGAAAATTATAAGGTTTTTGTATATTTTATACTATTTAATATAATATTTTTGGGAGTATTTGTAAAAGTTTTAGAACTTTGTTGAGTTTCTTGCCGGCTCTTCTCAGCAGAACTGCCTTCCGAACCGGTGGTAGCTTGTTTTTTTTTTGTTTACATGTTCATTTGACGATTCAAAAGTGCTTATACGAGTTTATTTGAATAAAGAATATTTTGAATTTGAATTTGAACTATTTTAATATTGATACCTTCATAGTCATATCTATGTATATAAATACCGGTTAAGTGCGAGTTGGACGCAGGCACCGAGACTTCCGTACCAATTTCTTAATTAAGTTGACAAACTTAATCGTATGCGAGCATAATATGCACCTATTTTGTATTCACTACAAAACTACAAATGGAAGTTTGTAATGTATTTTTTTAATTTTTCACATTATATTCTTTTATTTATATTGTAATTTCTCACTTCTTGATTTCATAAAAAATTAAATTTCATAATTATAGGTCCACAGGAAGTATCCGATAGGTTTTGATTACGCGGCTAATTTTATACAAAAAACAGCAAAATCGATGCATAAATGTTTGTATCCTTCAATTGCGTTGACTTATAATAGAAACTTATTTTTTTCTGTGCTTTCTGTGCTCTCTGTGCTTAAAGTGCTGTGAATCATAAACCTGAACATTTGATATTAATGAGTGACACCTCCATGCGATCTCGAAATGAATGGTGAAACAACAAAGTGATCCTATATAGGTTATATCACCTATTCCAAATAGGTAATACGGAACCCTAAAAAGGTATATCTTCTGAAATATTGGTAATCATATAAAATTAACCTTAACAACACAAATTCGATCGCCTAGTACAAAATCTGTCGTTGACGCGTCCAATAGATTACCGCTAAGCGGGTACTGTTAGTTTGTTGCTTTATCAAACACGAGAGAACAGTCGGTAACCGTTGTTAGCTGCGACCGCCACACTAAATTTTATGTTACATCACTAAATGTTAATTGAAAGACACTTTTAGCAGTCGCGGCGCGGGGCACAAGCGTGTGACTGTAAATGTGACAGGTTGTGAGTTTGATTTCCACTCGAGGAAATGATATTTTTAATATTTTCATTTCTTCGCTCTTGTGTCGAAGCAAAGCGCCCGTTGAATTCCGCCACTCAGCACGCAATTCCTCTAGAATTACGAGATCGAGTGTCTTAACTAACTAGGCTCCCTTTGCCTATCATGCTACATGCGGGATATAGCGTGAAGCTAAATTATTTTATTAATCCTATACATACATATGTAGAGGCCAGTTGTGGCGCACAAAGTGCGACTGTAAAATCGACTGGTTGTGGGTTCGTTCCTCGATCGAGGAAATGAAATATTTATTTTCATTTATATTTTCATTTTTTCGCTCCGCAGTGAGTTCCGCCACTCAACACGCAATGCGTCCAGAACTCAGCGGAAAGTGAGGAACGGAGCGTCTTAACACTAGGTTCCCTCTGCCTACCTTACTGTGTGCGGGTTACAGCGTGAAACTGATTTATTTACATACATATTATGTTGTTTAAATCGAAACTTACTTAAGTAATAATAAGTTAAAATACAATATGGCCGCCAATTGAATTTGGTACGTGATCAGAGTAGTATTGTTAACATAAGGTCACAGAGTTGCAGCCTCCTTACAAAATGGCCATCAAATTAATATTCTGTACACGAATCATAATAACTAATTGGATTAGACATGTGCCGAAATCACCTAACTGAATTACATACAGTGGCGTGGAGGGTACGTGTCGTCCTTAGGGTTAGCAGCTAAGGTATTGCTTTTGTTGGATTTGTTAATCACTGTTCCAATGGAATCAGGTTTACGCTGTATCCCGAATACAGCAGGGTAGGCAGAGGGAGCCTAGTGTTAAGACACTCCGTTCCCCACTTTTTGCCGAATTCTGGAGGAATTGCGTGTTGAGTGGCAGAACTCAACGTTCTGTTCCAATGGATTTTTTTTTATTAGTATGTTGTTTATGAAATAAGGCTGTCGTGGCGCAGTCGCATAAGTGTGTGAATGTAAATGCGACTGTTAGGAGCTTGATTCCCATTTGAGGGAATGGGTTATTTGATATTCTCATTTCTTCTCTCTGGTACAAGACACAACGTTAACTTCCACCACCTAAGATACAAAAAGTGGGGAACGGAGTGTCTTAGCATAAGGTTCTCTCTGCCTACCCTACTATATGGGAGATACAATGTGAATAAAAAAAACTATGTAAATATTACCCGAAGTAATTAATTAATCGTTTTTAATAAAAATGACAGCACTCAACTCAAATTAAATTGAATAAAGTAAAAAAATATAAAATGTGAACAATATTTCTGTTTAATAACATTAAAAAAAACATTAAAAGGAATAAAATGAATGATTTAAGCTTTCGTTGAAAATAAAATAATATTAATAAGTTGATTCAAGTATATTCTTCAAATATAGAAAAATATTGATAACACCACCAGCAGGTGCTAAATCAAGATGAGGATCGAACGGAAAAGAAAGGAAATAATTTGATTTCCTATGCCTATTGCATATTTGACAATAATTATAGGGTAACTATTACTACTAATTTGTGGCTGTCGTGGCTCCTGAGTACAAGAGTGCGACTGTATCGCGACATTTCTTTCCTCAAAAAAATCTAAGAAAGTAGGGAAACCGTGTGTCTTAACACGAGGTTCCCTGTGCCTACCCTGCTGTGTGCAGGATACAGCGTGAAGCGGATTTTTATTTAATTATTTGGAAGAACGATATTAATACAAGATTCACCCCTGAGCTGTATGTATGTATGAACCTATGTATACTTCACACCCAATAGCAAAGCCTTATTGTTATTGTGTTCGTTAAGTTGTAGTTGTTGCGCTATAAATCAGTAATTGTATTACGTTGTTCATAATGAAGCATAATACGCAGATTGTGTGTCGAGCATGCGCGGCTCAGTTTATATAGATCAATATTAAATTATATCTAAGACAAGGACTGTGAACGCGACTGATTGTAGGTTTGATTCCCACTCGAGGAAATTAAATAATTATGTAATATTTTCCTTTCGATCTGATAAGGAAGCAGAATCGGTGTTGAGTAACACTCTAAGTCCAGATTTCGGTGGAAAGTGAAGAACAGGATCTTTAACTAGGTGCTGCTTCCCAGGTGCTGCTGCAGAACAAAAAATCTACTACAATCTATATATGTACATATATCTGTATACGAATATGATATATGTATATATAAATATATACATATCTAACTGTCTGTGCAAAATGTTTAATATGTTAAAGCCGAATTCGTATCCTTTGAAAGAAAGTTTGAGCACAATGAAAACTTTGTAGACTTGAGGAACACTAATTGTGGAATATTATTAAAGTTACTACTATAGTATTGGAAAAGACAGGCTTTAACTCCTACCTAGATAGGCACTAGCAATGCGAATATATCTACATAAAAATAAATATATAATTCATATAATTTTAATTAGCTTTTTATATGAGGCCAGTCGTGGCGCAGGGGCACAAAAGAGGGGCAAAACGATTCGAACGAACAAGTTCGATTCCCATTTGAGGAAATGAAATATTTCATATTGCCATTTTTTTCGCTCCGGTGTCGAGGCAAAGTGTCTTAACACTAGGTTCCCCTTGCCTACCCTGCTGTGTGCGAGATACAGCTGCAGTGACGCTAAAAAATGACTTTTGATATTACACAAAAAAAAGCACTGAAAATTCTTGGTAGCTAATCAATAAAACACCTTAATTTAAAACGTGATTTACATATGTATGAATAAAATTCTATATTCAATACACACATTTCGGCTGTAAAAGGTTTGTAGGTTAGGTACATCGGTTCTGTGAATTCTCCACCTACGGCGTTATTCCGTCTTCATAATAATATATTTTTTTATTATTTTTCTGATGGGAAGAAAATATTTTATTTCTACGCCTTCCAATACATATATTTTTAAGTGATTAAACTTAAGTCTGTAGGTACTACTATGTGTAATCAGACAAGGTGCATGCCAAAGTTTATATACAAAATTTTATCTGACAATGTAAGCTTTAATTACCTACACTAAAATCATAAAGTTGAAGAGTCAAAAAAACTCTTTCAGATCAGATTTCATATAAGAAGAACTGCTAGTTTCAATTGGAAAAATATTTTTATATTAGGTCTAATTTATGTTAACAGTTTCGTTATAATTCACTGTATCAGCGGCGAGAGTTACCTCGGCTCTTTAAAATATGTTAATGTCACAAAAAAATGTTATTTCCATTTGGCTACCGGGACGAAGCAGTGGGTAGAAGCAATATATCATATATATTGATAGATTGATATGGCGTATATTGACTTTGCCTCCATGAGTTAGGATTAGAAATCAGCTTCACGCTGTATCCCGCACATAGCATGGCTGGCAGAAGGAATCTAGTGCTAAGACACTACGTTCCCCACTTTTCAGTGAGTCAAAAAATAGTTTTTAAAGAATATTTTCATTTTTGACATTTATTAAAGTATTATTACACATTTAGGAAAGAAAAATATTTATTTAGAGAACGTTTAAAATAATTGAATGTATTTTTAAATAAAAAATAAGATCTCTCTATCTCTTACCAAACGATAAAACCAAATAGTTATCTTTGGGTAGAGGAAATTTGTAAAAATCTTCCTATGCACATGTTAACAACATAAATAAGCTAAAACAAGCGCATTAGAACGTATGGCTTAGTAGTCAAAACGCTTGGACGGTTTCCAAGACTTCAAATCCCGCTCCGTTCAAATTTTTACACGTTTTCTAAATAAGTTACTTCATTATTTTTGTATATGTTTGTATTATAACAAAAAAAACCGACTTATCAAAGCATTAACGTTCAAAACAATCAAAATTTAGTGTTTCCATTGCTCAAAAACAAACAAATCAACATGATGATTTTCGCAACGGGGAGATAATCAAATCTCCGGATTATCATAACAGAGTCCAGTCTGGCATCGGCTAAATCACTTTATAGAGGGAATATTTAATCACGTGTCGTCGAGTATGGCCGTACAGATACTGACCAGCGCTTTAGGGAAACGTGGCTGTCGCAACGGCAGTTTGTTTAGTCGTATATGAAATTGTATTCAATTTTTTTATGTATGTTACATTATATAATATATAAATGACTCTTTTTCATATTTTTAAATAATTTTCAGAGACGGTTTCAGAACATTTCAGGATTGTACGTCAACGGGAACTATATACATTTTGTATGAAATAAACTACAATTACAGGTTTGTGATAATTTTTTAAATTAAATATCTATATTGTTTTTTTGCTTGGATGTTTCTGTTATTTGTACTGCAAGTTCTTACCTCTTGCTATATTTCATAATTGTAGATACACGGGTAGTACCATAATGGTTCTAATTACGCTGCGAATTTCATACAAAATGCAGCAAAACCGATGCTTAAACGCTCGTGTCTTTTGATTGAATTGACTAAGAAGCTTGATTTTTCTGTACTCCAATGGTTTGTGGACCTAAATATTTGATATTAGTTTCAGATTGATACATCTAAGCGATATTAAGATAAATGCTTTAGACATACGGACAACACAGTGATCCTGTAAGAATCTACGTCTTTCTTTTTGAGATACGTTACCTCAAAAATAAGAAAAAAACGCCTGTAGCTTTATTACTTATAATATTATAAGTGCCTCAACAGAAACACAACCAATAAAGTAACTTATCGACTACAACAGCCAAAACACGTCTACATTTCAATCCATGTCATTCCAGATACAATTGAGGGAATGCGATTAGCATCAGAAGTATAATAAAGGATAATGAGAAACATATTCGGGCCAATTGTGCCAGTATGAACGTGCCATAGAAGGTAATTACCCGATACCTTAATATTTGGCCTTCGCCAGTCGCTGTATAGATCTTTATCGTGGCAACCCTAATCACCGCCATAACTGCGGAAAAAGGTTGAAATTAATATTAAATGAACCTGTTTTAGTGTTTTTAAACGACAATAAATGAGCCGTATGAAAGGATTGTGTTACACTATTTTAATGGAATAAAGATAAGATAGATAGATGTATATATATTTTTTATTGCTTCGCGGTATATCAGGCAGAGGCAATCTGCTGTTAAGACACCCCGTTCCCATTTTCATCCGAATTCTGGAGGTGTTGCGTGTTGAGTGGCGGAACTCAACGCGCGCTTTGCCTCGTTACCAGAGCGAAGAAATGAGAATATGAGAATATTAAATATTCCGTTTCCTCGAGTGGGGATCGAATCCACAGCATATCGTATTTGCAGTCGTACGTTTGTGCCGCTGCGCCACAACTGCCTCAAGATAAGATACATGTATATAATACGCAACATATAGCAAACACGCTATTTGTCGAATTGCTATAATTAAAATATTTATTAATAAATATAATTAGAACAAAGAAAAATTATATAGTATATTAAGTATATTTATCTTCGTATTTTTATAGTATAATATATTGAAAGTTAATAAAACATTGAATTCAGAATAAGTATTGTATTATCCTGACATGAATTAAACTTGTCACACGTAATTCCAGCTTATCCACCTGAATTCACTTTAATACTTAACAAAGCAAATAAATACCTTTTATTATATTAATTTTAATTTACTTTTTTATATATGACACATAGAAATCATGATTTAAGTTTCATTAAGGTTCTGATAAAACCACAATCTACTAAATAGAATTAAAAATAATAAAATAATAATAATCACAATAAAGGCATATGTATTGTCGTAATATGATGAGAAATGTTACATTAAATTTAATTAAATCAATATGTGAGGATAAATATCTTCAATACTATGGGCAAGACCTAAAAAAAATTTAGAGAAATTTACATACTTTTTTGAATAAAAATATTTACTTAAATTTATATTTCCATTTCTTCGCTCTGGTGTCGAGGTTAAGCGCGGCGTTGGGTTCTGCCACTCAACACGCAATGCCTCCAGAATTCGGCAGAAAGTCGGGAACGGAGTGTCTTAACACTAGGTTCCTTCTGCCTACCCTGCTGTGTGCGGGATACAGCCTGAAGCTGATTCAAATTTTTGATTTTTTTACATACTTTTAATTATAAAAAATACGAATTTTACCATAAACGCCTATAAGACTTATAGAGGCCTCTGAATTTAGTTGTAAGTTCGTTAAGTACCTATTTTACATACATATAGGGTACTCTCACTGATGTAGCTCGAATAATGTATTAGACTTGTTCAATGTGAAGATCAAGTTGATGCGATAATAGAGTACAAGGGAAAGCATTCAGTGTATTTGTTTGTAGTAAGGTGTAGGGGGCCGATGGAATCTGTTTACAGTAACCCTATGACACGTTAGTACGTTAAGACGTGACACCTTGTGAAATGGGGACAGTGAAAGATTACTTGTTTATAAACCAATTCGGTCTTGACTGTATTTATTATGTATTTAAAACAGTATTTTTTTAAATCTATCATTATTAACACTCGGTACATTATTATTTTTTAAAAAATAAATAAATCAGCTTCACGCTGTATCCCGCACACAGCAGGGTAGGCAGAGGGAACCTAGTGTTAAGACTCTCCGTTCCCCAATTTCTGCTGAATTCTGGAGGCATTGCGTGTTGAGTGGCAGAACTCAAAGCCGCATTTTGCCTCGACACCAGAGCGCAGAAATGGAAATATAAATTTAAGTAAATATTTCATTTCCTCGAGTGGGGATCGAACCCACAACCAGTCCGTTTTACAGTCACACATTGTGCCGCTGCACCACGACTGGCCTCAATCATTAGTTTTAATTCTAATAATTATTTTTAATTCCAATAATGATCAGGGGCCGAGAGCCCCTAAACTCAATTAATGTAAATTGTGTAAAGGCATCTTTAAGTAAGGATTTTTAAAAGCAAAGATGCGTAATTGTTTAATTAAATCATGAAAAAGCTAATAGGATTATTATTCAAAGCGAAGCGAGCGAGCGAAGCGATAATTTAATATTCACCTCACGGTGTATGCCACGTAAAGAAAATTAATTAGATTCAAACATCGATACTGTATGAATGTAATCTATCTAACGTTCGGGCTTATAAATTCCCTCACTTACAGTCATTAATTCCGATCACAGCCGACTCTAGCAAAATAATTAAACAATCCCACATTGGTTGTGATCGGGGATTCCCCCTGGATCCGTTTTAGTAACGAATTAGGTACATAAGATAATATACGAAGCACGTCTCGCCGTAAACTCTTTTAGAGCCGCACCAACACTGGAATTAAATTATTCTACTTCTCATGAATCCCTAACAGATGGTATGAAATTTTATATAGCATGTACATGCGATATGTAGGAAAGAGGAAAGATGCATAAATCATAAAATATTAACATTTTGAGGTTATGGACGCCAGAGGTCTGTTATAAAGGTTGTTTTTTAATTATAGATTTTTTTGTAGCTTCTTGCTGTATATTACATATAGCGGGGTAGATAGAAGGAACATGGGGACCTAGTATTCAGACAATACGTTGTCATTAAGATACATCTGTTCCACACTTTCTGCCAATCACTATTCAACGCCGCGCTTTACCTAAATATTTATTATTTAGTAGTCGCGAGTACAGTCGCACACTTGTGCCCCAGCGCCACGACTAGTCTGAAATTCTAGTACATATTATTTTACATTACATAAAATGTTAAGTAAAGGTTTCTCTTTGTTTAAGCATTACAAAAAGGTTATTTGAAGATTTCTTAAACATTTATTCCCCGTAAATTCTATTCAATATAATATTCCGGGGCCGAATGAAATTAGAGCCGTCAAAGCAAGGTAAGGGTTGGTGCACGACGTAATTATGTTTTCATATTTTCCTAGCCAATGATCAGGGAACCTTCAATAAAGGTTCAAAGAAATAATCCAGCAATCCAATAAAGATTTCGCTCCGACAGGCCTTAAGTGAAAACTTTTTTCGATCCCTCGAACAATATAAGTTTTATTCGTCGAAGTGGTGGTATAAATTCCCAAACACAAAGTAGCTCTAACATCTTTATTGGTTTTCATAAAAAGTCCCCGTTTAACCTATAAGTTCGGGAGTGGCCAATTGGGTAGGTTTTCACTAAATTCACATTTCGCGCGCTGACGTTACTACCGATCGACTTTTCCACGTTTCATTGCGGATCGTCCTCATATATTTTTATCATCCTACATCAGATGTAATGAATGCTTATAAAATATTTTCGTGTTATAGTATCAGAATATGTTGCTGGTAAATGGAATATTTTTTTTATTATTGCATAGTAATAGATATTTTTTTGTTATTTTTCTACAATAAATTTAAGTTGACTTAAGATAAATACAAAAAAAAATTAAGTTAAAATTTTCCAAATCTGAACATAACTAATGTAATGATTTTATATTAATTAGTTTTAATATTCGCAATAATTTATAATAAAAATGTGAATCAACCTCTTTGTTGAATAAAAAGATATTTTTAAATAGAATAATATGGAACTGTCACCAGGGAACATTAATAGAAATGACGCTTTATGTAGTCGGAAAATTATAATAACTATATAATAATATTTTATAACAATTAGATATACATTTAGACATGGAGCGGAAGAATAAACAGAATCTCTAGAATGATATATTGTATTAGAATTTAAGATAGACATTGTACAAGCTTAACAGTATTTAACTCTGGAAGAAATATAAGTTCTGTAAAAGCCTCGAGGTGTTTGATTTCTTTACATCTCAGAAGCGGGATGCGCCCTATAGTGAGGTACGTAAAAAAAAAAAAAAAAACATGCAACCCAAACTTTACACTGCTAGCTTTAGTATGTATAGCTTTTGATTGTAAATTTAGTCACTTTAGAATTTTCATTGTATATCTTATTAGAATAGTATGAAGATTGATAAGTGGTTAGCGTACCATAGATGATACCATGGATGATACGGTGAGCGGGCCGTACATGAAGTGGTTAGAGTAGATGATACCATGGATGATGCGGTGAGCGGGCCGTCACATGAAGTGGTTAGAGTAGTGATACCATGGATGATGCGGTGAGCGGGCCGTCACATGAAGTGGTTAGAGTAGTGATACCATGGATGATGCGGTGAGCGGGCCGTCACATGAAGTGGTTAGAGTAGATACCATGGATGATGCGGTGAGCGGGCCGTCACATGAAGTGGTTAGAGTAGATGATACCATGGATGATGCGGTGAGCGGGCCGTCACATGAAGTGGTTAGAGTAGATGATACCATGGATGATGCGGTGAGCGGGCCGTCACATGAAGTGGTTAGAGTAGTGATACCATGGATGATGCGGTGAGCGGGCCGTCACATGAAGTGGTTAGAGTAGATGATACCATGGATGATGCGGTGAGCGGGCCGTCACATGAAGTGGTTAGAGTAGATACCATGGATGATGCGGTGAGCGGGCCGTCACATGAAGTGGTTAGAGTAGATACCATGGATGATGCGGTGAGCGGGCCGTCACATGAAGTGGTTAGAGTAGATGATACCATGGATGATGCGGTGAGCGGGCCGTCACATGAAGTGGTTAGAGTAGATACCATGGATGATGCGGTGAGCGGGCCGTCACATGAAGTGGTTAGAGTAGATGATACCATGGATGATGCGGTGAGCGGGCCGTCACATGAAGTGGTTAGAGTAGTGATACCATGGATGATGCGGTGAGCGGGCCGTCACATGAAGTGGTTAGAGTAGATGATACCATGGATGATGCGGTGAGCGGGCCGTCACATGAAGTGGTTAGAGTAGATGATACCATGGATGATACGGTGAGCGGGCCGTACATGAAGTGGTTAGCGTACCATAGATGAAATAAAAAAAGTAGTGATATGTATTTTGAGTTAGTGAGTCTGCTTGCTCGCTGGTCGGTGGTGACCGCGGGTTACGTCAGGTCACTATACACTAGTATAGTAGAGGTGATTTGAAATTAAATTAATATTTTTGGTTATTTATATTGGTTATTTTAGTATTATTTTTTTTTTTTCCTGTTTTACTTTTGATTTATTTATTGACATTTTGATGATTCATTTTGAATGATTTTAAAATGATATTTAAAAGAGAATGCTTTTGAATTGACTATTCAAATATATCAATCAATTTACTGAGATTATTAGTTTTTAATGAAATTTATTGCATTAATTTGAGGGATATGGAGTCGGACGCTGAGACTGCTGACACCCCAGAGGAACCACCCAGTGGAATGAGGGCAATGAGAAACGAAAAGGGCAATTTATTGAAAATACAAAACATTAGAAGAGATCTTCACGGCCGTAAGATTCGTCTACATCTTCTGATGAGTAGTTCGTCTGATGTGATAAAGCGCGTCGATGAAATAAAGAGTTGTTGAATAAAGAACTTCTTACTGGTATACAAAGGCAATGTTCAGATTTATAAATTTGTGTATAAAAGATAGAGATTAGTCATATTTTAGTTAATAATAATATAAAAAAATATTAGATTATGTTTAAATGTAATTCTGCAGTTTGACACGATCAACACCTAAATTGTAAATTGTAGAAAATTGACTTAGATAAGTAAATAAATGTGCTGAAATATATAATTGGGACTAGAAACAGACTATATATTTTACTCTTTTGATTATAATGAGTTTTGAGTGAAAATATTTCGAATCGGCAACTAAAATTAAGAAAAAAATCTGAGTAAAATTATGGTCGGCTTCTTAAATAAATGAAGCTAATACTATGCAATATTAAAAAATACGCGAATATTTCTGTTATGCTATGCTATTGATTGTTTGTATTAGGATATTCGATAAGCCTTTAAGAAATAGTAAAAACCAGAAGATTTATTGATTTATCTTAGCTCCTATATCATGCATTGAAAGTAGAACGTGGTCTCAATCGAGTCAGGATCAGGATCAGGTCAGGATTAGGATCAGTATCAGGTGTGGTCATAATAGTGTTGGTTTGGTCTGCTAGTCCAAAACGCCGAATCATATTCTTTCTTTATTCTTATTTTTATGTAATTTAATTATTGTAGCAACAAATATATTAAACGACAAAAAAAAGCACAGCACAAGGTACTGCCATCAGTGACCTACAAATGTCGATTTTTTTTTTATTTCAGTAAAGAAAGATTAAATATGTATTTTTTTCCAATTTCAGGAAACTAAATCCATATATGATTTTTACTGCAATTTAGTACCATATGTATCTATACGTATATTCTGGCCTTTTCTTTAATGATAGCGAATTGAAATGTGCATAGAGCGAGTGCTTTAAGGTCAATATCTGCATTATGCATACTTAAGCAAATTAATTTAATCACTTTGTAAGCTAATACTAGTAAACTTCTTAGCTTCTCTTCACCTCTTCTGGACCTCTGTCCAGGGGTTGGTTCACGATCATTTACCTTTTGAAAATTCATCAGATAACCAAATAAGAGACGTCACTTGCTAGTGTTCTAGGTGTAGAGGAGATTTTAATGCTTTAAAATATGGCTTTCCGTGTTTTAAACCTGTTGTTTACCTTTGTCTTAGTCTAGCCAGATTTGTCCAGGGTATAGATGTTTACTCTCTTACGAACTCGAAATTTTAGCAATCGTTAGCTCGTAAAAGATTGCAATTCAATTTGTTTACTGGTTGTTACAGTTTATAATAGTAATACTTTGCTACGTATGTAGTTATTTTACCTTAACGCGATTCTGTATCCCATAAAACAAGATGGTAGTCATTATGTAGTGTATTTTCGTTCACAACGGAATACCGATCACCGAACTGGGACCGCATTGTTAACGTAGATTTAAAGACTACAATAAAAATGATAATAATAATTGAAAATTAAATTTTTAGCCAATTCAATAAAAGTTATTTTGCTATAGTTTTGTCGTACAAACATGTTTAATATGTCAATATTACATAAACTTTTTATTCATAAACCAATTCTGTTCATTAAGCGTAAACGGACAATAAAGATTTATAAATTTATTTATGAAAGTATAGTTAGTATATTCAAAAGTAATCAAGAAAATCCTTCAGAAGGGTGGTGAAGTGCGGTGATCGCATATGGGGGAAGATACCTAAAGGTTTTTGCAGCATTGTTTACGTTAAAAATTATATGAAAAATGCTTTTTTTTTTTTTTTGTTATAAATCATAATTTTTAAAATTACTTTTACTCTTTAAAATTGCTCACCTTTGATATTTTTATCTAAATTCAGTATGTTTTCACTTGTAAAAATTGAGGTAAAACCTACTGTGATCAAATTCGGTTACTCAGAATCGGTTCTTTGCCGAGTAAACTTTATAATCCCAAGAATATCTGGTGTTTTAAGTCACTTAATATATATAGTTCAAAGATGATCGTTTCGAATATTTCAACTATGGTTAGAGATTTCTGTGTTAAGTTAAGGTAATGTGTTCACATTGTATTACTAAATCAAAATCAGCACGCTCATATTGCAGGAATTTAAAATTTAGAAATCTTTGTATAATGGTTATTGCGTTTTTCATGAGACATTTAAGACGTTAATGTTTTACATAAGATAAAAAAAAATATTTACTATGTTTTGCTTTATAATTGTTGTAAAAACTCCTTATCATCTTATAAATATTGTTTTAAATATGTATATATATGCTCAATAATAATAAGTCTAGATATTAGAAATTATATTTTAACATAATAAATTATTACATACTATACAATATTAGTAGGTATATGTGTGTATATATGTATATATGTAAGTATGTATAAGTATATAAAGCACATACACGCCTACCGATTTTACATTCTCCTACACCCTAAGGTTGCCTGGCAGAGATCGCTTATGACGATAAGGCAGCCTGCTGTATATTTTCTTATGTGATGTATTTTTTTTTACTTTCTCTTTATTTTGTTTTGTACAGAAAAGTATTATTATTATTATGTAGGATATTTGTAATTATAGCGGCTACCATTATAGGAGTTTCAAGTATTAATACGCTATTCTTATTATTTCATATATTTATTTTTATATAATTTAGAGTGAAATTAAAATTGATCATTAACGGAAAACTTAACACACGAAACAAAAAAGAGAAAAATTTTATACACTGAAGGAAGGAAAAAGTTAACAATAATACGAAAAGAAAAGTTACAAAAGCAAAACTGATAGGTGATAGCAAGAACTTATAAACTTTAAATTGTATATAGGCAATATACATATAGATAAACAAGCATGTAGCTAGTTGACATCAGAACATATTTATATTTATGTGTGTATGATTTAATATTATTTTATACAAAACTGAAATTTACACTACATATTTCTTTGTTTGCCGACAAAAACAAAACCGACAGACATTTTAATAAATCGTTTTGGTTTATTGATAGTGCCCCAATAATAGATTATCCCGTATTTCTTCCACGTACCGATAAGTTACAATTTCGTTATATGTATGTATAGGTAAACCACTGAGAGAATTCAAAAGTCTTCTGGTCACAAAAATAAAGATTTTTTGTAAAGTAACATGATAAATCTTGTATTTAATGCACATGTCGTTTGATAACATGATTGTAGTAGCTCCATAAGACGCGATAGTTTAATAAGTAAATTTGTTGAAAATCAATTAGGCAGCTGCTATATAAAAATAAGTTTTATTTATAATCGACCGAATGTAATGAATTTATAAAAAATGTTGATATTTACTGTTTTTGTGAGTAGTCGTGCATCAGGAGATTGCACGAAGTAGGATGGCCGAATGTAATGATTTTATATTAATTAGTTTTAATATTCGCAATAATTTATAATAAAAATGTGAATCAACCTCTTTGTTGAATAAAAAGATATTTTTAAATAGAATAATATGGAACTGTCACCAGGGAACATTAATAGAAATGACGCTTTATGTAGTCGGAAAATTATAATAACTATATAATAATATTTTATAACAATTAGATATACATTTAGACATGGAGCGGAAGAATAAACAGAATCTCTAGAATGATATATTGTATTAGAATTTAAGATAGACATTGTACAAGCTTAACAGTATTTAACTCTGGAAGAAATATAAGTTCTGTAAAAGCCTCGAGGTGTTTGATTTCTTTACACTAATTAAAAACTAATCTGCTTTATGGCAACACTAAATAAATACTTGCGATTGATATCGACGAATACGCGCGGACTTTTATCACGAATCCCAATATGTATTTTATAGGCGCCGTAAATCGAGGAACGAGGCTTCTAACGTTTGCCTACGAGTTTTCCACCGACTTTTATGAGATTTGTCGTTAGAAATTTTATGTGATCGAGTGAGCCCTTTGACCGATTTCATAATATTTATGTTTTGATCGATATGAATAATTTGATGTTTCGAATCCAAAGTTTCCGTTGTATTAACGTTTAGTGGGCTTGTACGATCGCGTTTTGTTTATGGGAGCATAAAAAATTATGTTAAAATGGAACTTGTTTGATTTTACTCTAAAAATATTTATTAAATAACATAAGAGTTATCTCTTACTATTATAAAATCGAACCACTGCCTATTAAATTCAATAAAAAACACTTGAAAAAGGACGAGACCTGTGTACTTGTTATTCCGGATTCAGATTTTATAATAAACCAACAATTATTCCGAACACGTACTAAAGGTGTATTTTTAAAGACGGCTTTCGACCAGCATTAGGGATGCCGCGACCGCGCCACCCCAGGAACTTTCTCACCCGTACACCTTTTGATATTCAATATACTGCGGGACCCAAGCAATCCTTTGATGAGATGTTTTATGCAAAAAACGTTGGGCCTTTAGCGGGGCGCGAATAAGCGTTCAAAAGTGAACACATTAGTATGCCCGATCCTAACCACCGCGGGTTCCCCAGTTTTGGGGAGTAAAAAATCAATGTTTATTCCCGTCGGACGCGATTTGAATACTGATTATGAGGATACTAATTGTTTGTGTTTGTATGAAGGTGCAATGGATTTTTTAAATTGCTTGTTACAAAATAAATCTGGCAACATTGTGTGTTACGTGCAGGAGGAAAATTAATTCAGGTTTTAAAGTTTGTTAATTTATTTTGATGACAAGACTAATAAACACTATATAATAGATTCTATGTTTTTTTATGTTCTTTTTTTCGAGAGTAGGCAGAGGGAATCTGATAACCTAGTTTTAAGACACTCCGTTCCCCATTTAGTAAAGTAGATTCAAAGGGTATATAAAATCATTTATGTGGCTAGTGTTGCAAAAAATAAATATATTATAAAAACACTATAAATAGCTTTAAGAATTTAGTTCTAGTACATCGTACGGCAAGTGATCTATAAATTTAGTTCACTCCCGTCCTATGGGCAATGTAAGTTGAAGATGGCCGCACCGACGCGATACTATATCAGAATAACTCCAGGAAGCTCCGGAAAGTATATTTCCTCGATTACGACCGACTTTATTACGTTACAGAATACGATAATTTAACCACCTTCACATATCATTTTACTCAAATCGCATTTCATGTTTATGGGAAAACTTGGACTTGGTGCACTCAACAAAATGGCTTTCCAATACTTATAAAAGCGATATCGTATCGTATCGTACAACACTAAATATAATGTTCTCGTGTATGGAAAGTAGATTGCAAATTACCGTTCTCAGCATACACTTTGAACGTTAAATTATTAAGTGCCGTCACGAAGACCGTATCTTTGCTGAAATAGCACGTTAAACTTTTCAATATATATTTTTCTTTTTTTTTTTTCAGATTCACACTGTATCCGCCTTGTAGCGAGGTAGGCAGAGGTAGCATATTGTTAAGACACTCCACGTCCAACTTTCTGCCAAATTTTGCAGGTATGGGGAGTTGAGTGGCGGAACTCAACGCAAAGCTTGCCTCGATATGCTTGAAACGAAGAAATGAAAATATAAAATATTTGTCGATTTTCCAATATATGGGCATTTTTCCTAACTGAATCCTGTAGAGTCAAAGAACCAACATTTCCGACTTCGAGAGTAATGGTGTTATCAAAAAGCTATCATATTTCCAGCGGTGACTCGACCGCTAAGCCGACTGTGAATTTTAAATCGTTTTTAATAGCCCCGTATCCCCCACATGACGTCAAAGCTAGCTCAGGGGGACTTGCATACTATTTGATTTCTCACTTTTTGGTAGACTAAACCGCAGCACTTTGGATGTTACGTATGTTATAGATGCCACTCTTTTATGTTTCTGAACGTTGTAATTAAGTTTGGAGTTTGTATGTTTGTGCGCGCGATATGTTAACATAAATATTGCGTTCGGATGTATACAAAGGGACCCTTGATGCTGAAGAGTGAGACTCCTCACTGTCGACATCAACTCGAGGAGTTTAATTAACTTTGTTAACTACTAAATACTCTTAACGTCTTTGATACCTCGGTTCCTTTTCATTGACAAACGGGGGGGTTGTGTACATGACAGTGGCTGTCAAAGTTTCATTAGGCCCGCGGAACGTCTCCGAGTTTCGTGGCAACACCGACTCGGGCGCGATAAAACAAATGAAATAAAGCGAGGAGGCCCGCATTGCGGGGGATCATACTCTCGTTTCTCATTGTCTGGCGCCACCTCGAGCGGCTACAACTTTGAAATGCCGCGCCGATTTTAGTGCAGTTTAATGCATATTATAACGCGGTGAGCACTCGGAACGGACCGGGCGGGGAGCAATATTGCGGCGGACTCCGGACGGCACGAGAGAACTCTTTATTGAAAGAGTAAGCTGTCCTTTTTCACGAAACGCCTCAGGCTCTTTGTGATGCTGGAGTTTTACTCAACTTATTTGGTGCTCGAATGTAAATAATAGCGAACTAAATGAGACGAGTTGCAGATTTTCGGTTAGTACCTATATTTTTGTTTTGTGCGGTTTGAAAACTCGTAACCGTTTAGTAGAACTACCGTTTACAACCTAGAGTAGCTGGAGTGTTTAAAGACTGCATGGTGACCTAGTTTGTTTCAGTCAGCTTTGTAATCAACGTACGGTACCCGCAACCACAATGTGTTAGTGGTACTGGAAAGGCTTCGCTCAACTATCGAACATTGGAACAAAGTTACATTATGCAGATTGACTTGAAGTAATTATTACAGTACGTGGGCAAAAGTACGAGAGAGAGAGAGAGAGAGAGAGAGAGAGTACAAGAGAGAACGTCAAAGGTGGTGTTTAACAATTTAATATTCCACACACAAGCATTTCAAACGCCAACTCAAACGTACACTCCTTAGGTAAAAGTTGTTTCGTAAACGAACTCCCCTTCGTTAGATATCTACGTGAGTTTAATCCATTTCGTAGCCTCACGGCAAGGTTCGGTCGTATACGATTTTCGTGGAAAATTGGCGAAAATTGCAACAACATACGCGAAAATTACCTTTTGCGGGTGTTGTTTGGACCGGAGGTACGAATTTATATGGCGGCGTGACGTGAGGTTTGTGTGGTCTGTGACCAGCGTCTGTTTGCTCTAAACTACTGGAATATGTTTACTGTTTATTATTATTATATTAGAAAATTTTCGAGTTCAGATTCATTAATTGCATATTATATATAAAAAACAGTTGACTTTCATAAATAAAAATAACTTATGTATTTTATTGTTTTTTAATTGTGTTTTAATTTTTATGTGCACATATTAGTAAACTAAATGTACAATCTAATTGTAATCGCGACAATTGTAGATTCGATTTCCGTTCAAGGATGAAGTCAAAAGGCCGTACTTTTTGTTATCACTCAACAAGTAATGTCTCGAAAATTGGGCGGCAAGTAAGTAACGGAGTGATCTTAATATTAGGTTCCCTCTGTCTTCACTGCTGCATGCGGGATACACCGTGAAGCTATACAAAAGTATAATAAAAGTGGTAAGACAAAAAAAAAATAATAGAGTCAATTAACTAACACAAGTTACTCCGTATAAAATCGACATTTGTAACAGAACTTAAACGAAAAATATTGATAAAACAACGACTGCAAAATCAGAGTACCAGCACACAGCTAAGAAAAGAACAATACAAGACTAGAAACTGAATTTTCAAAGCGCCAAAACTGAAGCCCTCTTTGTTATGCTACGAAATAGCCAAACGGAATGCTGTACGGGCACAGCTTAAAAGCTTTAGTGCAAGCTTTTAAAAGTTAATAAATTGAGAGTTGACAAAAAGTGTTAAAGAGTAGGTGTTCCACACGCTATTTGGCTACAAACAATGAAAGTATAATCGGTTTTTCGTGTTTTGAATGGAATCCCCTGTTTCGATGAAGGTACCGTGTTGATGGTATACGTAGGGCAGTATGAATGTCCAAACGTCGGGCCGAGACGAGTTATGGCCTTTGTGCCACTCTCACTCGCGACCACTTTTTAATTTTCCCGCGCACGAAGGATTTTTTTAATTCGTGAGCTTTTATGAAATTTTACGTCCTCCCGATTGTTCCCGGTGTCACCCTTAGTTCGGGTATCTCTTATTGTTCTCCAAAAACTGGGTCGATAATATATTTTATCTAAAGTGACATTTTTATTTTATAAAATTATGTTATGGTTGAACCGGATTTTTATTAAAGCGCTTTGTAGTATTTATCATTATTTATTATATCTTCTTTATTACCCTAAATGTATATTTGTTACAATTTATTTTATATATCAAATATCTGATATTATGACTATTAGAGATGCATGGCTTCATCTGAACCCTTATCTACCAACAATATTAAATTACGTCAGTCAAAATTATACCGTTTTCGATGTTTGATCAGTATAGATGCTACGAATAACATCGAGTATCTTCCACCTTGACTGCCTTAAGATCTTCGAATTTATGTTCATATACTGAATAAATAATGCACCTTATACGTGAAATGAGAGACGTAACGCGGTTATCAGTTTATATAGACAGCGGTACTGTGGGGATTAAATAATTAGATTAATCCATTAAGATAAATGTATAATAATGTTCACTAGGGACAAAGATTACTGACTCTGAATAACCATTTGTGTACCATTAGTTTATACTATAAAATTTAATTTTACCGTATATATTTCATATAAAATGATGTAAGAGTACATTCTTTAAGTAAATTTCAATTTGAAACCAGTTAAATTTATAACAAAAGTTTGCACTTACTTGTTCCTGCGTAGTAAACGGTATAGTCCAACTGATGTCCTAGCATGTCCACTTTGACTCTGTCCACTACAAGTCGCGTGAAGAATAGATCTCTCTTGTAGTAGATCGGCTTTTCATGTTCGTGGGATACAGCACTATCCATCAGTGGATGCGACCTGATACAACAAATATTTATGTATTGTTTTAGCATCTCGCATATAGCAGAGAAGTAAGAGGGAACCTGGGAACGTATTGTTACAACATTCAGTTCCCGTTTCCCACTTTCCGCTGGATTCTGGAGGCATTGTGTCTTGATTGGCGGAACTCAATGCCACGCTTTGCCTCGACACCAGATCGAAGTAATTAAAAAGTTTCATATTTTATTTCCTCGAGTGGGAATCGAATCCACAACCAGTCTCGTTTACAGTGACAATTAATGTATCATTATAGTTGTAAATAATATACTCACCTAGGACATATACATTATATATTTAATTTATTCACTATAAATTGTAAGCTATATTTACAATAGATAGATAAAAAAAAATATGAATATGAAATCTAACAGATAATAATATAACACTCTAAAAAGAATAGACAATACATGAAATACGCCGCTGATAGATGAACGGTGTTGCCAACACCAGTTCTCAATTTAATTAAAAAATAAATTAAAAAAAAAAATTCAATCTAGCACGAGAAAAATTCTATATATTATTTCCGCCCGACCGGTTCAGGTGAAGTGCTAAAATCTCAACGTTTCAACGTGAGGATTGTGTAAAAAGTGGGAAAAAAAAATAATTGAACACTCTCCGGTCGAGAGCGCTGTATAATTAACAGGACGTGTCGCTAGATAAAAGTGCCTACGGATCTCAATGAGGGCGGGACCCTGGAAAGACTAGCTCGTATATGTTTATAAGTGACAATTTTTATTGTCGACATTCCTTTACCGTCTGAGTTTTCAATTTTAAAAAGTTTTATTAAGTTATGTCTGGAAAATTTTGTTTTTTTTTTATGTTATTACACTTTTGATATTAGTATATGGAAGTTAATTATCTGAATATGGTATTTAATAACTCAAAGATTATTAAAAAATATGAAAAATTAACCTGATGAAATTCAGGACGGTGTCCGGCAAAGAAGACGTATCGTTCACACAGGTGCCAGGCCTTGGTTCTGGAACTCTGCTACTTATAACTGGAAGCCACGCGGAACTGGACGTGGCTTGCTCTTTAAACTTTCCTTCGAAAGCTTTTTGTATATCTCCAATGGTAAAAGTGCAAATGGCTGAACCCATGAGGCCGGTAGAAGCGGTCGTGAACACTCCGTAGAAACGGCTATCGTCGCCAGGAACTTTGTAAATGCTCTCTGTGAACAAAAATAACAGTTAAGACAAACATTGAGGGCAATCGTGGCGCAAGGCCACAAGTGTTCGACAGGTGGTGGGTTCGATTCACACAAGAAATTAAATATTTTATGTTTTTATTTTCATTTTCTTTGCTTTGGTGGCGCTCCGAAACTCCTCTAGACTGCGGCGAAAAATAGGAAACAGAGTGTCCTAGCACCAGGTTCCCTCTATTTACCCTGCTTTATACGGGATACAACGTGAAGCTAAAAAACAAAACAAAAATTAAATAATTGTAATCAATGAAAAATAAAATTACTAAGAAAAATAACATATTTTTTATAGAAAATAAATTTATTATTCATAACTCATTATAAAAAATAAATATAATTTAAGAAATCTTATTATATTCAAGAAAATTTTGCTAACATTTTACGAAACCTCAGCAATACTCTATTCTATCTTCTCATATTGCATTATGGGTGGAACATATAAAGTTAATATTTCATTTACAGCAGTACGCATTTCGCTTTTAACGCTTCCCTAGAGATTATAACTGAATTTAGTCCGATAACTTGTCGTCCTTATATTGTGAGAGTATTGAGGCACAAATTGTGACTGTAAAACCGACTGGTTATGGGTTCGATCCCCACTCGAGGAGATGGAATATTTGTTTAAATTTATATTTCCATTTCTTCGTTCTGGTGTCGAGCAAAAGCGCTGCGTTGAGTTCTGCCACTCAACACGCAATGCCTCCAGAATTCGGCAGGAAGTGGGGAACAGAGTGTCTTAACACTAGATGGGATACAGCGTGAAGCTGATTTAATTTAATTTAATTTATTATTTACCGGGTGTGTGGATTTTCAAAACTGCCAAATGTAGATATAGATTTTACCAAATGTAATGTATACGTATAAAGTTTCAATGTAATTTTATGTTTAATATGTATCAGTAAATGAAATAATTATATAACTTTTAGTAAATAATTATAACACTTTTTTTTATTTTGTTATAGGTAATGCGTCTATACAAATCCAAATATCAATATATTTTTTATTTTTACGTTGTATCCGGCATGTAGCAGGGTCGGCAGAGGAAGTTTAGTGTTAACACATTCCGCTCTCCATTTTCCGCCAAATTCCAGAGGCATTGCGTGTTGAGTGGTGGAACATAACGTCGCGCTTTGCCTCGACACCAGAGGGAAGAAATGAGAATAATAAAAAAACAATAAATATTTTATTTACTCGAATGGGAATCGAGCCCACAACCTATTGCGTTCAGTCACAGTGGTTGCATCAATAACCAACCATATTTAATACATTTTCGTCATAACTATAATATATAACGTAATAACAGTATTTTAACTTTAAATTACATAAATTGTGACATTAATTAATGACACAAAGCACATTCGCAAACTTGTACAATAATCCATTGAAATGATTCAAATTATATATCAGTACAAACACAAATTCTAATCTGTAGAATGTACATAGTTGTCAAAACTTTCATGAGTTCGCTTAAATTACTGTTGTGGCTTTGAACTTTATATCTCCATGTCACCAGACGTTACCGTAGCATTAAACTATGTTGTAGGAATAATTATAAGCATCAATCTATTAAGTGATATTATATTTCATACATTATGTGTCATACAAGAGGTCTTGACCCGGTGGCATAAGGGTGTGATTGTAAACGCGGCGGTTGTGGGTTCGATTCCCACTCAGGGAAAATATATATTGAATATTTTCATTTTCTCATTTGTAACGTGATTAAGTGCGACGTTGAATCCACTCAACACGCAAATCATCAGAATTCAGCTGAAAATGGGGAAGAGAACCCTGCTTACACTGCTATGTGCGTGATACAGCGTGAATCAATAGCGTATAATAAACAACATATTATTCGTATATATTCTGGTTACAAGCATAATGTTAAAAATAAATACCTTAAGATGTGGATTTTGTGAGATCATAAATAAAGCTTATATTAAATTTGGGAAAGGCGTAAAACGATGTTTTGGGGAAAAGCAAGCACATAATTCACAAACACAACACGGAACAGTTGTCAAACGAAAGCCCGACGCGTGCCGCCTATAAATATATTATATATATTACTTTTGGCCTTATTATTTAAATACGCGATTTACTTAACACATGTTGGGTCAATGTTGTTATCCAGTTTCACGCTGTATCCCGCATATAGTAGGGTAGGCGGAGGGAACCTAGCATTAAGACTCTCCATTCCACACTTTCAGCCGAATTTTCGAGACTTTGTGTGTTGAAGCAATGAAAATATTAATAAATTATAACTCATTTCCCCGAGTAGAAATCGAAGCCACAATCATGTTAACAATCACACATTTGAGCCACTGCGCCATTACGGCCTCAAAGTTAATGTTGTTTTGCTTTCCTTTCACTAATTGGACCACAAATAATTATATATAATAAATCCAATGCGTGCACGCAATTTAGAAATAGCTCCACTATAATTGTTAATTTAGAAAGTAGAGAAACTATATATAAGCTTAAATTGGTGTAGGTTTAATGAACAGGAAGCCAGATTACATGTTGCTTACGAATCTAATCACGCTTAAAAGTAAATGTTAACAGTACACTTGAACTAATACGTCCTCATAAGAAATGCAGGATGCAGTGGGGGCTGCGTGAAAAACGGTGGTAAAATCAGGGTAGGAAACGTTAATATTGTATGAAAGCAGTCGCGAGCGGGGCTCCAGTCTCGGAGAGGAATTGGCTAGACTTTTGTCGTTTTAAATCTTCCTATGCACTATTGAATCGAAGTGAAATGTTTGCTCGAGATTGACGGTAACTCTTTGCATGTTTGGGATTAGGGTGCTGCTACGAAGTTAGTTGGCGTAGCTTGGTAAGTCTGGATACACAGAATCGTACTTGGAAGAGGCACAGAAAATTGCTACAATATTTAGTCTTTTGTGTGTATTAGGGAACTGCCGAGTGGATAACGCGTTTGCTTTGTCTGAAAACTTTCAAATTTTGTTTGAACATAAACAGAGAATAAATACATATATGAACTATTTGAATAAAATATAATTTAATTTTGTTTTACTTACGTATTTCGTTGAAGTAGAATGGAAACTCGCCGGGAATGCTACAATTTAGACGAGCTTTCAGATAAGTTGCCCAGTTTTGACTTAGAATATTCTTTCCGCCCGTATCCCTCTTGCATACTCGCGCCACTCGGGAGTAGACCGCCTTGCCACAGTTGATATACTCCACCGCGGTCTCGCGGAAGAAGAACAGGACGTATTCACCCACGTCGAATGACCCGACGAAATTTGGTTCTGAAACAAATATAAATTATGTTAAGTTTCGCCGACACATGTTTCGAATTTAGTCGTATAGTATATATTCTTACATGACTCCGTATCAGGGATACGTAAAGGCAAAGGTATTATGTAAATAGTAAATACTGTCCAATCACTTTTTTTGGAGTAAACCGTATATTATTATTTAGGTTGCATACAAAAATTAAATAAATCAATAAATTATCAAAAAAGTATGATGTGATCTTTTAAAAATATATATACACATTTTTAAAAGTTATAATCTATCGGAAAAGAAAAAAAAATCTCCATTGAGGTTATAAAAACGCTAATACTGTAGTAGCTATTTGTAAATATGAATTAAAATTATAACTTTTAATAAATTTTAATAAAGATAATAATCATATAACCCGAAAGATTTGTCACCACCATTACATTACATTTAACTGCTAACGCTATACAGCAGTTTAATTACAAACATAAATTTTATATATCCACAGTGGAACACGGCACGTTCCCATGTTAATACCATAGTATCAAATTGCTGTTATTCCGTGTGATATGCAATAAATATTAGATGAAGCCGTGTCAATTATGTCATATACAGGGCGTTCTCAGTTCGTATTAATACGTTCTCATTTGTTGCAGGCCAAAATGAAATAGCCGCGTGTCGAGGCTTAAAGGCACACGACTCTGACGTCACATACTCTATCTCACATTGTGTTTCTATAGGTGAGATTATCTCCAGTCCTATAACGTTAAAGGAGCATTAAAATTTAATAAAGCCTCGAGCTTTGAAATTTATGTTGCTATAAATTATTTGATCGCAATTAATGGCCGATAAACCGGCTCATTTATTGATGAATAGATTTCCAGATATTAATATTTAAGATTGGACAATATCAAATGTTGATTCGTGTTAATTATTTTATGTAATTATTCATGTGATTCGTATGATAAATAAAGTACAGACAATATTAATATTAATTTAAATCGTATTTTATATTTTTAAAAATCAGCTTCGCTGTATGTCGCGCACCGAAAGGTAGGCAGAGTTCTCCGTTCCCCATTTTCCGCCAAAATCCGGAGTCATTGCGTGTTGAGTGGCGGAACTTAACACCGCGTATTGCCTCGACACCAGAGCGAAGAAATTAAAATGTAGATTGGGGATCTAATCAACAACCAACAAACACCCTTGTGCTCTCATTAATTTAAGTTAAAAAAATATTTTAGATTTAGTTAAAGACGTGAAAATAATAATAATTCTAGTATACAATATTATGAATAACAGTTCGTAGAACGTTGAAACAATAGCCGTAAATTAGTCTAGGTGAATTCTATTCGCTTGATCAGAGCTCAGAATAGCTTTAACATACAATAGTAGTGCGTTACCACAAATACTGAACTAAAATCGGTGACACGTATTATTTAGCTGGTTCATGTTGTTGCAAACGATTTATTTGCGATTGCAGAATTTGTTTTTGGATAATATTTTGTGTTTATTAAAGTTTATATGAATGTTAACTTTTAAATTATGTAATTTGGTTCATAAATTTCACTGCTTTATGTTGAATTAAGTTATTCTAGTGAAAATCAGCCCCAAAGGAGAAAAAGGCGTTCGTAGTTTAAAAATTTAAATTTTCTATTATAGAAATGTCTTAAAATTTACTAATTATATTTGCAGCGAGCGATTTATCCGTGGCTTCTCCCGCTCAAACTACATAATTATTTAATAACTAATCTGGATTACTTTTATTTTAACATAAAACTATCACTTAGTAGACAATATCTATACATAAAAGTTAGTTTAAGTCTTTTTATTTAAAAAAATGTAGGAATTTCTTAAAAAAAAAACTTTAAATTGATATAATTGTTTTATTTATAAGCCGATTGGAATAAAACAGATACTAAATGTTGAACGAAATTTACCAACATACAGTACTGAAAACTGCAATTACGTTGGTTGAGATCAACGTGCACAAACACACAGACAAACGGACAAAATAAATTGAAATCAATGTTTTGTATTCCATTTCATTGATAAATGTTCTCATTTGTATTTTTCTCAAATATCTTCTATGTACAGACGGTGCGGCGATCAGGAACAATTTTATTAGAAATGAGAATTAGATTAGAAAATATATGTATGTGCAGATACATTTATCCACTCAAGATCCCATGACCGCCAGACCTACATTTTAGCAAAGCTGAAATATTGAGAACTATTGGTCTAATATGTAGTTAAGACAGTATGCATTCTCATTAACTTGAAAATGGGGCCTTTTCATTGGTAGCGCCAAATAAATGTACAGCTCCGTCTGGGAGGATGATTGAGCCATCGAATTGGTCTGGGTGATTAGTCTTGAAATAGTCCGTAAATAATATATTTAAAATTAAAGCTTGCTAGTATGACGTAGTTTGGCCCAATTTTAAGCAATCTTTAGGATGTTTGGCTGGAGTAAAGGCCCACGTAAACGGTCTGGTAGTAATAAATATACCTCTGAAAGGGCTTTTAATTATATATTAGACTATTAATCTGGAAAATTTCAGCTTTGCTAAAACGACGTAGGCCTGAGTGCCCTGGGATCCCAATCTAATTCTTTACTTCGATAGAAGCGAACCTATTGTAAAATATTAAATCGGGGAATTTGTCAGACATTTATATTATGGTAACGGGGGCACAAATTTACGGGCAAAGATTGGGGGCACATTACAGCCCGTCAGAGCGGAAACAGTTTAATTTCCATTGTTTAGTCGCAAACAGTGCGATTCCAGTCTAATTCGTGTAAGCACCGATAATTTGTTACAATTGTTCTAATCATTACCAACCTACAGCTGATTGCAGATAGCTGATGTAGCATTCACTGATTAACGAATTCATACATCAGGCTTTCTAGGACAATGATTGCTTCTATCATTATAAATTGATAGTTTAATAATTTTGGCGATTTTCAGTGAGCAGTGTACGCTACATCGGTAATGTATTTCGACATTGTCAATTATCGTTTATTTTGTCGGGAATGGAAGTATCGTGATGGGGAGGGAATGTGTTAACACTAGGTTCACAGGTTCCCTCTGCATACCTTACTAGGTGCCCGCCCCAAATAAAATGAAATGTACAAATAGGCACTATTATGGGGCAACTTAGTAAATAAATCAACAACTTACTGTCCAACCATTTCGAATCATATTTCAAAGTCCGTTTGAAGGAGAACTCTCGCCGGCCTGTCGTCAAGTTATGCAGGTCAGTCCTAAAGATCACGGTGTCCGCTTTTGTGAACTCCGCGTTAGTTCCCGAGTACAAAGCGGGTAGGGAGCCTGGGTTGCCCTTCTCCACCCACAGAGCAGTGGAGTTGTCAGCCGGGTCGTAGGGACACTTGGCGACGCCCATGCCGATGCCCGGCACGTACTCGTGACGGGGCAGGTGCGTCAGGTTGGACTGCAACAAAACAATATCATTTATTTTTATTTCGACCCGAAACGCTTAATTCCGGAAAGAAGGTGTAAAAAACTAAGGAGTAGTCGTTTACATGGAATTAAATTTTTAGCTCATTTTACTAAAACGACAAGGTTTATATATAAAAATTCCACATCCGGACACCGTCGATTTCACGTGCAATTAATCAAATGCACAAAAAAAGCAACACCTAACGAGTAGATTTATGCGTCTAGCGCACTGCCCTCCCCGGTCAGCCATACTCGAAAACACATCTGCGACTAAATTTTTTAAAAAACCCCCACGTCCATTTCACGCTTAGAGCAATTTATTGACTGAAACTTATTATTAGAAAAAAAAAACTTGAATATTTTCGGTATATTACGGGCGTATTCCAGTAAACTCCTATATTAGTATAATGCGATGGGTGGTACGGTTTTCGAAATTATCATAAAATTACTAAATGTAGCATAAACGTGGGGTGGGCAGCGAGGCCCGCCGCAGTGGATTGAGACTTTATGTAAATTTTAACGACGCTGCGACCATCGAAGGCACCTGTGACCCGCCTTCCCCTCCTAGCCAGCGGCACCTGTCGAAAACCTATGTCGTTTTTATTTCAATAATCTGAGGATTAAATTAGGCGTGCAAGGAGTCCGCCGAGCGCCTCGGGGCTAAGGGTCGGTTTTTAAAGAATAAGGCTTTATTTTTAAAGTAAAAGTCCGGTATTACACTGGTTAACATGGTAAGCTTAGGAAAAACATTGATTTTATGGTGTCAAATAATATTAAATTTTAATATTCGATTTTTTATAATGATATTGATAATTTTTTACTCGTACGATCTTCTACATAAGCGTACATATCCTAAACATATAATGTAATGAAGAAATGACAATAACGTGAATTGTTATTAATATAAAAAATTGAGAAACTGAATTATTTACCAATGTTAGGTACTTTTAATGCCTCTAGCTTTTAGTACGGTTATACTAATCATATTTACACCATTACGGAAAACACTTTAGAAACAAAAAAAGACAACAAAAAACAAACACGAATAAACAAAATATTGATGTTCTATTTAAAGCAGGGGTATTATTATTACTACAGCTAAGTGAATGTCAGTCCAAAGTAAACAACTCAATGGATCGGACGGAAGAGCTCGCGGCCTTCTCTCGCAGAATAAGAAAGTTGTGGACAGACCCGCAACCTTCATTAGGCCCTCGCTTTGTTTGTTTACAAAATTAGCATTTTCAAGCTCTTAGAAAGGAATCGCCCGCTGCGACAATTATTACACATAAATTGAAACTTTATAAAGGGAGATTTGCATGTTTTAAAGAGTGACAAATTTTTATACTCAACTTTTCCTTTGCAAATAAGTCAGAGAAATAGCCATTGGGCTTGTTTACAATTATTATCTTTATAATATAATAAGATATGGTATACTTTTTTCAATGAAAGCTTTGAAATAAGTATGTTATAATATTTTATTATATTCTGCTTTTCGGATTCTAATATTCCGCAGCTTGATTTTGTTGAGTGAAACAATGCGCTTCGTTCATTTATGTCCCTTTGAGAGTATTTAGCATTATTAATATTTTTTATTATCCACGCTGTATCCCGCACACGGCAGGGTAGGCAGAGGGAACCTAGTGTAAGACACTCCGTTCTCCACTTTCTGCCGAATTCTGGAGGCATTGCGTGTTAAGTGGCAGAACTCAACGCCGCGCTTTGCCTCGACACCAGAGTAAAGAAATGGAAATATAAATTTAAGTAAATATTTCATCTCCTCGAGTGGGGATCGAATCCATAACCAGTCGGTTTTACAGTTACACTTTGTGCCCGCTGGGCCACGACTGGCCTCAATAATTAATATTAACTTCGAATAATTTATTGAGATTATAATTCCTTGAATCCATAATAAACTAGAATAGACTCCTATCAACAGTGGACGACGATATGCTGAAAAAACATTCTTCAAATCAATTCCTACTCTATAAATACCTATGATTTTACTCCAATACTCTTGCGTTTTACGCTATTTAAAGCTGTTCTATATCTTGGCTCGGTACACCTTTTTACTTTACACTCGAAGGCTTGACGGACAAAATTTCTATTCTTGAACAGAGAAGATGAGTACCACATTTGGAACGAATTATTATTATTTTATTGATGATAAACATAAACTGATTCTAGGAAAAAAATATTAATATATTCATTAAAAACAATATATGTTATCTACGTCATAAGCTCGTTTTATATTTTTTTTGTTTTCTATAGTTAACTTCAACTTTTCTTTTTACTATAACAAACAAGTATTGTAATCTCACATGGTACGCTTAAAGTAGATTGTAAAGAGAAACGTGCTATAAAATTTTTCAAGTAAAAACTTTAGAACGGTCGTATAAAGTAAAACAAGCGAACTCAGGTGTAGTGATCCCGCATTGGATCCTGCACGTCAAGTCGCGTACGTATTCGCGATATATTGATATTGAGGTTCCAGGGAGGTAGTGAGGAGGTAGCTTTAGAGACACTTCTTTATGTGAATCACCTTACTGTTTGTAAAATTTGTGCTATAATGAAAAAAGTTAGATTATCTGGTAGATTCTGAAATACTGAAATAGATTCTGTTAAGACACACTCCGGTTGCCATTTTCCGCCGATTTGTGAAAGTATTACGAATTGAATGGCGGAACCCAACACCGTGCCTTGTCTCGACACCAGAAAGAAGAAAAAATAAAAATATTTAATATTTAATTTCTTCGAGTGGGGATTGAACTCACAACCAATCGCATTTACGCATCACATACATGTGCCTCTGCGCCACAACTGGCTTTGAAATATTTAATTTGCACATAATATCTTTAATTTATCATAATTTCTTTATTCGGCAGAAAGTGGGGAATGGAGTGTCTTGACATTAGGTTCCCTCTGCTTACCCTGCTGTGTGCGGGATACAGCGTGAAACTGATCTTAATATCTTTAGATATAATTACGCATATATTTTTTGTCATTGTTCATTGTTGTGAAGAGTTTCAAGTACAAAGGATCTTTAAATTGCAGGATGCCGCGGGTGGAGTTTCGGCAACTGTGTCACTATCAGATAATGAGATCGAGATTAACTTTTCTGTGTTATACAAACATACATACGTCGCCATAAATAAACGTTTATCTAAGTGAAGAAAACAGAACAGAGGTGTTAAGACACTCCGTTTATTATTAAATTTCTAAACTTTGTACGAAATATTTTTTATTTATTTTATAAAAAAAAAAAACAAAGATATATAGAAACTGGGCAACATAATATTATTTTATTGCCCAATAAATTTCGGTTTAAGAGCATTACAGCGTTTACAATGGCGGCGTGACGCTATCACAAAACAATGTGCAATGAATGTAACAATACGATATTGGCTTCTAATTCCAAATGGGATAGATACTGCACCTGTGCACCAGGTCGTGTGACGTATGAGGTCGATATGTCTTTGCTATCTTTTAATGTATACCTATGTGTGGTGAAAATATTATATTAAAAATAGCCTTTTTTAAGTTTTAGGCCGTTGTATGGCCGTCGTTACATCGGTTGTTGATTGAGATGTAGTAAGCAAAATCTTTTCTTATTTTCTAATCTTTTAACGCTTCTACGAGTAGTAGTAGTAGTTTTGGACAATTTTTTTATTAATACAATTTTAGGGGTGGGCACATGACGATTCTAGTACGGGCACGGACCACCTGGCCTTCCTCTATTGCTATGCGTATGATTATAATAGTGTTATGATATATAATTTCATATTAATTCGAGACATTGCCTGGTGAGTGGTGGAACCCCAAGTAGCGCTATTTAATTATTTTTAAAATACTAAATTTTCTTATTATTTTTGAAATACTAAACAAAATATTATATATAATATTTTCTCAAGATTTGATGTCGCAACACTAACAAATTCGTTCAAATAGCAAAGTTTAAAAGCGAACATTAGGTTTGTCATAACCGATGTTCGCGAAACTTCAATTTCCTGAGATCCCGCAGAAACTTCGCCGTGTGTTTCGCATATCAACGTTGCTTCGAACGAAGCGTTCGCAGCCGTAGACAACAACTGTACGAGGAACTGAGTTTCCTTCATAGAGTCTTATTTGCTATCCACGTACTAGAATCTTAATGAGAAGTACGATAAAAATGTTCTAGAATAATGTTTGTATTTTAGTATTTTAGACGTAGTTTTTACTAAGTTTTACGATAAAAGTAAAGCTAAAAGATATAATATTTATACGAGATCATCCGTGTAGGAGTTGAATATGCTGTTTGGTGTATAGTGATATCCCCGAGTGCTCTCGAGTGCGCGGCGCGGCGGTGTCGCGGCCTCCACTCGTTGTAATTGCGGTAATGACAGGAGCTTATGACGCTAAGCTAGCTCAACCGGGTAGAGACAGCCAATTGAGAGTAAATTATACACTTAATTTAATATTATTTTTTAAAAGGTAATTAGCAATGTTTTAAGTTTTATTATTCAGTATGTTTATGGTACATTTTAAGATAAAATTAAGAATAATAAGATGGTTTTTTTTTTCATTTACATATGATATATATTTTTTAAACTTAACGCTTTATCCCGCTGGGAACCTAGCTGTTAGGACACTCTGTTCCCCATTTTCCGTCTAATTCAGAACGCATTGCGTGTTGAGTGGTGGAACCATATTCATTTCGTCAAGTAGGAATCGAACCCACAACCTGTCGTATCCAACCATCATGCGTTACGACTGTTCTCACATATCACATAGATTATTTCACTTTAAATAACAAATATGTAAAAGTAAAATCCAATACTTTAGAATAGTTATAAATCATCTTCACACTGTATCCCGCACGCTGCAGGGTAAGCAGAGGGAACCTAGTGTTAAGACACGCCGTTCCCTATTTTCTGCCGAATTCTGGAGGCATTGCGTGTTCAGTGGCAGAACTCAACGCCGCGCTTTGCCTCGATACCAGAGCGAAGAAATGGAAATATAAATTTAAGTAAATATTTAATGTAATCGAGTGAGGATCGAACCCACAACCAGTCGGTTTTACAGTCACACTGCGCCACGACTGGCCTCAGAATAGTTATATAGGGAAAGTAATATTTACACATGCATATAAGAGGACCACACCGTTATTACTTTTATTTGTGCTCGTGTGACGAGCTACAGATTTAACGTTTTCAATTTAAATTGCAACAATCAATAAGCGGGGCTTATCGCGTTTTATTCGAACAAGATGAATGCGATGTGTTTTAAATCTGCTAGCTATACAAATTCTGGTATTGTTATGCGGGGTAAGAGTGCGTTTACATATGCTCGATTAGGTTTTTCTCAGATAAGCCTATATATAACTTAAAATATTTGTTGTTTCGATCTTTTATTATATTAATACATTGTTATATTATGCATTTAAAGTAGAGAAGAAACCATATAAAAGGTTTTAAGACATTTTATTATATTAGTTTGTTTTTTTTTCTGCGTAGGCAGAGGAAGCTTAGTGTTAAAATACTCATCTCCTAACTTGCCGCAGTATCTACAATAGAGCGAGGAAATGAAAATATTAAATATTTGGTCCAATAGGAATCGAACCCATAAGTTGTCGCGTTTACAGTCAAACGTCCATGCTCCTGTACTACTGGCCCTATAGGTATTAATTATTTTATTAGTTTCACGCTATATCCCGCACACAGCAGGGTAGGCAGAGGGAACCTAGTGTTAAGACACTCCGTTCCCCACTTTCTGCCGAATTCTGGAGGCATTGCGTGTTGAGTGGCAGAACTCAACGCCGCGCTTAACAACACTTAATTATTATTAATACATTGTTATATTATTGGCAAATAACATAGAAAGATAATATGTTTTGATATTCTTTAAACTTTATATACTTGATATTTACACCTTAATGCATGTATAATGGAAGTCTAAGACAATTGAAAAAAAAAATAGATTAAAGAAAATATCGTCTTATAGAAAATGTGCACAGGTTTCCACTGTAGTAAACGATACCTTTCTTTGTTTCGAATAACTTTCATTTTATTGCTTGTTCCGACTAATCTTTCAGCGTTGCGATTGAATTTCGTTCTTTTTATTACCCTTTTATAAGCAAGTCTCTGGTTATAGGTATATATTTTTTCATTTGAATTATTGTTATTGAAATTTCATAAATAAATTTAAAATTCAACAAAGAAGTAGATATATTGAATAATACATATTTATTTACTACGAGGCCAGTCGTGGCGCAGAGGCACAAGAATGTGACTAAACGCGACGTATTGTGAGTTCGATTTCCACTCGAGGAAATGAAATAATATATTCATTTCTTCGCTCTGGTGATGGCCACACAGCAGAAAGTGGGGAACATACGTATCTTAACACTAGGTTTTCTCTGCCTACCGTATAAAAAAGCTATATAAAAGCGCTAATCTCGAAAAAACACAAGTATTTAGTAAAACAAACATTTGATCAGTTCGAGCGCACAAAGTAGCTACAATAAAAATCAAGCGGTCGGAATGCAATCTCTTCTGTCATTTGTTCCGGATGCCCCTCCATCGCGGACCGCCATTTGTACCAGAATAGATATAAATTGATGACTGCAGCGAGGCCCTGCCCGCACGCTGCAAGTCCATCTCGCTTGACGTAATGTTGTTTCGAGTAGCAAAAGTGATTTTAAAGTACCATCCCGCGCCTGCGTTTTATAGTCAAAAGAAATTTACATAAATGTTTTTAATGGCCTCGTAATTTGAATTATGTTATAAGCGAACGACCCGCCCGCGGTTTTGCTTGTTTAAGCTGTACTATTATTAATTTATTATAGTGAATGATATTCGTGTTCTAATATATTTTTGTTACGTTATCATAGTATCTATAAGAATTTCAATTATTTTGAAATAAAATATTTAAAAAAATAATATAAATAATGTAACTTTGAACATATACTAAAGTATATATACTTTGTAAGATCGGTTCAGTAATTAGTGCTATGTAGATAATTATATTAAAATCATTGAAGGTTTTAATAAAATAATGTGATCCCATGTGTCCATTTTATTGTGTATTTATTGTAGTTTCTGCTTTGGACCAGTTCAATTTTTTTAGAAAATGTGTGTATTCAAAAAACTTTCTAATAGATTGGTACTAGCTAGTATATAGATAGATACTATAGATAATCTTTTAAGATAGATATTTGTAAATAGAAAGGAAGTTTCTAGTTAATGTAATATATCTCTCTGCAGCTACCAGACCTATAAACCTGCATGCATGGCTGGCTGTAGCCAGTGCGTACAATCACTGCCCTATCAATCGCGTACATGTGATTTCACTCAATTTTTGAAACTGACGCGCCCTTACCCTCGCGAGGGAGTGAACGCATTACTCAAACCACAGATTATATTGCAATATTTTTATGTTCTTGTTTCTAATATGTCATCTGAGCGAGCACAGATTAAATATTTCACGATTTGGACGCTAAATTAAAAATTAAATTGTTTATGAAATGGAAAAGCAAAATCCATTGTATATGTTATTGTTTTGGTAGAAATACATTTTTTTTTTATTTTTATTTATAGATATAAATGTGAATCTTTGTGAGAATGGATGTTTTTTCCACTTTCACGCAAAAACTATTGAATACACTATAAATATCTATATAACAACACAATTGTTTTGTAAACATTTTTTTTATAATATAACTATAAGTACAAGCGGACGAAGCCGCGCGTGGGCCGCTAGTATAACTATTCAATTACCAAAATATATAAAGTAAAATTGGATGGCCAGTAGAAATATCTCTGTAAACAAGCTAACCTGTACAATGGCCGGGCGGGTATCAATGTTCGCATTCAAAGATTCCTACCCCGCAAACCTAATATATTTTCAATTTTCAGCCGCCCGCGTGGGGTTTTCGACGTTTAATAGGATTTATCGCTTTAAACAGTTACTAATATTATAGTAGACTAATAAATAACGTATCTAGTTATTAAATAAATGCTTTTATTATATGATATAATATATTGATTATTATATTGATTTTATGAAAAGTAAAAAATTTAAGATAACATTTTCTTTTCACATATTTTGAGGGCTAACGCGTGTATCAGCAGCGTGTTATAACTATAGGTATCACTAATGTTCCGCCGGTAACATTTACAATTTTTTGTTACCATTGTGTGAACGGCGAAGGGGGAGATATAACAAAATGGATGCATTTCGGTTGATAACATTCTATTATCGTATTCATATATTTAAAGTGAAAATTTGCAAAATTGTCATAAAAACCGCCATCCACTCGGCCTGAAACGCGATAAAACATGTGAAGGGTCAAAACGACCGCCGATACATCATAAAATTATATGAAAGTCAAGAGCAGGGAAAGTGAAAAGTGAACAGAGTACACCAAATTTATTGCGGCCTGCTTTCGATACCTATTGTGGAAGCCTTTTTTACGACTTTAAAAAAATAATATCATAAAAACATCTAGTTTACGCCGCGCACTCCGACCCGGCTGAGGTGGTCAAGTGGTGTTAATATATTTAAAATGTTCACGTAAATATTATTTTATTTAAACATTATTTTATATTTTCTTTTTTTTCTTCTTTTTTAGTTTCACGCTGCAATCCGCATGTAGCAGAATAAGCAGCCTAGCCTAGTGTTAAGACAATCCGCTCTCCTCTTTCTGCGAATTCTGGAGGCATTGCATTTTGAAGTGCAGAACTCAACACCGCGCTTTGCTTCGACAGTAGAGAGAAGAAATCAAAATATTAAATATTTCATTTCCTCAAGTAAAAATCTAACTCCCGACCCACCCCGTTTACAGTCACACGCTAGTGCCACCACAGATCTCAAATACTATATGAAATGGAAATTTTCAGTTAAAAATGTTTACAGGAAACACGTTACGTATGCATCTAAAATTGTCATTGGACGCCGGCTTTACGGACTCGTTCGGTTAGAAATTTCAACGAGGGAAAATTCTTCTCTCATCTTACGGCGTCATTTGAAGTCAGTACCCGTAAAATTTGCCGCGGTTGCCGGTGCGAAGCCACTGCGCCATGCGGATGCATTTGCAAGAGAAATGGGAGCTTAAGTGTGAGCCGTGTAAAAACGTGCAATAAAAGGAAGTTTATTTATGAACGTGGAGCACATGTGCGGTGGTCCTGGGAACTGTTGCGTCGCTGGCGCCCGGCCAAGCCTCGTGTAGGAATCTCTTGTGGTGGCTCCAAAGATAATAATAACCCCTTATACTGAACTGCCAAGATATCTGGCTGTATGGGCAACTATTAGTTAATGTACGAAAAAATCTTTTTATTAACGCAGAAACATTCCAGTTGCCAATTTCACACGTGTTTTCGTACTTGTGCAATTAAATCGGAATTTTTCAGATAAATTAAGTTAATTCGCTCGAATAATCAGTTGAAAAGGGTTTAAAAGCATTTATAGAATGTCTTTTATATTGAAATTTAACACACAGTAAATATGGAGACATGTTTTTCATTAATTGATTTTATATAACGACATCTTTTAACGTTGACGACAGTACAGGATTCATTATTGTATATAAAGTACAATCAGTGTTTTATTTCATACCTATATATATTATACGTGGAGAACGGAGTGTCTTAACACTAGGTTAGTCCAGTTAGGCCTAAGGCAGAGGGCCTTATGTATATTTTATAAATCAAATATCAACATTGGTCGTATTTTTTAGTCCGATGAAATTACGATAATGTCGTAACAATATCATATTAGAATATTACAGATTAAAGTAATAAAAATCATATTAGAAGTCATTTTAGTTGTCAATCAATTCTGCTTATTAAATCAATTATCATGTAGGTATCATCACCAATGTAGGTATCATCCTACTTTAAGCGGGCGAAGCCGCTGGCGAGCCGCTAGTTTATAATATAATGTTTGTCGATTATTAAGAAAACATAAGTGAGCTCTTTAAAGTTATTTTTTTAAAATTATAATTACAATCACGGGAACGGACACTCCGTCCTTAACACTAGTTTCCCCCTTTCTACCCTGCTGAATGCGGGAAACAGCGTGAAACTGGCAAATTAATTCAATTACCCCAATTTAAATATCGCTATAGACAAGTAAGATTTAAATAACCCATGTACTCTAATAATACATAATATCTAGCTCATATTGGTATTAGAATGATCAATGCAAGCTTCTACAGCAATTAATACTCACATAAAGCACCCAGTCTTTAGGGCTGTGCGCGTTGGTGCCGCACACGTAGAGCCGGGATCCATCGCCCATCGGCTGGATCACCCTGACGTGGTTCCGACAGTCGAAGTGCTGAAACAGTATATATTGTTAATATAAACATAATACATATTCTTTTAAGTTAAGGTAAGTATCTTTTATAATAGATAAATAAAAAGATTGTTATTAATTTTATTTTATATATTAGGTATTCTATTATATATTTTAATATATGTATATGGATGTGCTTAAAGTCTAATCGTTTGGTTTCTAATATTCTTGTATTACTATATACATGAAAAATATCATACTACTACGATGTTGAATTAGAAAGAAAAAATGTTGTGGAATATTTATAGAGTTTACAGCTTTATCGCAGTCCATTTAGTTGAAGGGCCATTGAAGTTGAATGCATAAATCAGAATCAAGCCTAATTACTACAGTAAATTCACTCATTCTCTTACATTTCAATCAAAATTGGCGCAATACGGATAATTGGTTAGCCGATACGATAAATAAATGAGCTGCAGTCTACAATGAAGGAATACATATTGAGTGCATCGAAAATTTTATCGAAATAATAGTAATTCGGACGAGTGTTGGCGAGAGTTGGCGAGTGTTGGTGAGTGTTGGTGAGTGTTGGCGAGTGTTGGTGGGTGTGGGTGAGTGTCCGCTGGCAGTGATTATGCAAATTTGCGTCCAACATAAATATTGAACGTACATTAATATTCCGTACGACAGGAGTATGGGATGACCGCTTTAGTGAATAAAACGAACCACGAACGATTGCACCGTGTTTGTGTTTATTAGGTTTCGTAATCAATGGACACCATTTTTAACTAATTTTACTGTGATACAATACTATATTTGTTAGATTAAAAACTCATATGGTTGTCGTGTTTCCCGCCAAATAATAAACGTGCGGTCGCCATCTTTGTACGGGCAATAAGTAATGCATGGAAAACAATTATTTAACCAGCTCGAACCAAATGAAATGGATGTGAATGTATAAAATAAACAAAATATCATCTGCGAATCGTCAGTTGTTTCGTTATATTTTCAAAAGCAATATACCAAGTTGCGGGTATAGCCGGGTCTGTGGCGGCCGCGGCGGGATGCGAGACTGAAACTAATTTTCTCTACGTCACGAGGAGAGCCGTCCGGGAGCGACTATTGTCCGGGTATTCTGTCAGATTTTGAAATTTGCGAAATACACGGACGGAGAGGAATATCACAAATGCTTTTTGTCCGGCTGGGATGTCGCATTGCTTGATTTAAGTGTTATCACGTTGTAGATGTTTTTCTTATTTTTAATACTGCTATATAGTTCTTTTATGTATTTTTCTGTTTTAGATAATTTAGATTTAAATAGAAATTTAATTTTCAATTATTATATTAAGAAAAATATTTTGATTATTTCATATTGTTAAATATATTTATTCACTTTATGGTTAGAGATCCAGGTCGGACCCAGGATGTCAATCCACATCGTGTAGATCGCTATAGGCTTATAAAAAAATAAATAATTAGAAAAACTTATGTTACCTATCGAAAACACACGTCCAGCCTCGCATCCGCAACTTTTCTAGAGATTGTTCCAAAGCAATTATCGGATTAATATACTTAGATCGTTTCACCCGCTGTACTGACGGGAACAGAAACAATCAGAATTAAGCAGGAGAACAATCAAGCTCACGTCTAAGTTTCTTTTAACGGCACTTAGCGCCGGCTCTCGCATAACTTCGTCGGAACTAATGCTTTCGATTGGTCCATTTTGTTAATTATTCGCCACTTTGTACGTAAGTAGATTTACGACCGGCTTTACGTTTTCTCGCATTTTTTCAACAAATGGTCGTAGTGAGGACGGGAAGTCGTTTTTTTTTTTCCAAATTCCTAATATCTCTTTTGTGCAGATCGACGAAGCTTCCATTAACAATGCAAAGTGAGAACTTTTGTATTCTCTTCTCAAACAATTTAAAAAATATTCTAATTTGAAGAATAGGTTTAATTATTTTTATTGAAATATAGCAAATGTTAATTATGTGTATTGAAGAATATGGAAAGTCTCTCGATTATTATTGACTTTAATTTTTTTTGATACATTATTTAAGTTTTTATACATTCAAATGATATTTTCCAATTCAGTTTAACGCACAGAATAAAAGAAAATCCACCGATACATCTATACATACAATAAAATTATAACTGACGGCTGTTTGTATATGGAAGGTTTATGAATTAATCTACTATTTAGCAATATAGTAGAATTCAAAAAAAAATTTTTTTTAATTTTTATCAGCTTGTCGGTTTGTCTACAAACTTTCATTTACATTTATTCTTTATTTTATTTTAATCTGTAAATATTCCATTCATATTATTAAAATAAATCATTTTGTTCTACAATATTACCACAAAATAAATGTTGTATTGAATTGGCTGAAACTTTAGTTTTCAATGTAGTCTTTATAATATTCCAGCTAGCGACTTTGCAAGCGTGTCACTAGTATACAATATGCGACTTATTATAACACTCTCTTCGTATATTAAATATGTAAGGAAAAAAAGGAAAATAAATATATAATATATATTCTGCGCAACAATAAGAGCTATCAACTTTAAACGGCATGGCTACTCGACCCTGCGGCTGTCTTATAGAAATCGCTTGGAGAGTTTTTCCAGCCTTTTTCGTGTAACGACACCGTGTTTAAACAAAGGAAAACTTGCCTATAGTGAGAAACTTTGATTATAGCTTTCAAGAGTACTCGCTCTTTCCGTGATCAGGGCGATAGACGCCGGGATATTTCTTTTTTATGACCTCTTCTAATACTAATAAAACAAATTTATTTTTGTTCTCAGTAAGAGGTTTATTATAGCATATGCCAAATTGCTTTTTTTTTGTACTTGACTACTTTTCTTTTATGTTTCTTTTTGTCTAAGTATAATATCTACGTTTGAGGAAATGCTGAAATCTTTTTCTTTTTAATAAGTTGGTTTAAATTATTTTACTGAGAACTGTATTATAACACAGTAGAATATAAGATAAATAATCATCATATATATTTCCGCTTTAAAACGAATTGTATGAAAATTAGTTTTGCCGCTGTACAGACACTATCACAATTGACAAATACCTATTAAATTCGTTTGTACATGGTTATGAATAATAAACGCCTAAAGTGTGAAGCTTTCAGCCAATAATCAATAATAAATATATTTTTAGTTATATCCATTTTCTACATAATTGTACACTGTTGTGATGATCTAACATCAAGACGTGATAGACTTCCATACTAAGTTCAAATCTGATTGACTTCTTAGTATTTTTTCCATAGAAAATTATAAAAATAAATACATTCGTGAAACATAAAGTAAATTCCACAGCAATAACCCACACAACGTACTCGTTATATCAATTACAATCGCAGCGGGTTCCCCAAAAAAATAGAAAAGTCACTCGAGTGAAGAAATCGTTCGCGTCTTAGCTATTATCGAATTAGTGGTTCGTGGGGCGAATCGAAACAATCCCGATCTTACGAGATGGGGACTAAAACAAATATTGCTTTTACGTAGCGATTGTAAATCAAAATTAACGACCTTAATATAGCGAGAGGTGGCTTCGAGCTCCCCGCTATGAAGATGAAATATACCAGCAGCCGTCGGCCATTTAGTTAAAAATGGGATTAATCCCTGATGGAAATAGTGCTAGTTGTGTGCAATTTAGTTCTGAACAAAGGAGTTGCAATTGATTTAATGAGGCAATAATGGCAACTCCTCCCGGTGAAGTCCCGCTACATTTATCATGAAACTAAATCCGGCTATCTTTTATTCTCCGGCTGTGAGATTCTGAGTTATTCTGAATTGAAATGTAATTTTAGTGCTATTTGTTATACTGTGCATTTTTTAATTTTGTATTAAGAGTTTTTTTTGAATGTTATTTTGCATTATTTTAGGTTTTAATTACATTTTAAATATTTTGTTTTGTGTTTTTACTCCATTTTAATAGCATCATTTTTAATTATATAATAAAAGTTCAAATTTATTCTTTATACGCTTTAGATAGATACACAAGTGCAAAACTATGCAAATTTTCGATTAAAAAGGCGTTACTTGTGGATTATGTCCACACCATATTGAAAATAAAAATGTTTATTTAAAATGAATGAAATTATGAAACTATAATACACCAACGTACGAAACTCTCTTTAAAATGAGCGGAAAGTGGTAAATGCTGAACACGCACGGATATAATAAAATATTTATTATTATTGTTTTATTTTGCTGCCGCGCTTTTGCCCGCATTCAGAAACTCAACTCCGCGCTATGTCTACAACAGCGGAGAATTTCAAATAATTCAAAATTATATTTATATTATTTTCTTTTCCTCGCTCTGATTTTTTAATTTCGCAGAGTGGGGATCGAATCCACAACCATCGCGTTTATAGTCAAAAACTGTTTCACAGCGCCACAGTGGCAACAAAATGTTATATTATTATAATCATAAACGAGTAATGAGGCCAGTCGTGGCGCAGGGGCACAAAGTGTGACTGTAAAACCGATCGGTTGTGGATTCGATCCCCACTCGAGTAGATGAAATATTTATTTAAATTTATATTTCCATTTCTCCGCTCTGGTGTCGAGGCAAAGCGCGGCGTTGAGTTCTGCCACTCAACACGCAATGCCTCCAGAATTCGGCAAAAAGTGGGAAACGGAGTGTATTAACACTAGGTTCCCTCTGCCTACCCTGCTGTGTGCGGGATACAGCGTGTAGCTGATTTTTTTTTGTCATAAAGGAAAATATTGCTGTGGATCTGTAATTACTTACTTCTGATTTGCCTTTGGAGACGCATTGTGCTACGTTACTCGGCTCCAAATTTATAGAATCTCTCTGTGAACAAATAAATTCTTGTAAGATTTAACACGAAAATAGGATAAATAAGTTGAAAATATCTTCAAAAGTAATAACTTACGTCACATTGTGAGGCGCTTATGTTTTTCATATTAAGCCGGTATAATCGGTCCCTGCAAAAATGTAGATCTTTTATAAAATGAACGTAATGAATATGTATTTTTTAAACAATATTAAAATATTCACACATTATTCATCAAAATATTTTATTAATAATGTCATTTATTCGCTCTGGTATCAAGGCAAAAGCGCCGCGTTGGGTTCCGTTTCTCAACACAAAATGCCTCGAAATTGAGCGGAAGGTGGGGAATGGAGTGTAATGAATGGAGAGTAGTGTTAAGCACTAGGTTCCCTCTGCCTACCATGCTGTGTGCGTGATACAGCGTGAAGCTGAAAACAAAAAATTAAAAACACAGCTGTTGTTAAAAAAATTACACGATATTAAGTTAACAATAAGTAATTTGAATATCTGAACTTATTTCTTACATATCACGCAAGAAATATTATTTAAACAGCTCAAAATTACCGCTTTCCTCGAAGAAACTACTTACGTAAACTTACAATCAAACGATTATCTGTAATCGTTTTATAGTACAAAATGCGATGCTTTATTGTTACTGATGGCATGTTTAAATAGCTAACTATGTATGATAGCACCAAATTAGCACTTTTATTAGTTCAGTACCGTAACCTTAATAAATAACTAAATCAGCTTCACGCTTTATCCCGCACACAGCAAGGTAGGCAGAGGGAACCTAGTGTTAAGACACTTTTCCCCACTTTTTGCCCAATTCTGGAGGCATTGCGTGTTGAATGGCAGAACTCAACGCCGGGCTTTGCCTCGACACCAGAGCGAGGAAATGGAAATATACATTTAAATAAATATTTCTATCTCCTCGAGTGAGGATCGAACCCACAATCAGTCGGTTTTACCTGCGCCACGACTGGCCTCTCTATGTAAAATAACCTTGAATAACAAAAATCCAAAATCCGTGTGACTGTCAACGCGATAGGTTGTGGGTTCAATTCACACTCGGGGAAATGAAATATTTAATATTTTCATTTGTTCGCTCTCGTATCAAAGCAAAGTGCGGAGTAATGCTCCGCCACTCAACACATAATGCCTCCAGAATTCGGTGAAGAGTGAGTAGAGTTGTGTCTTAACACTAGGCTCCTTCTGCCTACCATGTTATATGAGATACAGCGTGAAGCTAAAAATAAAAAAAAATAACAAAAATAAACCTACGTACTACTCACTAGCTAGTAGTATATTTATTTTCACATTTTCGAGTCATGTTGAATATTGCGGAATTTACTATTTATGTGCAAAAATATGAAGTACAAAACTTACATAGCGCCGACGTAGAGCGCGTCGCGTTTGGAATCCACAAAGAAAGTCCTGTAGTAGAGTGTGCCGCAGGAGAATTCTCGCACATGATCTGAAAAGAACGAAATATTGCTATGAATTTGCAATAAATTCCAAATTTACAATTATAATTTACTAGAGGAGTTAAAAATGATATTAAAAGTTACAAAATATACATTGAATTTTATTTAAATTAAACTTTTAAAAAGACAAGTTGTGGGTTCGATTCCCATTTGAGGAAATTAAATATTTAACATTTTAATTTCTTCGCTCTGGTAACGGAATAAACGGGCGTTTAGTTCCGCCTTTCGACACGCAATGCCTCTAGAATGCGGCTGAAATTGGAGAACGAAGCGTATTAACATTAGATTCCCTCTGCCTGCTGTAAAAAGTAACAGTTGCTCTCTTAGTTGCAAAGTCAGAGTATATAAATAAATATGTATAAATCATATAAACCAATACATATAACCATATTTCTGTTGTTCCGTGATATCATCGATCTCCAGCTATAAATTTAATTAATTTCGTATCACTTAAAGTATTACATATCAAAAGCTCGTTATTGGCGTCAATGAAATGAATATTCTTTATTGCATAAAAAATTGGAAAATATTATATGTTTTCTTTGATGTATTTAAGTAATTATTTCATGCTTATCTATTATTAAGGCGGGATGGGACACGTGAGGGACGCGGCCAAAGGGGATCAAGTCACGCACCAAACACCCAGTGGTTTTACAACCAATAGTAATTTACCTAGAAAAGAATACCGCTCAAATAGCAAACGAATAAACTATAATAGAAATCGTAAAAACTACGTGATTCCAGCAAATATGAAGAAGTTTAGCAAATTGTTCTTATATTATGTTTTATATGTATTTTTATATTACATTTTCGCAAACACGCGAATGACATCGGTTAATTTTCTATGGTATGGAAGCAATTTGAGAAACAATAAAAACTATAAACGGTCTTATCTTTTTATTGATGCCGTTTGATGAGGGGAATTTAAGGTTATAAATGGAAAAGCCATATACATAATTCAATATTTCTTTTCACCCAAACTAAATCCATATGTTTTTATACGCTTGTTACAACTTATTTATGTTCTTAGCATCTCTTTAGGTTTAGGATTTTTAAAAATTTCCGCTACCCAAAGATAATTACTAAGAATTATCGTTTGGCAAGAGAGAAACTATTTTTTAAATATTTTTCAACATTTTTAAAGTGTTATTCCACACTTAGGAAAGAAAAATACTTATTTAGAAAACGTATAAAAATTTGAACGCAGCGGGACTCGAACCCGCGCCTCCTGGAAACCGACCAGGAAATCCATATGTTCTTAAATCTAATTGATACAAAACACTATTAAATTAACATTTACCCTGTAAATGAGAAGTTAATTAACACCACACAGAAACATTTAACTATCGCTTACTCTGTACTCAATGGTACAGTACACAAGTTAAAAAAACCACCATCTCGTCTGACGACTAAGACCAGCTCGCGCGGAAGACCTTTCAATGTGTTCACCTATTCCGCCCGACGCCTCTATACGAGAATACATTTTTCACGAAGCCAGCCATCACTGTCTTTTATGCATTTTACGTTGAATAAAGAAATTAAAGTCACGACTCGTTCTTCGCATTTTCTATTTTTATCGTTTCTCTTGTGGAAGTGAAGTGTGGTATAAATTTATATGTACGCTAACGATGTTTTGAGTTGAAACACGTGTGTTTTTCGAATTCTATTCTGTTTGTTTTGAGAATTTCAAATAGTGAAGCACCTACATTTTTACAAAGAAGTTATGCAGCACGTTAAATTTACAGTAAAGTTAGAAACTAGCATCCTAGTCGTAAACATGAAATGTTTAGTACGATTAAATATACTTACTTAGTTTGTAGTTCCTACGAACTTCTGTCAAAAACAATGTTACGCTGTAAAGAAAGTTCAAATGGAAAACACTAGAAATGGAGTAATGCAGGCACGTACAATATCAGCTTCCATTGTTTATTTCAATAAGTACTTTTATATCGAATATCTTTTATAACTTTTAGTAGGAACAGTATTTTGTAGTTTTCAGTTTTATTTTTTTCAGCTTTACGCTGTATTCTGCATATTGCAGGGTAGGTAAAGAAAACTGAGTTAATCACCTAGTGTTTGATAATCCGTTCCCCACTTTTCACCGAATTTTCGAGGCATTCAACGCCGCGCTATACGCCTTGGTACCAGAGCAAAGAATTATAAATATTGACAAATAATAATAAATTCCCCCGAATGAGAATCGAACTCGCAACCGTCACGTTACAGTCACACGCTGGTGCACCTGCGACACGACGGCCACCAATCATTATGTAGTATAAAACCTTTTTATATCTACTTAAAAAAACTTATATCTACTTAAAAAACGAAACATTAGATAATTCAAAGTTTATCTCATTTTACGGCCGGAATCGAATAGAATTGGAAATACGATTAATAGTATCGATAAAGTGACAATGTTTCATTGCGAATGAAATTAGAATAGACTGCAGTGGAACAGAACAGGTGCGGGTCGGGCGTCGGTATTGCTTTTCGACGCGCGCCGCTGGGACTGCAACCTTGTATCACGGATTTGCGTTTGTGTGATGTTTCTAGGTATCTCGTTTTGGTTGTATGAAGGAGATATTGTAATTTTGTATCGATTTTTTTGTGAAAAATTGAATTTAAATCTATTTTTTTATTGTTGACTTTTTTCTCGATTGGTTAGATGATATGTATAGTGTCAAGTAATAAAAATTTAAGAATATAAAATGTATAACTAGTATAAATGAGTAGATGTGCTTTTTAATTAAACATAGTTATAATCCACGGAGACCAATCGTGGCGCAAAGGCACAAAGTGTGACTGTAAAACCGACTGGTTGTGGGTTCGACAGTTGAGGTGATGAAATATTAATTTAAATTCTATTCCATTTCTTGGCCCTGGCGTCTAGACAACCCGCGGCGTGGAGTTCCGCCAGTCAACACGCAATGTCTCCAGAATTCAACGGAAAGTGGTGAACAAAGTGTCTTAGCACTAGGTTCCCTCTGCCTACCCTGCTGTGTGCGGGATACACTGAAGCTGATATTGATAATTATAATTTGCTTAATATAATATTACATAATTATTCCGCTATTTTACATATAATTTATATAGTCAACGAAAATTAACTATAAATCAGTTTATCCTCTAATTAAAATTTAATATACAATCAAAAACCCAATCGACCCAAATAAATTTGAAATTACAACAATCCATGGCAGGTCTCAGTGATAAAGTTCTAGAAATCTCGATGGCGGCCAATTAATTAAGGCTTTATATTTTTAATCTTATTAATTTTCTTGTTTATTTAAAACGAGTCTTGTTGTTTCAGCACTTGAATCGTTTCCATCTAATCGGTGGCTTATTAGCATAAACATACTTTATATTATTTTATTTAGGCCTTACAATGGGGTGTAATGGTAAGGGGCGGGGGTAGCACGATCCTTAAGAGGCTGTCGACACGCAAACCGTTTAATAATGACAGGCATACACAAGCAACGTGTTCAGTTGCCCTGTCCTTCCCAACACTGGAGAAATTGATATCGTATTATGTCATATCCACTTCTCCAGAGTAGTGATTAGTATTTCCTTAGTTAGTAAAATGTTGATTTTTGGTATTCTTACTTACCTGTGAAGATATTCTACGGTCATAAATATTTTTTAAAACTTTACACTTTTATTATTAGGCAGGGAGAATTTAGTGTCAAGACACTCCGATCTCCGGTTTCAAACCGATTTCGAAACATTGTGCGTTAAAAGTGGAACCCAACGCCGCGCTTTGATTTACCCCAGTTCAGAATAAGAAACGATTTTTTTACACTATACATCCGTAATACTAATAACTCGAAATATAATCAAAGAGAACACTTATAACAACATTTTTATTTTACTTCCATGAAGGTTCACAAAAGAAAATTAATCAAGCCAAATAAATTAATTAGATATTAAGATTTTATCTACAGTTAACTAGCATTTATTGAGGTTTCGTATAGTTTTATTCGATTTGTGAATTCATGTTTCCAGATTTGGAAGGGTAATTATTTTATCGCATGAGTGCTCGGGCGCTGGTGGAGTGGCCAGTGGTCGAAGGGGGAAAGGGCCGAGCTCACAGCTGGAGCCCAAGAAAGTTATACAAGCCACGTTCTGAGATGGTATCATGCTAAATTATTTTGGTCAAGGGTATTTTGGGCAGACCACGCACTCGGACGTTGTTAGCGTCTTTATTATATTGTCAGCTTGCGTATATAGGTTTTTTTTTTTTTTTTTATGCTTGAATTGTTTTGCGCCACAGACTTTTGTTGTCCGTGCCTTTTTTGTTCTTAATTGATTTTTAAAAATGTTAGTTTTTCTTTTTAAAATGTGAAGTGGACTTTAATATCTTGAATGGTCTGCTTTTGTCAAATCCGAGTTCCTTTTGTCTAATCCGAGTTTTTGGCCGTTGATTATGTTGATTGCGGCACAGTTAGTTGTTTCCGTAATATATCGATTGCCTCCTCATCTCTACAGGAAATAGCCATTTTAATGTTGTGTTCCACTATATCAGTCACGGAACCTTCATTTGCCCGGCGAATGAACCTGCCGATAGCGTCTTCTTCGGCGTCAGTGTAGTAGATGCATCCTTTTGTATGCCTTGTTAAGGCGACGATTGCATGTGATATGCTGTCGTGTAGGGCGTTTTTAATGGCCTTAGTTTGGATGATTACTACAAACTCGTATGTAAGTCCCTGAGATTCGTTGATGGTCAGGGTGCGTGAGTTTTCCCCCTTTCCGTATCCTTTCCTGGTTAGGTCCGCTTTTTCTGCTTGTGTATGGACCAGGTACAGAGTATTGGGGGAATCTATAGGGATGGAAGCACCCGTATATCGCGATTTTCTCAAGGAGCGAGTTATCTGTCGGGCTGAGTAGATTCCGTTATAAACTTCGTTGAGCGCGTATGTCACATCCATTGGACATCTATATGATCTCGCTAGCTCTTGACTGATGGTCGTCACGAGGTTTGGGCCGATATAGTGCATTTGGAAGAGGTTTAATCTGTCGATAAAGGGTAGTTGATTTATGTCCCCGATAAGTATAAGTGTCTTGGCCTTTGATAATATGGCCGCCATTACGATTGCCCCAAAATGGTTCATTAGGGCCTCATCCACGAAAAGTCTTGCGGGATTTTCTGTAACACTATTTACCAGAATAGAGGCGATCGTTCGGACTTTGATTTTTGCGTCCTTGGTGCAACTAAAAGGGATCTTACTCCTGAGGTCCTCGGCTGCCTCAGTAGTTGTAGTTGCTACCAGATCTCTATCGGGGATGAAATTGTTCACCACCCAAGTGGACTTACCGCAGCCAGGAACGCCATTCACCCATTTTATGTCAGGTGGCTCCCAATGCTCCCAGATGCTGGTTGGATTTTTTGAAGCTTGAATGGTAAGGGCTGTGTTTAGTATCCTTTGTTCCAGCGCTACCTCCGTGCATCGAGCTATGACGAGGATTGGGTCGTCCGAAGATGTTGCGTACCTGGGTGGGGAATTTTCTACTGTTGACCTGTCATCCTTGTATACAAAGCCATCTTTACCGCTGTAGGCCGCCATATGGGGGAATTTAGGTGAGTTTCCCCTTAAATATTCCAATTTATTATTGTCATATATGGCGGCTTTCTCCTCTTCGAGTAACACTCTAAGCAGACCTTCGTTTCCGAGTTCAAAGGTCGTCCTAATTTTCTCGCAGGTTGCAAGGTTGACTTTGATGGTTTCCCTTACAATTGCTGTGTACTCTAGGAATGCGTTTTGCATGTGTTGCGTGGCATCGTTTGCAGGAGACAGGTCAGGTGCTGTTACTTGGCCTTTGTCTGCTCTAGTAATTCTACCCTTTCTTATAAGTTTTTGTATCGGTTTTAGTATTGTAGGTGGGAAATTAAACTTTTTGCTTTGGTTTTTAGGTTGTTTCTGATTGTTTTGTTGTTCCTCTTCCGAGGCTATCTTCCTTTCAAGGCGCTGCGCTCCGCTCAATGTTGAAGTGCTTGGAATCCCGTCGTCTTTTTTCTTTGCTCTTAAGAAAGCTAAATCTTGTCCTCGATCTTCGTACACAACTATGTTGTACTTTACTGAGGCTGGAATACATCCCAGTAGGTCTGTGACGGCACCTTTTACAAGATCTGCTTTCATTACGTCAACGCTTAGTGTCCGGGATCCGTGTTTGGCTGCATCTGTGTTCGCGGTGCCCAGATGGTCGAGCACCTTGCACACCTTGGTGAAAGGGGAAACTCCGTCTTGTCCGTCGAATAGTGCGATGGTCTTATTTTTAGTTCGAACTATCCGACATTCCCAGTTCCCTAACCTGATGATAGGCATGCTTTCGTAGTCCGATTTCCTCATGGTGGTCTTGCTGGTACAGCCCTTGGTAAGGGCAGCTAGACCAGGTGATATGTAAATGGATTTCTTCGGCCCTACGACACAGAAGCTGAAGCCCAGTTTCTCCTCTCCTTCATCCATAAACAACAGCCACAGGTCTCAGTTTCAAACCCGGAGGACTGATATGTCCATTACACAGAAAGCGTTGGATTGTTGTTGGTTGGTCTGTTGATTGTCCAGTTGTAAGATTTTGAGTGGGTGTAGAAGGGTGCTGGACTTTCTTAGTTATGCTTTTTGCTGCTATCTTACTGCCGTTTCTAGCCATGGTGCGTATATAGGTTATGCTGTTTTAATTTTGTAAGAATTATCAGGTTTATGAGAATTCTTATAGAAATAATATATATTCCTTTATTGCCTTGGTTTGTTGAGTTCGATTCTCACTCATGAAAATAAAGTATTTCTTTTTTTTTATTTCTTCGCTTTAGTAACGAGGCAAAGGAAGGCGTCGAATTCTGGAACTCAACACGCAATGCTTCTAAGATTTAGTGGAAAGTGGGGAACGACTACATCTTAATGGTAACGGAATGTCTTAACGCTAGGTTCTTAGATTCCATCAGCCTACTATGCTATTTAATTTTAAATTTTAATATTTAAAACTAAATTACATATTAATTACATCAAAACAGACACACAAAAGAATATAAGAATAGAATGGCCAATAACAAAAGATGCTTACAACGATTAAGAACGACAGGATATCCTTATATTTTCCATTCCTCAATCGCTACGGTGCCGATATCGCGGTACACGCCACCGATTAGATTAGGCACACAAGCCAATTGGCTTACATGAAAACTTTGGCCTGTTACCTTGTAATACCTACTTGGGTTGTATTAATTTAGAACGTGCCCCGCGGTGTTTGTGTTCGGTGTTATCGCGTCTGTTTTTAGCGAAACACGCCAAAGTCCAAATTAAATATGTTGTATTGTTCTCTTTTGTATGTATTTATGTTATTTTGAATGATTGTAGTTTTGAATGTTATGTGTTTTATTTCTAGTTGGATAGAGAAATAATTTCCTTGTAGATATATCTCTCTTTTTCTATCTCTCTCTCTCTTTCTCGCTAGGAGTTATTATGAATGACTAATAATAATAACTTTATTGAGATTCACAATAATATTAACAAATATAATTTTTAATATATAGGTTAAGATATGCTAAAAGATTTCCTTTTCGGACCAATTGCCTGTATTCAGGCGGACAGCATCAATCCTCTTAAGATTTTTTTATTTAGTCTTTGAAAGTAATAATTTTACTAGAGTTAGGCTTTAGTGTGACGTCACCTCTCTTTTATTAAAAAAATACTAAAGAACATAAATAGAAATTTTGTAGCAGCATGAATTCTTGCAAGCAGAAAGTGGGCAGTTAGTCGCAGATTATGAAGTTTTTTATAAGTAAAAAAAGCATTGAGTCTCAGCAAATTTAAAATTCTTAACATATTTTTAAGGCTATTAAGAAAAATAATAAATAGATTCCTTTCTAATTATAACATTTTCACGATTTTCAATTATTATATGAAATTATTAAATGTAAAAATAAATATTTTTTTAATTTGCGTCAAATTTTGTTAAGACAAGACTTCAATGACTATTTTAAAGTAAATTGACTTGCCTATAAGTACTCGTAATATGATATGTTAGTCACGATCTCTTTGAATATACTGTCACTTAGTCAAACTGAATTACCTCAAGTAACAGCTTCGTCGTCCCAAAGAAATAGTTAACTATACCTAATACTATTACGGGTGAAGACTTTAATAATATTGAAAACTATATATGTATATAGTTTATGTGAGACATATTGAGTAAATTTTAAATGTAGGTAATTTATAACATTTTGTAGGTAAAAAATTACATATATCTATATATATAAAAGGACTTGTGCTGACTGACTGAGGTAAGACGCACGCAGAGCCGTAACCGCTGATGGTAGAAACGTGAAATTTGGGCAGATGTTTATTTTCATATTCTGGACATCCACTAAGAAGGGAATTTGAAAAATTTTAACCCTAAAGGGATGAAATAGGGGTTGAAAGTTTGTATCAAAAAAAATTTTAATCTGTACCGATTTTTATAAAATTTGAAATTCAGACTCTTAAAAATATTTCATTGAACACGTGTTTCATGGTTTTTAAGAATTCACCCCCTAAGGGCTTGAAAGTTTATATGGAAAAATCTTTAAATTGCCACCGATTTTTATAAAAATTTAAATTCAGACTGTTAAAAATATTATATTGAACACATGTTTCGTGGATCTTTTAGAATTCACTCCTAATAAGCGGGCGAAACCGCGCGCGCCCTCTAGTATATATATATTTTAAATGAATACATAATCGATTTATATTATTCCAGTTAAAATAGTTTCATTTAAAATGTGTATTAATCGTGAAAATTAAAGATTTTTTTACATATATATATTGATTTAAAATTTACAAGTACTTATTCCATCTTAGTATTTTTTTCAATTAACCATATTATAATTAAATTTTATATTTTTAGACATTTTCCTTTTATTTACTTATTCAATAAGATAATAATACTGGTGATCAAATATTAAAAAAAAGTGATATGCGGACGTATACTGAATGCTTTCTTCTTAATTAGATATTTGGATGGATATTGCACTTTGCTTAAACAGATCTTGTCCAATGTTACAACGTAAACACACTCGGTTGAAATTTGAAGTGAAAACCAATAGGTACATTTCTTATTTTTATTTTTTTTTAGTTTTATGCTATATAGGACATATATATAAAGTGGGGAAACTCAACATCGTACTTTATCTATCAAGGAGGGAAAACAAAAATAATTAATGTCCCTGAGTGGACATCAAACCCACGACCATCGAATTTACAGTCAGCCACTACCACGATACCTCGAATATGATTATATCTGCTAGTATTAAATACATTTCCATTTACAAGACGCGTAGTAATAAGAGCAACCGCCTTCTAGACTACCGCAAAACTAAATTAACTTGCTTTTAATATGAGATTTTAGTCACGATTTCCTTGAATACACCGTTACTTAGACGGCAAGTCGAAGTGAGTTAAGCGAGTTAATCGTGACACGTGTCGTCGACTCGCTCCTGCATAAATGTTGGACCGTTTTGCATAGATTTTATGATCTTTCTATAGAATATTATTAAATAGTGTTTATTTTTTATTATAGTTAGAGTTTTGTCTGTTAGTGAGTTAAATATAAAAAAATGTATAATTTGACTCCTAAAAATTAAAAAAAAAAAATTGAATATAAATTTACAAGATTTAGTCGTATAATTTATGTTTACCGATGTTTTTACTTATTTATAAAATTCTAATCTAATCTAACATTTGAAAAGTAAGATTGAAATCATACTCCGTCTTAAATGAAGACCATTTTCTATCAGTTTCGTACAAAATTGTTCATTTTTCTCTAGAAAGATAAACATTTTGCCATTCCATTCTCGAATACAATAGTTAAAATGAGTGTCGCTTTATCCTTTACTCTTAGAACAATTGAGTGTTCGTACAAGGGAGATTTAACAAAGGATGCTGTATAAGTAGTGTTAAGTTAACATTAAATACGTATTTTAAATTGTATTTAACAAAATGTTAGTACTACTGTCGTACTCAGAAACGTTAATTTACATTAAATTTTGCCTAGTGTTAAGACACTCCGCTCCCTATTTTCTGTCAAATTCTGCAGGCATTGCTTGTTGAGCGAAGAAATTAAAATATTTCATTTCCTCAAGATGGAACCGAACACCGAACCGAGTGTTTACAGTCACACGCGCCATGGCTGGCCTATATAATAATCTTGTCTTATCTAATAGCTCTATTTATAAGCAATAGGAAATAGAGTCTTCCATCTCAGCTATAATTGCGTGTGATCTTCCATAATATCAGGATACACATAAAACTGGGAAGTACCTACAATGTCATATATCTTGAAATTGTGGCCCTTCGAGTGTACGGAACTAGGGTCAATGAAACTAAATAGCGATTAAAAGTGTCGTAAAACGAAACCAAGTAATCTCATACGAACCGTAATAAAGTATTAGGAGAGACTTAAAAGAGGGCGCCACACGACGCATCCTTATGAACTTATGAACAAAGTAATAAACCAGTAAATTTCAACCATTAAAACTCCATATAAATTTTCATTTAATTATGTGTATTAAGTTGGCTCTACTTCATCGTTAAAAAGCTTTTAGCTTAAAATTGTTAATTAAAAGAAAAAATATATATTTTTAAACGTCTTTTGTAGGGTAGCTTTGATAGGTATTACATGAAAGGTTAAATTTTAAGGTTAAGGTAATAAGATATTATATTATTACGACACTTATAACGAACACACAACAAAGTAAGTAAGCTTTAGAATATACCAATATATATATATATATATATATATATATATATATATATATATATATATATATATATATATATATATATATATATATATATATATATATATATATATATATATATATATATATATATATATATATTTTTTTTTTTCGAGTGTTTCTAAAGATATTAGTGAAGTGATTGGCATATCTTATGTACAAATCATAATAAATCACTTTAGGCGTAAATAAAAAACCAGTCAAGAGCAAGTCGGATTCATCCAGGGTTCAGTACCAATTTTGTTATTATAGGTTAACAGGAACGTGACTTATAAAAGTTATGTTTCCATCGAACTTAAGTTTTCGTAACGTAAACATTGAATTGGTCTAAAATGAATTAAAAATATAAATTTGTACAGATTTCCATTTTTTAGATCTTTCTTCTTGTATTTATGGTGTATGCACGCTGTGATTATACACCATAAGGTAATCATCATATAAGGGTTATGTTTTTTATTTTTTGATGTACGGAACCCTTAAAAAAGTCATAATTACTTTTATTTTAGAAATACACACACAATATAAACAGATAGTAAAAGGTTGTTCGTAGCGCAGGGCCACAAGGTGTGACTACAGTCGTGGTAGTGCCTGACTGTATACCGACTGGTTGTGGGTTCGATCCCCACTCGAGGAGATGAAATATTTACTTAAATTAATATTTCTATTTCTTCGCTCTGGTGTCGAGAAGCGCGGCGTTGAGTTCTACCACTCAACACACGATCGTTCCCCAGTGTCTTAACACTAGGTTCCCTTTGCTTACCACGCAGTGTGCGGGATACAGCGTGAAGCTGATTTTTTTTTAAAAAAGTATCGTTTTCGATAAAAAAAAAATATGAAAACCTACTATTATATAAAATAAAAATATGTTTGGTTCCGTTTTATATGTAAATTAGGCTATTTAATAAACACGAGCGGATATTAATTAGGCACTACGCAAGACGAGTGGCGGTGGATGCTGTTATTTAATACGATGCTCCTTCATAAAGTGCTATGAAACTGACAGATTACTTAAATTCCACCGTTTGCTGCTTATTAAGTGAATATTATTAAGTACGACAGACATCAAAATTCCTATTCATTTTAATAGATAGCGGAAATGTAAAATTATATAACTTTTGTCATAATGTTATAATTTTTACGATAACACCATATTAATTTATTTAAAAAAATGTATATATTTTTTTTGTTTCACGCTGTATCCCGCACATAGCATGGTAAGCAGGAGGAGGAGGCAAACCTAGGAACCCAATGTTATGATACTCCGTTCCCATTAAGATACTATCTAGTCACCACATTTCACCGAATTCTGGAATAATTTGGATGAAAAAGTTCTATTTTTAATAAAATCTAACTACATTCAGCGTCTCTTAAAGTAAACTTGAGGAACGAATGAAAAAAGTTCAGAAACGATATTAAATTTTCCAGTAACCGATAAAAAAGTTTGATATTTCAACCCCCAAAAACGATCCAGTCTGTTAGCTATTGTAATCCTTTTACCGCACGCATCTCACCAGACACGGAAAGGCTCTCCCGTCCTCCGTCCTCCCGTTCGCGCGGACTAATTTCGAATGCATCTGCAATCGTAAAAGAAGTCGTAAAGAAGCGAACCCCCTCCCCTACAAGCGATGCACGGGAATCAGGGAACAAATACTTGATTTCTTATTGGCTTCCGCCCAGAGCCAGATTGAAAATTCGCCATAGACATTGGAACACTCCTGGTCGGATTAAAGGGGGGAACTAATAAAGAAAACTTTTGCGACACCGTATTTTTACCAAGCGCGCACTTAAAACTTTAGATCTTTTATTAGGGAATCCGGGGTAATAGTTTAGGAAACGCAGGGGTTTTTGTTTGGAGAGTTGGTGATTGAATTTCAAATTTACAAATTTTATCTTAAATTTATATTAGAAACTTCAAAATCTGATTTATAAAATATTGCAAATATTTATTTTATAAAATGTGCTTATAAATGGCAGTGGTAACTCAGGGACACAAGTGTATGACTGTAAACGCGACTGGTAGCGAGTTCAATCCCCACTCGAGGAGATATTCGAGGAGTATTTATTCAAATTTATATTTTCACTTATTTGCCATGGTGTAGCGCGGCATTGAGTTCCACCATCCAACACACAGTAAGGGAGAGGTGGCAAGAAAGAGCCAGTTTACTAAACGAAGAAAAAAATATACTTTTAATTAAAGAAATTAAGTTTTTTTTCTCTCAACTTATTATTCTTTTATTACACTAGATAATTTCATACGAAATAAGCTTTAAATACAATAAAAAAGCAATAAAATATTCATTTTAAAAAAATGTGTCATTTGGCTCTTTCGTAACATAACATTTTCGGTATTGAAAGAGCCACCAAAAGTTATGAAAGAGCCAGTCTTATATTATGAGATGTAATAGTGAAAATTATGCTAAGTAATAACAATGCACTATTAAATAAAATCAATTTAATAATCCTTTTTAAAAAGTAATGTTTTTTTAAATTATTTTAATCATCTTAAGTAAATAATTCTTACAATCTCATATTATTTAAACCAATCATATTATATTATTTTATTTATATTATTTTTTTAATATTTTAGAGGCGGATAGTTCTTTTATTAATAAAAATCACGAAAATTAAACTAAGTAATAAATTAATAATGTCTTCCCAAAAACAACATACTTAAATAATGAGATCTTTTTTTAAAAATATTGCTCCATGCAATCATCACTATTTTTATTTGTATTGGACTTTGTTTTGCTTCAATCTACTTTTTTTTAATTCAGCCAATATGATAGAATCAGACGAATTCGGGTCTGAATTTTCTTGGTTTATTTTCGAGTTTTTTGGGATCAGACTTCTCCATAATGAACAGTAGCAAATTATTTAATAATGTTTATTAAGAATGTATATTTATTATAATTATAATTAATTTAAAAAAATCTAATTCGGGATCATGAAAGAGCCGGTTATGAAAGAGCCATCTCTTTCAAGGCCCATCCACCCGGCTCTTTCATAACCTATTCTTTAAAAAAATATAACCTTAAAAATCACAACGATATCAAAACTTTTGAAATTCAGTTTTAATCCAGTAACAAGGCCAAATATATACATAAACTCGATCCACAATCCAAGTACCTATATTTGTTTACAATGAAATACTAAAAAACAACTCAAATGAGGCAAAAAAAATAGTTTTGAGTGCCAAAAACTTCAACTCGACATATCGGCGTCCGTTGGTTCCGAAGATGTGTAAATTTTTTGTGGGTGATGGGAAATCAGTGTTGCCATTTAAAAATAAAATATTCTATCGAGTCCGTTCCTAAACTACTATAATATTGCAGGTGGCTCTTTCAAAACCTGGCTCTTTCATGCCACTTCTCCCATACATCCAGGATTCGGTGAAAAATGGGAAACGAGAGTGTCTTAACACTAGGTTCCCTCTGCCTACCCTACTGAGTGTAGAATACAACGTGACGAAGTATATATATTTATATTTACATTTTATATTTATATAACATTTTATAGTTATTTCATAAATGATATACACGTAATGTTACCAATAACTAAAACATGTTAGCGTAGAAGTAACACACACCGAGTGTGTATTTCACAAACCTTTTAAAGTACGATAAAACCGTCCGTATACTAGAGCAGGAGTAGCAAAAAAATATGAAATACAGCACCACCGCGCCGACACAGGCTAAAAGTAGTGACAGGAAAGACAAGATAATAAAGACAAAACAGGGCAATAAGCGCGCTATGGAAACATGTCGGAGCGCGTGCACGGGTTCGAATAGGAAATGGGGTAATGTGAATTTCATTTACATACAATTATGTCGCAGGAAAAGCGGTGTCTCCGCGTGGAGGTACTTCACCTTTGGGGTGCTTATTTACACGACGATGTGGCCCGTACGGGTTAATTGGTTTGTGTTCTAAAAACGTTAGTGTTATATTTTAAATGCGGGAAATGTAGGAAACTAGCTTTGCATAAATGTTTCGTCGTGGTTGTAGAACAGGAAAAATAGCGCTGGTACTACTTTTCCACAAATTGTATAATTTTTTCTAGATTAACTGTGTAATTTTGAAGCCGTGCCCACTACGTACAAAAATATTTTTAATTTAATTTTTATAATCCGAGAGTTTCATGTGGCGAGAAAGGGGAAAAAATATAAGAACTTGATACTAAAATGTTATTTAACAGAAGCAAGAGGTATAAATAAACTTTCCATTATATAATATGAAGGGCTCGTTGAAATATCTTTTAGACACATCAGCGTCGCCATACAATGAAATCCACTTACAATACTTCCACGCCTCGGGGAGAAGTTGTAAATTTTGACGCCGCGCTGAAGCTACATCATTTTACACACGCCTCAACTCATCGTTTGGTGAAATATTTAGGTGTATGAAATTTTATTAGAACCATTACCCCCTTACCGACCATTGTGGCGCACTGCACAAAGGTGTAATTGTAACGCGGTGGTTGTGGGTTCGATCACCAATCGAGGGAAGAAATTTTCATTTTTTCGCTCTGGTATCAAGGCAACAGCCATGCATTGCATTTCCGCCATTTAACACGCAATATCTCAACAAAAATCAACGGAAAGTGAGGAATGGAGTGTCTGAACACTAGATTCCCTCTATCTTTCCTGCAGTAGGCGGGATACAGAGTGAAGATGTAAAATATTTAAATGTATTAAATTTTATTAGAAGCATTACCCCTTACCGAGCTTTTGTTCCGCCCCCGCCCAGTCCGCACGGACTTGTGAGCTTTCACCTTACTTCATTTTTCTCTAATGTTACATTTATGTCTTAATAAGGCACCGTATTACATTTCGAACGCCCGCATTGTTTGATTTTCAGTCCCCCGGGACTGCAGATTTGCTTTGCTTTGCTAATGGTTGTTGAAAAGGGAATTTTTGAAATATTATATTCCCCTTCAATGTTGTTTGTTATTTAGACAAGTTATTATTTACTTTATCCGATCCATCTGTGATGAATCATCTTCGTTCTCAACTATTGGAGAAGTTTTAAAAAATCAAATTAAATCAAATCAATTTAGGCCAGTCGTAGCGTAGGGGCACAAAGTGTGACTGTAAAACCGACTGGTTGTGGGTTCGATCCCCACTCGAGGAGATGAAATATTTACTTAAATTTATATTTCCATTTTCTTCGCTCTGGTGTCGAGGCAAATTGCGGCGTTGAGTTCTGTCACTCAACACGCAATGCCTCCAGAATTCGGCAGAAGGTGAAGAACGGAGTGTCTTAACACTAGGTTCCTTCTGCCTACCCTGCTGAGTGCGGGAGAAGTTTTAAAAAAAAACGATAATATATTATAAAGTCAAATGAGGTGTTGATTTTTCCTGCACTCGACGCGGAGCATCAGGCAAAATCCAATGAACTCCGACACATATTTGCTTAATCCTTTTTAATGTTATTTACACAAACTATCTTTTATAGCGCAACATTTAAAGCCTGTGCATGTTTATAGCTGATTACAGTTCACTAATGTAAACAAATTTGTGATTTATTTGAAGATTAAATATGAATTAACAGTTTCTATTGGCAGGAATTGGACATGTGAAAAAGGAAGTAGAGTGGTTATAATCGGGACGAATATCCAGAGAGCACGTTCGTCTTATATTGGCTTATCACGTTTATTGTTACCAACATATCAATATGACATTTTCAATATTGATGCTGTAGGTATTTTACACTCAGTATATTTTCACTTGCAACAGTCTGAGCTATTTAAAGCATTTAGCCAAATTATTTTTTAAATTATTATTATCAGATTTTGGCAGAAATTGGGGAACGGAGTGTCTTAACACTAAATTTCCTCATCCTACCTGGCTGTGTGCGGAATACAGCGTGAAGCTGATTTATTATTTTTAATTAATATACTCATTAGTGTTTCTTATTTGATTAAAATATACTTAGTTAAATAGACATAAGTTGTGGCCAGAAATAAATAATCTTGCCTAAAATTATTTTGATTTATGTTTCTTCGTCTTTCAATTGATTAATATATAATATACGTTTCGAACACTTTGCAGTAGTCCGTGGTCACGGGTAGACTACCGGTCCCACGTACCCGTAAAATGTATAAAAGTACAAAATATACGCGATTAATCCGGTTAAAATAGTTTCATTTAAAATGTGTAATAATCGTGAAAATCAAAGAACTTATTAAATAAACATAATTTGAATATACCTGTATATGCAAATAACATTCTCACTCACATGATAAAAACAAATATATTTTGTAAGAACACGTTAAGCTTTGCTATAATTTAAAATTTGTTAGATGTATTTTTACAGGAGCGCTCCAAAATAATTTACATAAAATCTTAAGCAAACGCAGTGAATTGAGTAAACTTCAATCACAGGATCGTCTTCCAGTCTAGTGGGCACGATGCCTGTATTTTTCTACTCGAGTCGCGATGTACTTTAACAAAAAGGAAAATAATTTATCAAGAAAATTCATCTAATTACGTATCTTAATTTTAGGAGCATTCAACAGATACTTGTACATCGTATAGGGCAAAGTAAAAAAAGTTTAATATTCCATCTTCACGCTGTATCCTGCAAACAGCAGGGTAAGCAGAGGGAACCTAGTGTTCCGTTTCCCATTTTCTGCCGAATTCTGGAGGCATTGCGTGTTGATTGGTAGAATTCAACGCCGCGCTTTGCCTCGAGAACAGAGCGAAGAAATACAGATTTAAGTAAATATTTCATCTCCTCGAGTGGGATCGAACCCACAACAAGTTGGTTTTACAGTCACACTTTGTGCCCCTGCGCCACGACTGGCCTCAAATGTATAGTTAATATTCCAGTTTATAGTTAAACTGTAAAATTTCGTTAGCATACACAATCTTGATTTTTTTTTCAAGTATGCAACAAGTATAGATCCAAAATATGGACGAAGCGATCTTCATGAATGTTCAATGAAAATACCTCATTAAAACTAACTAATAAGTGATACTACTCTTTTTTTAAAAAGAAGCTTCTTGAAAGACACATCAGGAAAGGAAAAACTAATATAAACTCTATTCTCCACTTGCTGTCCGTCGCTAAAGCAGCTTTTACGCAATTTTTATATTTAATCAATTCACTTAGTAAATGTATAATGACTTTAAAATAATATTTATTTTGGAAACTGGAAAAAGTTAAAAATATCAATTGAAATAAACCTAGCTCAATAAACGAGATATTCACTCAGTTGAAGCATTATTCATATTCTTATTGAAAATAAATATTTCGTCGACATTATACCTTAACGTAATGTAGAAGGTAAAGGAACCTTTCCTTTATGATAGTGATATATAAAAACTCAGGTTTGTCTCCGGCGTGGAATCCTATTGCAATTTATGCTCATTGAGCCGGTAAACGTGTAAAGGGAGACTAAGGTCGCTTCAATTCTTTTATTGCCGTACGAAATCAATAATACACGTGACGCTGCTAATGCTTACTAGGGCTTTATATTTTGATTTTAGGTATTTTTTTGCTTCACGTAGCAGGCAGGCAGGCAGGCCTAGAAAAGCTGAGAACCCAGTGTTAAGACACTCTGTTCCCATTACTAATACTAGGAAATGAAAATATGAAATATTCCATTTCCCCGAGTGGGAATCGAATCCACAATCTTCAGGTCTACAGTAACACGATTTCTTTCCGGCGTTTTGGCTTAAATCAAAGTGATTTTAGGTAATGATTACATAGATTTATATACATATATGTAAAAAATATGGACATGCATAATAAATAATTAATAAATTTATTTAAATTTAGAGTTCAAATTTACAAATCAACCATTACTTATAATTAACGTAATATCTACAGATACATTAAATTTTTTGACTTAGCAGTCCAAAAATCCAATAATTTATTAAACAAAACCAACTGACAATCCAACTCAATATTCACCAAGTAAGAGCCTCCATAACTCAAGGCACCGTAGTGGACAAAACGGCCATACACCATTATACATACATCAAACGTATACATTATGCCTCTGGGGGCCAAATTCAATCGGTCTCTGTACTGGGAACAATTATTCAGAATACGTTACCGTCGCCAAACTGGCCACGCAATAAGTCACTGCCTCCTCCAGGGAGGGCCAAGTCCAGGATTCATAATTGGAAATTGAAATTTGTTTAGGACCGCGTTGGGTTCCTAATTCTATTATGGCAATAACAATAAATATTATCTGGAAATCACTGTGTACTACCCAGTTGGGGGGGTGTTCGTGTAATCTTATTTTATGATTGATTTTGAAATTTTATTGTTGGTTGGTATGTATGATCATTTTTACAAATTTAAAGATTATTAAAAATAAATTTGTTTATAGAAACAGATTTTAAAAATATATATTTTTATTATTATTAGGATGGGTAATATTGTTTCAGCAAACACTACTGTATTTAGTAATATGCATATGCATTCTCTTATTTTCGCAAATTGAAGATGTAAAAGTAATAACCTCCATTTATTTGTTTTAACTGTTCAAGCTTAAAGTTAATCATTGTTTATTTTATGTTAAAATTATGGAACGCCTCTTCGATTTCATTTCGAATATGAGTGTGAAGTATTAAGCCATGAATATATCATCTTTATTGAGCACATAAGCCCGTACTTTATCACGTAGCGGCAATAATTGTGAAACGTATTTTACACCTTTTTACCAGTTTCGATATGTTTTTTCTATTTTTTTTTTCAGTTTCACACTATATCCCATATATAGCAGGGTAGGCAGATGGAACCTGGGAACCTAGTGTTACGACACGCCGCGCGCCGGTCCGTTTAAGATACTTTCATTCTCCACTTCCCGCAGAAGTCTCGAGGCATTGCGTTATGAGTGGCGGAACTCAACGCCGCGTTTTCCTTGTTACCAGTACGAAGAAAAGAAGACAAAAAATCATCTATCCGCGTAGGAATCAAACTCATGATCATGCGCCACGACGGCCTCAAAACTAAAATATTTGCTTGTGTTTATCCCATTTATTATGCCAGAGATTATCTTTTGAGATTACTTTTATCTTCAGAATGTATTTTTCCTACAGTATCTACATAGCTCCTTTATTCTAATATTATTTTTTATTTAAATAATATATTATAATAAAGAAATGCATGTACAGAATCTTTACTTATATTTCTAGACGCATTCTTTTGGTAAAGGACTTAATTTACGGCTATGTATGAAGGGGAATAGAGTAAATGTGAAAAAGTGTAAGTAAACATTTTACATTCGCGAGAATTAAATTCCTGACGGATGCTAGTGTTGTTTAACGGGGGGATTCTTGAACACTCAAATGGGGGAGTTTCAGTTAATTAAATATATACTGTGTTCTTGTTGTTATTTTTTTTTCAGTAAACAAATATTTTCAATAATTGTAAGCTAAGTACGTTATTACTGTATACTGGCCTTCTAATTAAACCGCCGCGCCGACATATTTGTTTACAAAAACAGATTGAACCTTTATATATTACGTACATTTAAATATTAAATAACTTTAGAACTATGCTACACTTTTCTACTGCATTACTAACTAAAATATTGATTGTGTTATAATGTATATTAGGAATGTGAATATTTATTGCGATACAAATGAAACTAGGCCGTATTTATTTCTATGCACAGTCAGTAGTAGCTGTTAGGTTTCGATCATAGTTTTTATATTATAAATATTTATATGTATTCAAAAAAATCCTGAACGTGATCTTGTCCGTATAAAGACAATATATATTTTCTTTTCTGTTAATATTATAATTGTTTTGCAATTATTTTTATTTGGTAGTCTACTGCCAATCATTTATACTGAATTTTGAAAAATAACGGTTCCTATAATTTTTTTTGTAAATATGTACAGGTTACCTGTAAGATATCTCTAATAGAGATAAGGTCGCCTTTGCACCCTACAGTTATATTTATACAATATAGTCGTCTCCTTTTTTTTTGTACTTGTGATTTATAAAAGGTGTATGCAATAAAGAATTTTATCTATCCATCTATCTATCTAATAATTTATAAAGAATTTATTCAATTACTAGCGATCCGCTAGTGGTTTTGCCTGCGAAATTACAAAGCTTTCATGTTTTTATAAATGTACTAGACTTAAACGCGGCTTCGCTCGTTTAAATTTATATAATTTTAAAATATTCATATACATACTCGTATATATATTTATTATTACAAATAATTATAATAAAAAAATATCCTGTGTTCTTTCTAATACCTTTAAAGAATATGTGTGAGCTGCGGCGTGAAAGTGTGACAAACAAACTTACATTTACATTTATAATATAAGTTAATCAATTGTTTCATAATTCAATTAATTGCGACGATAAATTATTTAACTAATATAAGCTATATATGAATGCGTGGGACTTTTTAATAATAGTCCAAGTGAGCAAAAATTTTCTAATCAAACCATCAATCCTGACAAGCTGGTAAGTGATCCAATAAGCGACAATGCAAATATTAGATGAAGGATATATCCCTCAAATAAAGACAATATTATGAGACGCAGCCGTGCGCGACACGAGCACTGACAGAAACAAAAGTACCCACACGTGAACATTCTATATTGGCAATATCCAAGAAATTCCACGGATACAATAGAGAAACACGTTCCATTATTAGCTGGGGGGTAACTTACTTCCTTTGCCCCCTCGCTATCACTCACCTAGCCGTATCACTCGCGCCCCCTCACCTACTAATCACAGAGGATGTGGCATAGACGCTCTATGCATATTTATTATTGCCCTCCTACCAATTCTCACCGTTCGATCCGAGTGGGACGTGGGTGTTTTTCATTTGCCCATGTTATTTATTTAGTGGGCCCCAGGTAAGGGCTTAATGTTTGATGAGCTGAGATTCCTTAATTTCTGTACGCACAAGGTGCTGTTGAAGTATTTGACGTCAGTCACGTTCTTGTGGTTGCTGCGTACGTTTACTTGATTATTCATTTTTTTTAAGTATAACAATGAGGGCAGACGTGACTCACGGGTACAAGCGTGTTACTGTAAATACGACAAGTTGTGGGTTCGACTCCCACTAATGGAAATTAAATATTTAACATTTTCATTTCTTCGTTCTGGTGTAGAGGCAAAAAGCGGCGTTGAGTTCCGCCACTCAACAAGCAATGTCTCCAGAATCTCTAGGGAGAAGAGTATTTTAATACTAGGCATCCTCTGCCTACCCTGCTACACGCAGGATACAGCGTGAAGCGTGAAAACAAAAAAAAAACAATCACAACAACACACACGGTGAAAACAAAGTACAAAAACACATTTTAATATACATAATGAGAAAGTTGCGGCTCGATTTTAACAATACTTAGTGATAAATTATGAACGCAAAATCGTCAAATTTACGAGGCAGCCAGCCAACACGAGGGGTAATATGTGACCGCAACAAACAATTTGCGTTGGACAGGTCCGAGGAGACACGGCTTTATAAAACGCTGTCCACGCATTGCATTAATTAAAACTTTTGTAACTAAAAGAAAATTCAATAAAAACGATGTTTTCCGTTTCGCCGACGACTATGTATGAAGGGTCGTAGGGTCATGGAAAAGTGTAAATAAACATTTTACATAAGGTCAGTCGTGGTGCAAGGGCGCAAAGTGTTACTTTAAACGCGATGGGTTGTATTCGTGGTTCGATTCCCATTCGAGATAACCAAATATTTTGCATTAACATTTAATAAGAAAGTGGTTTCTTTGCTCTACTGACGAGGAAAAGCGCGGCATTGAGTTCTGCCACTCGACTCATGGTGTCTGGATAATTCTGCGGACAATTTGGAACGGAGTGACTTAACAGTAACTTCCCTCTGCCTAACCTGTGTGCGGGATACAGCGTGACGTTAAAAAACAAACATTTTACATTCCCGCGAATTAAATTCCTGACGGATGCTAGTGTTGTTTAACAGGGGGATTCTTGAACACTTAAATGGGGGAGTTACAGTTAATTAAATATACTCTGGTGTTCATTTTCGCTAAAATTATTTGACCTGCCCCGACGCGGGCTCGGCTCCGCGCTATCCATTCTGCAAGATCGCAGACTTAATTTGATTTTATTTTGCTCTGAGATATTCTAACTACGTCAGCCGTCGTGACGCTGTGGCACAAACGTTTTACTGTAAATATCGTTGGTTCGATTCCCACTCGAGGAAATTAAATATTAAATATTTTCATTTATTCGCTCTGGTAACATTTCGAAAAGCAGCGTCGAGTCGCAATGCCTCGAAAATACAGTGAAAAATGGAGAAAGGAGTGTCTTAACACTAGGTTCCTCTCCCTACCCTGGTGTATACGGGATACAGCGAGAATTTGTATTGTATGCAGGTACTATAAATACCGCGCCGGTGCCAAGTTATGTACCTACACGGCAAAGTTTCTTTACTGTGAAACTATATTTAAGCACATTAACTAACTTTATTGTCGTCGCTCTAATCGGGTAAGTATCACGCTCCCGTATTTATTTTTAGCAAAGACTTTGAGCAAGTATAGTGTAGTTCTATATTTTTTTTACTTAAACTGTGAAGTTTATTTACTTTTTGTTTAAACTGTATCCTGCACATAGCAAGGTAGCCTGAGGGAACCTGGAAACCTAATGTTAAGACACTCCGTTCCCACTAATACACTTCCGTTCGCCACTTTCCACCGAATTTTGGAGATATTGCGTGTTGAGGTGACAAACTCAATACCGCCCTTTGCCTCGTTACCACATCAAGGAAATGAAAATAAAATAAAATATTTTGTCCTTATATTACATTTTAGCTTTAGAGCGTAGAGGTGTATTTTGTATAAAATTTAGATCACATAATAAAGTTCGATACTTTCTTGCCATTATTTCAGAAAGTTCTAACATATTTCCTAAACTGCGCCAACCAAAAGCTATTTAGGTAACCGTATTATAAGACATTAGCTACACCATCTGGGCGTAGAGCAGAGCTGTAATCTTATTAGACCTCCTAGCTAAATCATGGCGTGGAGGTATTATCTAAACAAACCCAAAAGATTTATATTCTTCGAGTGCATACGACAGCTTGCATAATTTAATAATTACCCTTAATTAAAATTTTGCTATAACACGTTAGTAAGACGCCGAAGGGTATAGTGGGGTAAAATGGGAAAATTAAACGGTCCATAATAATTTCGTTATGCCAGTACCATGATTAAAATCTTACAATTAATTAAGAAAACTTCGGATGTCTGGCATAGGGGATGCTTTGTAATGTTAAATGTGGATTTATGATATTTGGCCAGTTACCTAGTGGTGGTTAAAATGAAAGTGAAATATGAATTATTAAAATCGATTTTTATTAAATAGTTTCGCATTTTAGCTCGTAACATTGTGAAATATTAAAAAGTTTTCCATAGCAAGTCCAATTGATTTAAATTTAGCTATCAATATTCATCTACTGTGGAATATAATTATTATAATAATAGCTAAATTTATAAGTGGAGGGGTAATAATAAGAGAAGGTAGGTTTTCATTCGGAATCGGAACGCATCGATAACTTCCACGCCACGGTGCGATAATGACTAAAACCTTCGTTCGGAGGTGCTAAACTTCGCCGCCGATAATTGTTCGAGTGTGAACGGGTGCCAATTCCCAGAACGTGCTATAGTTCAATTTGGCAATTACAAGTCGTCGCTATGATTCTATTCTTCAATGCAATTAGCAAAAGTAGTACGACGATCGTCGTTACACATGAGGTCTAAAAATACCTCTAAATAGAAGAATATCAGGAAATACTTTTTAATTTGGCTTCACTCTCTACCCCGGATACAGCACTTTCCGCTGCATTCTGGAAGTATTGTTAAGGAATGGAACTCAACGCCGCGCTTTACCAGAGCGAAGAAATGAAAATAATAAATTGGAAATACTTTTTTTATACATATATACATGTTAAGTATAATAAAAAAATATCATTTAAAAAATTTTATCATTTCTAATTTTAAATATAATAACTAAAAATAAGTGAAAAATCTATTGATTTCACCAACGTACACAATATTGATGCTGCAAGTGGAATAGATCGACGTCGGTTAGACTCGAGAAAGTATATCCCATTCCGCCAGCCCGCCGTCTGAATTATAAATGCGCGGGTTACTCCGTCACTCGTGTGATTTTGAGACAATCTGATTTTGTGTTTTCCCCGTTTTGCTCGTTGAATCTTTTATGAGGCCGAATCGGGGTCTAATGGCACCGTGGTCGCTTATTGTACGAACCACCTTTGTTTATGTTACACATCGATATCTTTCCCGTTACCGTTTCTTTTTTACGCTCCCAGGAACGTATCCCGTTAGATTTGCGATTCCGTTGTGAAAGTTTCGTCACCCGTAATTTTGATGCATCTAAAGTTGAATACTGTAAACGGTTCAAGTACTTCTCAGCCCTATAGGAAAGGGATAACGGGATTTAGTTCAATCAAGTATGAGAAGGGGTCGAAGTTTCCAATAGCTGTTTATTTATGTAGCTCGTTTGATCCGTTAACTTTGGTTTGGTTTTAAAGTTTTCTTTATATGCTGGGGTGAGCTAATGAGGAGGGTTATTTGACAATTTGAAAGAAATAAATTAATTTTGTGAACTCATTTTGTATGTATTGATGTTATGCTTAGATTATTATATACTATTTTACAAATAGGGAGGATGTTGAGTCTTAACACGTAATGCCTTCAGAATTTCGCGGAAAATGGTGACGGAGTGTCTTAATTTTAGGTTCCCACTGTCTATCCTCCTGCACGCGGGATACAGCGTTAAGTTAAAAAGATATTATATCCACATTACTCTCAATACCTACATTTATATTCAAATTACACTCAATACCTCCATTGGAATTTCGAGTTTAGCAAATTTCGGTAATAAAGGACAATTTTAATGTTCGTAAGCAGAGTCGAATTACACTTACAATTCCCAGGAGCCGTGGACATTTATTGGCGGGGATAAAACAATAAAGAACGTTTAACTGCGTTTTAATGTGAACAAGAACATGGCCATTGTCCGGCTCACAAGGGTGCTGCGAATTCGCCACGTTGTCCAATAGGGCAGTGCCGGACTGACCGTCGCTTTAATTATTATCGATATAAAATATAATGATATAATGATTTTGATACAACTTTAATTGATATTGAAAAACGAGAAATCAGTAAGATGACTTATAATTTATATTGAGATTATAATGTATTGATTTCTTAACAATATATCGTAAAAAGTCTTACTAAATTGTAGTTATTGTATAGAAGTTTAAATTGGCAACAAATATTAAAAGTCATACAAAATTCAATACCTCATTACAACGCTCACGAGTTTCTAAAAGTTCCTTAACTTCATATCTTATCTTAAAAAAGCTTCCTTTACCTTATATCTATTTTATCGGGTTCCCGCTATAGCATATAGCAGGGAAGGCAGAGGAAACGTAGTGTTAAGACACTCCGTTCCCCATTTTACACTATTTACTTTATATGTACTAATACCTTTTTATATGTCAAAATTGAGCTTGATTTGTTAAGTAGATTAAACTCTTGATACTACCAGCAACTAAATGTAATATAAGTGGATATAATAAAAAAATATTACATTAATTTAACATCGAACGTGGATATCGAACGAGGGGATTGCTATATTCTTTGATTAGGTCATGGGTCATTTCAAATACCCTCCCTATTTTAGCTGACCAATGCTTCGAACCAAACGTTGAGTAAAATAATCGTATTTACAAAATGGAATCACATAATATATTTGTATATAATAAAATAAATATTGCGGAATTCCAAAACTAAGCGGAAAGTTATACGGAATGGTTCCCAGTTTCCCAGGTTCCCTTTGCCAACAAAAAAAACCTTATATTTCTTGTCTAAATTTGAAATCATTTAGTCCCATACATGCATACATAAATATTTAACCGTAACAATTTCTATGCGATGCATAATCGCGTTAAGCACTTACATACTTATGTATAGAAAAGTAATAAACTTGGCCGCATAAACCGTTGGATTGCTGACCGGCATCGAACTGCCAGCGTGTGCCCTTTGTCCGTGTCCGGCCGCAAATTGTTTAAGAAATAAAATAAAATCTAATTTACCGCTTTGCTACGTTTATGGGAAACTGTTTTACGAGTGCTGACTCGAGTGCGGTTTGTTCTACAATATCCTTTTATTGACATCGACGACATGTCTGCGGTCGCTCGGAGGAAAACCAGTTACTTTTTTGGTTTTAGTGATATAAGTTTTTGTCTGTCTGTGTAGTTTAAAATAGATTAGATTATTGAAAGTCGCGTACAAGAATATTTTTAATGTCATATATATATAATGATAATGTATCTGGTAGCTAATTGTTATAGTCAGCTTCTTTAAAATTATATTAATTCCTCACACTTTACTCAGTTTTTCTATCCTACTAAGTAATATTATAAATGTGAAATTTTGAGAGGATTGATGTTTGTTTCAGTTTCATACAATGATTCTGTATAATTTAGCTATAACACAAAAATAAAAAGATTAAGCGGGCGAAGCCGCGTTTGAGTCGCTAATTCGATATAAATTATTACCTTTTACCAAACTTACTCAATGTAAATCTAATTTATGTTAACAACATTTTCACTTGGCTCCGCCACTCTCGTGCATTACTGGACAATGGGAATTTGGAACATATTCGATGATAATGGAGTTACGCAGTAACAGGGGTCGAAAGAAATGCATTGCTCATACAAACAGAAGAATGGCCTTGGGCAAGCTGCAGAATGTCCAAAAATACATTAGGCGCATTAGAAACACCGTTACGTTCAGATAACAATTAGGGTGGTTCGGTCTTAAGGGGAATTAATGTCGCGTAGAATGTTAGCACTGCTTTCAAATAACGAGAAAATGCTTTTAATATTCAGTGGCATTTGTTGTTGTTTTTTTTTAAATCAAATATAGGTATTTTACTTTAGTAAGATATAATATCACATAAAGAGTCGTAAACATAGTTTTTAAATCTCTCAGACACTTAATAGTCCGTGAACCATCTTGGCAAGATAAAAAAACGTCTAACAACCCCATCGGATTTAACAAGATTCATTCATATTAAAGACAGTACGCAGATAAAAGATATAAAAAATGAAACTCCAAGACCAAGGGAGGTCGAATAAAGGTGACACCAAAATTCTTCTAAGCAGAGACGCCGAAGAGTCTTACAATATGCATAACTTGTTGAGAGAGTAATCAAAAGACGATATAAAGTGGAGAGGAGGACACGGTAAAAGGCTAAAAATGTAAACCTTCTCTTAGATTTCCTCGAGCCAAGACTTGCGACCCTCCGGCGAAACTTGCTATAAGATGGGAAAAATTACCGAGCCCGGGAAAGTTTTTTCGATTTGAATTATGAATCCTTATTTTACGCTCCGTCCCAGGGAAGTTTGTTTTACATTGGCCCCGACTCATTCTTTGACGTTACGCGAATATTAATCCTGTACATTGAATAGACACTTTACGCGACCGTCACTGGAGCGAACTTCCGAGATTTATTTTATGTTTTTTGAACTTTAATAATATTTCTAAGTTAGCCGAAAACTGAATTTTAAGTGGTCTTATAATGAGTCTTATGTAAGTATTGGATATGAAGGTGACATTATTCTATCTACAGTTTTACAAATATTACTATTTTACGTAATTAATATATTTTATAAGAGTTTCTGAAAGAATATAGTGAAGACGTTTGAAGATATGTTTTGAGTATTAGCGTATAGCACTATGATACAATTCCCCGGTTGACTGGACAAGATATGTATATTCTAGCGAAAAGTCCAACCATATCAACAATTCCCTCAAAACATCACTACAGCAAATTCAAATTTATGCAAAGGTACAAAAACCTTTATGTGATACGGATCCACCATTACCATAGTATTCTGTGTATGAATACAGCTAGATTATCAAAAAAGAAAATTTCCAAAAGAACTATTTTACTATTATTTATTGTGATAAACGAAGGTAACTAACTACTTACAGAAATAGAAAGAAAATATTTTCCATTAAGACCGAAAGTTAAAGTATATTTGTTTGAATATGTAGGCCAAGTTGTAATAATACCGCATCTGCACTGCATTACTCTTGCTGCTTAAACTAGTATTAAGTTTAAAATGAACAAGAACGCCATAACACGCTTAAGCTTATTTCCGTTTGCGTATATTTAAATTAAAATAGCACAAGTTTATAACATAAAGCGAGCTGGTAGGCGTGTTCTTAGGCTGAGTGCTAGTGTATGCAAACTTTTAAATTGTATTTGCATTTCATATACGCGGGAAAATATTGGTCTCGTGCTTTAGCTGCAGTCGTGGTCCAAAAGTAAACAATTTTGCTGCAATGAAAAATTAACTCGATATAAAGAACTGATATATATGTAATGTTATAAAAAAATGTGTGTTTCGTATACGAAAATTTAAAAATTATCAAGTGTAGCAGTCGTTCTCATCTAACGAATATTATCTGATAAATTAAAAAAAAAACAAAAAATAAAGACCTTACAGAATAGTAATGTGGTTTTATTCTAAAATATAGAATAAAACCACATTTTCGAAATTTATTGTTTACTGATTATTATTATAATAAAAATATATTGTATAATATAGGTGATATCGGTGTAAACTACAAATACAAAATGGTAGCTATTTTTACTAGTCAAAAAATATTTTTTACAATTTCCTAAGTGTAGAATAATACTTTAAAAATGTAAAAAAATAGTCAAAAAAATTAAACAACAACAACGGATACAATAAAAACGAAACTAGTTTATAACGCTCTTTGTCGCCTCTATACATTTTTAATCAACGTTTGAAAATTCCTGTATTGTTTGTGAATTCTAAAAGTTATTAAAAATCGATTTCAATTATTAGGTAAGTGAATTTCGTGGAACCACAAACCTTTTCCGTTGTATTAATTAGTGCAAAATTACTTTTTGAGAGTCGAACGAGATCCGACCTTTGTTTGTGCCCTTTTGGTGACCATAAACGTCAAGGAACAATAAACGAGGACCCCGGGATAGTGACCCCAGGTACCTTTTGCCAAGTTCTTGCCCTGAACCGCCCTTCTGTCCAGGCACACCCCTGTCAAAGGCCAGAGAAATCTCCCCAGGGAAATTATTGTCGGGTTTTAAAGGGCATTGCTTACGCCAAAGTATAAAAAAAACAGTAAAGTTATAATCGAAGACCTAAAATTGTATCGGATATTCGCCACGTGACTGTAGATTTAATCGCGAAATTAACTATAATTAGAATAACTTGTATACTAATCCTAAATTTCAGAAGAACATTTAAATATAGATTTTTGTGTTAATTCTTATAGCTATATTATAGTTAGTTCTATTGTAAAGTTGTTATAGGACATTGTGCGTTTTTATTTACAACCTTTGAATGTAATAGATTCACCCCCAGTCCTCCGCATTTGCTTAGAGGCTTAAGTACCTCTAGGCAAACATCACATCCAATGTTATTTACTTGGGAGGGATAAATTTGTCAATCAGGATCAAACGTCCTACAAAAAAACTCCACAATAACACTCACATTGATATTTTATCAGTATTTTTCTCTAAGCTTCAGTTGTTGCGTCTAAAGTAGGCAAAATCAAATAAACCACTCTCAGAGAGATAAAAGGTCTAGACGGTGACGAAAACCGGACATTTGATGCGTTGCGTTTTAAAATGTTAGGGGAAAGTTGACACTTGGACGATTTTAACCTACCATTGTATCAATTATTCAGGGTGGTGCTTTCGTATTTTGAGGTGCGCTCGTTGAGGGTAATTCGTTTTAGACAAAAAATGTGGATGGAATTTGAGGAAGGGTGTTGCAGTGAATCTCGTCCGCGTCTGTAATAGCCAAGGCTGGAAAAAGTTTCATAATTTTGTTTTGGAATGTTGCGTAGAACGAGATTCGTGTTGAGTATATTATTGATTTCAAGGATTTACAAGTGTGGTCAATATATAATTAATGTTAGAATGTTTTTTTTTACATTTTCAAAAAATCTTTTTGTTTGGATTTTTCAATATTTAATTTATAGAAAAAAACTATAGCGTAAATACCATAGGTTACAATTGGAATCGTTTTGATGTAACCTAGTTAACCTCTGTTCAGAGTTACCGGGTTCACTGTATAATTATGTCATCCACCATACATCTATTAGCTATTTACAATTTATCGCGCGTCCGAAATGTCAATTAAAAACTAGGTAAAAATAAAAAAAAGGACGTTGGCACACTTAAAATTATTAAAATATCAAATTTTGATACAACGTTGTGTCCAGTTTCGCTTTTTACAGCCAATGTCTCAAAAATATAAAATTCGTACCTCTACATATTTTACACAAAAACCTGACACATCCTTTGACAGATGAAGAAATTTTCCTATTTAAAGCTGCTTTCAAAACACAACTTGTTTTTTTTGCACGTCACTGATTAAGTGCACACGATGGGAGTGAAATGGTGGTTCAGCTAACAAAAGAATATTTCTACAGCAATCTCATTTGTAGATACTGAGGGAGGCTTAGCGTCCCGCCCGGAATACTTTAACTTTTCAATTGTAACTTTTGATGGGTTTTCGAACGAAATAATAATCGCTAGTATCGTGATGGGGTGCGCGAATCAACAAACTGTACAAAAGAATGCCAATTTTTATGCAGAAAATTAAGTTATGTTTCGGGTGCATTATTTACTGCTCGGTTGTGTTGTATGGTATTGCATGCATTTTTGATGAGACAATTTTTATTTGAATAGTAAGTATGGCGAGTGTATTATTTTATAGTAATAACTATAAAAAATGTGATTATTATGTAGGTATATATTAACGGTCCCTATCGAAAATGAAAAATTACAAGTAACTTTTATTATTTTTTTGAACTACTAACAAGAGTTGTTTTCGATTATATTTCATACACGTTTAAAAACGCATTAATAACTATTTTTTTTTAATTCTGAATAAAAAAACTGCACTTATCAGTTTAAAATAGCGATAAAAACATTTGCGATTTTTCACTTTCTATACTTTACCTAGACTTTACTATACATAAGAAATATTTTAATAGAATGTTTTGCAATAGTTATATTATCCTAATTATATATTTAAAATCTAATATCGAAATAGAAATAAAGAACCTATTTCGGGCAAACATATTTTATAATAAAGTGTACACGGTACCATTAATTCTTCCCAGTCACAAGTCGGGAACATTCAATAAATTCACAAGCTCACATTTCATGGCTGATAAAACTCATGAATCAGTACATACACGAAAACGAAAGTAGGTGGGTTCGCATCCTTAAAAAATCCACTAAGAAGAGACGGGACGCGAGTCGAATTTCCTGTTTGATATGAATCTTCCCTATTCGGTTTAAGGTGATGTATATTCCTATCCTTACCCTCGGTTACTAAGAGGTCTGTTTCTTCTTGACGTCGCCTGCCTTTTCCATGGAGGCCCCTTCGTTAAATTGATTTTCAATTTGTTTGAAATGTGGTCCAGAGTACAGCCGGCAATAAGGAGGCGGAATAGCGTAAAATTATTTGACTGAACTTGCGTTTGATGAGATTTAAACTGAATTAGGAATATTTGGGCGGATAGCAATCGATAACAAATGCGTGTATCTATATTTGTATATATATATTATTTAGTTTATGTATTCTTCTTCATTCTTCGCTTTAAGTACTTCAAATTTATTTATTTCATACTCTAAAGGTAATTTGGAACTTTGCCTAAATTGTTTTGAATAAATATAGTTAAAATATACTCGACATCTATATAGTAAAATTTAAAAAGGATCCATAACTCATCACTAGCTGTAATTTGACAAATAAATTGTGTTTTTCCTATAATATAATGGTAATACGTTTATTTTGAGTCCGTATCGTTGTATTTTCGTGAAAATAAATATTCATAACAAAAAAAAGCTTTTTACGAAAGCTAAATAATTTAAGGCATTTCTATTTATACTGGCACACGTACAAACGCTAATACAATACATTTTTATATATTTCTAATAATAATCCGTAAAATAAACGCTATTTGCGAACATACATTATTTAACTTGACAAAATTTTTAGATAAGAACATTGTTGTCGAGATTTGACATAAGAATTCATCACGGACCTGTCTCCCTCGACAGTAATAAATTTCTATTAACTTCTTGAGATGTTACTTTCATTTTATTGTGAAGTGATAGGGATTAATTCGGCTGACTTATAACTGCCATACATCCGCAGATCTTTGGGGGTTTAAAGGGGGAGGGCGGGGGAGTATAAAATAAAGCTTCCTCGCGATTATATTAATACGTTGTGGGGGACCTGGCAAGTGATCCGGGTAGATGAGGTAAGCCGTCTAAGTGGCGGGTTCAGTCGCTTGCCCGTTGGCCGCAGCGTTTGATAAGTCTTGGAGACAAGTAAAAGTATTAAAGTCATAGACTGAGGTACTGTGGACTATCCGATTATTCGTGTTAGGTAAGTCTACCTGTCATGAGATATAAGTTATTAATTTTTAAATACTTAATATTATAAGACAACTTTGAGAATTCAATTTTATACAATATAATTTATATTTTTTTTGGACTTGCATTAGTCAAGATTCGATTCGATGGTCTTACTATGACATGTATATTCCATAAGAATCTTTATATATATCAAAAAATTAAAGACGTTTGAGACATCTCGAAAATATTTAAAACGTAATTTGCTTTGTGCTAACAAGCTATATAATACAAACATAGTATATAACATTAAATCAAAATTCCATCATTGTTACCACACTTAACGTTAAAAGCTATTTTCAGTTGCGGAAATCTAAGTTAATCATATTTAATTTCACGTGATATTTGATATGTTCATCTGACAGGGTCAGATTATGGGGAGAACTGACAAATGAGTAGATTTTCCTGTCGCTAGCTCGTTGAGGGGCGGGGATTTAGCAGCGGCGATACAACTACACATTTTGATTAGTATTACTATTATATACTTTAAAATTTAATAGGTACTTTCTAAAGTGGATAAAATATAGAAGAACAGAGTACAGAGAATTATTTGTAAAGTATTGTTTTTGGGTATATGTCATAACATTTTTTTTTCTTGTAGTGGTGCGTATGGGGTGGGTAAATTTAACCACGCTCTTTATCTAGGTAAATATTTATTTAATTTAAAAAATCCAAATTCTGGGGAAATAGCGTTGAGTCGCGGAACTTACCGCGCTTTTGCTTTAACACCAGTACGAAAAAATGGAAATATTAAATATTTCGTTTACTGGGTATCGAACCCACTATCTGTAGTGTTTACAGTCATAGTTTGTGCTCCCGCGCCACGACTGGCCTCAATATATAAATTTTTATAATACTAACAAATATGTAATATATGAAATATTAGTTACAAAGAATACATTTAATTATTATAAAGCAAGAAGAAAAATCCTCATTTATAATATGTTGTAATAGTATGAATGGAGCTTGTTATTTATGTTCTCGTAAACATTTTGTATGTAGTACATTCATAGTAACTGGCTTTGACGTCAAGCATTCCATTGTTGTCCGTCCGTTGAAACGTTGACCGGGTTTTTGTAATTTAACATTTATTTTTAACATTTTTAAAGTGTTAATCCACATTTAGGATAGAAAAATACTTATTTAGAAATTTCGGTTCCCAGGAGGCGCGGGTTCCAGTCCCGCTACATTCAAATTTTTATACGTTTTCTAAATAAGTATTTAACATTTAGTTGTTCCTTCTCACACGAATATCTTTATAACTGCGAATATCTTTATGAATATCTTATTAAGAGCCTAAATGGAGAAGCTTACCTAGTACTTATTTGCGTAGTAGTAATTTTTACTCCGCTTACTCAGCCATTTGCAAACAAATTTTAATTGGGTTTTTCGTGTCTCCGTAAACTTGTACTGTCCGTGGAGTAGAAACAAATTTTGTAGAATTTTTTTTAATACAAATTCCACGAAGTATTCAACTGTGCATATTACTTTACTTTAATAATTCTATTCTGTGAACTCATTGTTCATTTCTTTTATATTCCTGAAATTATTATACTATTTTAGTTACTAAATTAGTAAATAATATACAGAAAGTATATTTTATTTTAAATTAGCTCAAATATTTCCAGATTAAAATTAAACATAAAAGTAAGCAGCCATTACCATAACGCAATGACAAATATAAAATTTAATAAAATTATTCAAACTGATATCACAAAAGGGATGATACAATTTTTTTTACAAAAGAGTGCTCATTATCATTTACAAATCTCATTTCAGGGCGTCGCGTAGTCACGGGGACTTTTTTAATGGCGTTCTCTGAGACGCCACGAAATGATACCATTACGTTGAAACGCGTATATTGCGACATTATTCTCAAGATGCTGGCAACTTCAGCAATCTGAGACGTCGCTAATAGGACCGCATGAGTTTTAATAATACACTCTCGCGTTTCAGCCCTGGATCGCGATCTGTCGTGTGACGGCGTGTTAGGCGGGATTGAGTGGAAATGAGGTGTTCCGATAAGGATTCGTGGAGTTTGTATCAGTGACAATGGAAAAATTTCAAATGTAAAGCTGTTTTAGGAGTCAGTGTGAAAAGATGTACACGATGGGAAATGTGCGAAGCTGTGAGTGTTGTGTTGGTAACTGTTTATGTATTTATTTGTATTTTTTGTTCTGTTGTTTGTTTTTGGCGCAATTAACTTTTTTTTAGGTTCACTCTGTATCCCGTAGGCAGACCAGGTAGAAGGAACTTGAAAATCTAGTGTTAAGATGCTCCGTTCTCATTAATCTCATTTTCTATTGAATTCTTGAGGTGTTGCTTAGTGACTGACACTCAACGCCACACTTTGCGTCGATACCAGAGCAAGGAAATGAGAATATTATTTTTTTCATTTCCCCGAGTGGAAATCGGACACACAACCGTCACGTTTACCGTCGCACACTTCTCTCCCTGCGCCACGACGGCCTAATATTTATAATTGAATATTTTTATTATGTTTAAAAAAAACTGCCGAAAAAATGTTAAAACAACAACCTAAGAAACAATCGTCTTATCTTAAAAAAATATCTTAATTGTCTCATTTAAAAAGAAATGTATATTAAGTCGTTCAAACTAAAATTTCAGTGAATGTTTGACAAGTTCACATTTCGTATAAAGCCAAGTGCGCCGGGGTTTGTTTACCCTGGGTGCAACTGCAACATTTGGCGTAGTAAAACACCCCCATGTATTCCTCAGGGCATTTCGCCCCACTCATTATCCCTGTAGTTATTACTGTCATTTTTCAACTCGTTATTTACTCTGAGTAGCGCTGATATCGCGACATTTGCTGGCAAAGACCTTTGTAGATTGAGGGTGAAGGATTTTCGGGATGAAGTAAGGATTTTCGCAGGCTCTCGTGGAAATTGAAAATAGCCTTGAAAGAAACTGTTGTTTTTTTTTCGTAATGTTGTAAACTTGAAATAGGTGACTTTGAAATAGGTAAATGTAACTAAAATTTTAATTGTTAACATCAGCTTCACGCTGTATCCCGCACACAGCAGGGTAGGCAGAGGGAACCTAAGGTTAACCATAAGACACTCCGTTCCCCACTTTCTGCCGAATTCTGGAGGCATTGCGTATTGAGTGGCAGAACTCAACACCGCGCTTTGCCTCTATACTACAGCGAAGAAATGGAAATATAAATATTTCATCTCCTCGAGTGGGGATCGAACTCACAACCAGTCGGTTTTACTTACGGCTTTAATTTTTTTTTTGAATTGTTAATAATGTTAATAATAAACTAACTAATTAATAAACTAATGTGCGTGATATATTGTGTAACTATAGGTAATATTCTAAAAACAAAGTTACAAGTATTACCTATATTGCTTTGTTTCTAGAATAAATACGGAAACATTACACAAATTACATTTCAATGCAATAAAAAAAATCTTAAAATTACATTTTTACAAATTAAAACAGCTAAATTGAAAATTCTTTCATTTTCAAACAGTTCAGATGCGAGGAAGTCAGCGACACTGACGCTTTTAAAATAATACTATCTCGAAGACGATTGTACAGCATCTATGTAATATGAATAGTTCGTGCCTAGATTCAATATAGTACTGCTTTTATCATTCTCTATTGACATTTTTCATTTCTTAATTTACTCGCTGCAGGCTATATGGGGATTCCTATTGAATTCTACTGTTATCTGATATCTTTTCAATCTAACTGACATCTTAACATATGTATGTATGTATAACGTGAAATATCTTGTTTTTCTAAGATAGGAATTGTGTATTTGAAGTTTTAAAAACATTATTATTTGCTTTAGATTCATTTGTGATATTTAGTTTAAAATGTTGTATTGAGGCAGGTTTTAAAATGATAAAAATATGAATGATTTTCATATATAATTTTCTTACGATTTCGATTTTGATTTCCAATAGAAATTAATAAATTGTGAAGTTAAATATTATTATTATCAAAGCAATCACTGATATGACAAACAAGCCTCCCAGCCAGTTGACAAAAATATACCAGATAATATTCTATAATGGTTTGACAAATTTAAATCTTTCAAAGTTCATTTGGTACATTAATTATTCTTAAAAGCTTCTCCAGTTACCCAAGTAAGCGTTGACATCACTTTGTCAAACATCAATTAAGTTTTGACAGTGATCAACGATGGAGTGGTCGGTGGTTCACCAGCTGGTAGGGATGTCTTGATTTTGATTGTGACGTTGCACAATTTTAACATTTTTTTCCTGATTTTTATTAATGGGTTATTTTACGGTCGCTAATTTCTTATCAAACTTTTTAATATAAGCTATAATGTTTTTTTTGGATGTTTTGTTTTTGTTAGTTTTTTGTAATAATATATCTAATTATTTTTGTAGTAAAAATATTTTGAGACCATTTCTTTGTTTATTGAAATATTTAGCTTTATTGCAATAACATAAATAAAATAACAAAGTTGTTAAACTATTAGGTAAGGTTAGGTAACATAAATCTAAATTTAAATTTTAAAGAAAATTACATTTCAAACATTTAATATCGACCATTTCACCCGTTGCACTTATAATAATTTGACAATATCGTATCGTTGACGTTTTGCTCATCGCGCACGCGATTCCATTTAAGTAGGTAATAATTTATTAGTTCGTGACGAGAAACACGGGAAAGAAAAGTCAACGCGTCTAGACCGTGGCCCATTAATTTCTAACGATTCAGGTTAACACTGCCTTACGAGGCAGCTAGACGCTAGCATTGTTCACGACGTAAAACTACCAAAAGACAAACATACAGTAGTATTGACATTTTGATTGGTCACCAAGCAATTTTATATCGATTTTTGTAATATCAATGTATCATAAGCTGCATTCGTTTTGTTTTGACTACAGTCTGTACCGGCCTTTATATCACCCTACCGCAATACGATAGGGCGAGCATTTATAAAAGCCCACATAATGGATTCGCGGCCACTCAGAATTATGCTAGCATAAATTATTTATTTATGCTATCTATGAACGAGTGATTGACAGACGGGAGCGCCCCGGCGTAATGTATTGAGAAAATGACTTCTGTGATGCAGTTTCGCAGTGCATTTATATCAACCTGCCACTCTTTATCAGGCGTGCATTTCGATCTAATGCATTTTGTGATACACGTACAATATCATTTTGAAAGCAATAGTCGATATTTTTTATTTAAACCAAAAGACAGCGAAGTAGAATAATATGTACTAAATTTATATATCTTTGTGAGATATTAGATATATCGATTTATTGGCATACATGTAATATCAGAAGGGCACAGGCGTGTGACTGTCAATGCGACAGGTTGTAGGTTCGATTATCGTTCGAGGAAATGGAAATATTAAATTTTAATTTTTATGCTCTGTTGCCGAGGAAGAGCGCGGCGTTGAGTTCCGCTACTCAAAGCGCAATGCCTCTAGAATTCGGTGAAAAGTGAGGCGCAGAGTGTTTCAACGCTCCCTACTCTGCTACATGCAAGATACAGTGTGGTTAAGCTGATAAATAAATTAATTAACCTTTTTTTTGAACTGTTAAATTTATTTCCAATCATATACTTAGGATTTTCGAAGCATAGAATAAATATATAGAAGTATATCGTATTAAAAAGAAAACTACAATATTTAAAATATTCGCGAAAACGAAATGAGTAGGCCTAGATTAAGCCAATCAATACATTTCCAAATTAATTATTATATACATCGTAAAATAGTTTTGAATCCAAAATCAACTCGGGCTGATATCGGTCTGATTTATGCGTTAACATTATATTAATACCATTTAATCGCAGTGGATCCCAACAATTAATTACGTAGTACCTGTAGGCTTCTATTGGTATTAAATTTTAATTTATGATATGTTTATACTGCTTCAGTGTAGTCGCATGTACCTGAGTGTTAACTAGTATGTAGATGCAAAGCAGGTCTGGATTGAACACCTGGTTCAGATCACCGAAATGACCCTTAGATGTTCAGGACACAGAAGGATAGGTAGAGGGAACCTGGTGTTAAGACACTCTGTTTTCCATTTTAGATCACCGGAACGACCTTTAGTTGTTCAGTACACAGCAGGATAGGTAGAGGGAACCTGGTGTTAAGACACTCCGTTCTCCATTTACCTCAAATGTTGAAAACTAATAAACATTTAATTCCACATAGCGACCGTTAAACACTAAATGTATGAACGTTCTGGGACTAGAAAATTAACCGCGCTAAAACTCGACCCATGTCGCAAAATATGTAAATGAAGAGGCGACTCATTTGACGAATTTTAATGGATATTTAAGTGTGTTAATTATAAACTTTCGACTTGACTCGATTTGGCAGAAACGCTCGGTCTGGTTGCTAGCACGGATGTATGTATGTATGTATGTTTAAAGGGATATCTGCACAACTTACTGTAAAGTTTTCCAGGTTCTCTCTCTCTCTCTGTTTATATTGGATAAACTAATTAAAAATAAAACAGAACGATATAGAACAAAATCTATATAAATTATAACTAAGCCTTATTGGTTGTTCAGTTATGTTCACATTTGTTACTTATTACTAAATTATTTTTATCTCTTACGTTTAGAAGATTTGATTTCTCTCTTTTAATAGTACCTGTAAATAAAAAACAAATTTATTATTAAACACAAATATAAAACAAAGCAAACCAATAACATAGATAAAATTTTGACAACACTAATCGTTCTACTTCTATAAAGTACATAATGATATAGTATATAAAATTAATAAAATATAATATAATTGAATTTTATTAATTAAACACCTCTCTCTTGATTACTGGCGAGGGTTTGTTAATTTATAACATCAGACGGACGTACAAACTCGAAGACCAGGAAGAGGATAACATCGAAACTCCCTTAAGATTAATTTGGCTAGGTTCTCGTGAACTTTAACTCGTTTGCTTCTGACCGAATTCCCAGTTGGCCCTCAGTGTTTAGAATTAAATTTAATGAAATAAATTGAGGGAATCAGTAGTCGGAACTTGCGCCTAGAGACTGCCCGACAGGAACGGACAGGCTGGATAGTTACGGCTCGTGCATCTCACCGTGGACGTATTAGCTCTACGCTTTGATTAGATTGTACAATAATAGTTTTAATATAATATGTTATATTTGGTTGTTCATGGTTTCTAAATATGGCAGATAATATTGACGAATCAAAGAAGGATACTTATTTAGAAAACGTATAAAAATTTTAACGTAGCGGGACTCGAACCCGCGCCTCTTATAAACCGACCAGGTCGGTCCTGGTTTTCTAAATAAGTATTTTACCTTCCTAAGTGTGGAATAACACTTTAAAAATGTTAAAAAGATCCAAAGAAGGTTTACGGAAGATTGGAATAAAAGTTAATTCATATTGATCTTAAAAACAAAATAAAAATGTGAATGTTAGCATATTTTATATGTACTATAATTATTTTTAATCAATATATTAGGTGAATAAGAAAACTTCAATTACCATTAGCTATTTATATAAAATTCTTCTCTTTTTCTATACTATTTACTCTTATTTAATAATTATATGTTTATTTTCGAACAGCATAAAACCTAGTTACAATTTTAGTTAACTTAAACCTACTATTTAAGTGTGGTATTCCAATGCAACATCTCAGTAATAATCGTTAGCTGTCATCAAAATTGTTGGTGTTAGGGACGTGACTCTAATGACACCCGCAAAGTTTTCGGCCTAATCTTACTCTATACCTAAAGGTTTGTCGATGGCAAAAGTTATATTTATTTAGGAAACGACAGTTTATCTTTAATATGATTAGAAGATACTTAAATTAGGCGCGTCAGCCATTTTGTATCCGCCTACGAAGTCGTATAAAACTTTGGGGCAGTTTAGGGAGTATACGTAAAGCCATACGATCCCATACAAGGTTTAGTATATCGTGATGACGAATCACGAAATTATTGAACACGCACCCCCGTCGCTGTCCTCATTTAGTATTACAGGTAAGAACCGGCGACAGTGGAGGGAAACTTTTCGTGGAAATTTAATTAAGCAATTATGTGTAAAAGGATCGCTTAATCTAACGAGCAGGACGACGGAATAAGTTACAAGCTGAGTGTCAATTCTGGCTATTCGTAAAGTGTGGCTGTTGTGGCGTAAGAGGGAAATTAAAAATTGAAAAACGCCGCCATGATGGCTGTGGCGTTAATGGCTGTACATAATAAATAAAGCGGGCCGCGTAGGCTTATGTGCGAGTCGAGTGGGGGGTGTGGTCGGGTCCGCGAAAGGCCCCTCTTAGTGACATCTGAGACGGGCCCTTTGGAGTGCGACTCTCGCTTCGGCCTGTTTCATATCACCCAGTATGCTGCTTGAGAGCTCCTTCACTTTGACTTAACAGAAAAAGGTCGTTTCGATGATACACTTCTTGGATCATTTTGCGATTTAGAAAGAGAACTTCAATCGTTGTGAATCTTAAGAAATAAGCAAGTGTGTATGTTCAAATATATGAAATTTTTTATTTCCATGTGTTTAAGAAAATGGTATTAAATGGAGGAGGTTTCAAGGACACTTACAGTATGTTAAAACATATAGGTAATGTATAGAAAACAATTTATTTATTATAAGAATATGTAAATTACAGTTAAGCAATGTGTTTATCCGAACGAAAAATAAATTAGCAAATATAAAATAATCCATAATGTAAAGAAACTTATTTTTTTTACTTGCACTAGGTAAATAAATAATTCTTGATTTATAATTTATATGATAACCAAATCTTAGTTCTATTAAGTTATGATAAAATTATTAAAAGTACTTTAAAAAAAATTATAATATGACATTATTTAAAAAAAAATGCAATAGCAAAACAATTAAGTTTTAGAATTAAAACGGCCATCTTATTTTATTTCACACGTCAATCTGACATTTGACAAGCAGCCATTTTGAAAAAACTCGAGAGCGGCTTCCTTCCGCATCGGTGGGCCGTCATGAGAACTATCGTGTGGCGACACCCCCTTCGCTTTACATACATTGCATTCATTGTTTTAGAAGTGAGGTGTACATACGGGAAACTTTTGTTGTTTGACGCACCCCGACACAAAATTCGACCGGGATGTCAGACGGAAGAACGACTATAAGTGATTCAAATATGAGATTTGAAAATCACTGTAAAAAGTTCTCTGCAAATATATAGTCTGTGGCGTTCAACAAAAACTGCTTACAGATCCGGTTTGTGTTTGTTTCAATAGAAATGGCTACAGAGGGAGGATACTCTTCATTTTTACTTTTTTGTGTAGTCTTTGCATGTATCAAAACTAAGAAAAGAGACTTCATCTCTGTATAGTAAAAAGAGAAACTATTGCATAGCAGACTGCTAACAACCAAGGGAAAGGTAAGGATAACGTCAATGGGTTTAACGATCTACTTAATGAGCGGAGGCACTATTTTAACCCACACATCTACATAGTCATTAATGTTGAAACCTTTTTATTCATTTTTTTTATAATCAAAAGGGGTAGACTTCTTTTTAGTATCGTTGATTATATTGTTATTTTTCTTATTAAATCCTTATATTTGTATTGTTATTTATTTCATAAGAAACTTAAATTTGTATACAAATAAACAAATATTTTTTTCAAGTCAATACACATCGTGACGTTACATAATTTATGTATACAAGTTTATTTTTTGAAGTACGAAAACGACGGCGCCAGAGACATCATTTGCTTCCACTTACTAGTTACTCTGTGGGTTCAAGCACTTTGTTGTGTTAATGTTGAAATTTGAACCTTATTTGTATAGAGGTAAAGTTGCCAGAAATAAAGAAGCAGGGTACAGCAGGGTATGTGGTGCACTGTATGATCCCTTGGCACTTATTGTTTTAATTGTTGCCTCTGAGCGGTGGGAGGATCTAAGCCTCTTACGATTTTTGTACATCGAGTTTAAGTATAAATATAAATATATGTATGTATGTATGTATGTATGTGAACGAACAATCCCCAAAAGATTTGTCGGCCATTTTAAACCTTTAGGAATTTTTAAGTAGTATGCGATCGATTTTTCTTGTAATGGGATTTTTTTTAGAAATAAAGATAGGTTGGATCTTTCCTTACGAAAACTGTACAACTTACAACATTAATTTAATATTATAACATGTAAAATAAAGAGAAAACAAAAGAATCATTCTGATTTTGTATAAATTTTATCGAAAAAAAAAATAAAAAATTAAATAAAAAATAAATAACCTTCACGGCAAGCAGAGGGAACTTAGTGTGAAAGATACTCCGTTCCCTACTTTTCGCCGAGTTTTGAAACTACTCGCCGCGCTTTGCATCGACACCAGAGCGAAAAAATTAAAATATAAATGTAAATCAATATTTCATTTCTTCTAGTGGGGATCGAACCTATAACCAGACGATTTTAGAGTCACATTTTCTGCCCGACTGGCCTCAAAAAAAAATATTTTCTTAATTATTATTGTCCTTGTCACTAGAAAATGAGCAGTATGGGTACATAAGTATGTGTTAATATGATAATCATAACTATTTTTTTATAACAACCGTTACGTTTTCTTTTATAAAATTATACATGTAAAAAAAACGTAGATAAATATAATAAAAATGTATAGAATAAAAATTAATTTTGCCTGCCACTAACAGAATAATAAATTAAATTTTACTTTTAATAAAGTTTTTGCAGACATTTTCGAATAAATATTGGCCTGTAAATAAATTGTAATTACATGTATAGAGGTACAATGGTGATGACGGGTAACAAAATAGCGCCGGCGGGTAGGAAAACATGAGGGCGCCCTTGTAAAAACAAACCAAGTATGGGTCAAGATTTATCGTTTAGTTGTACTGAATACAGAATTACAATAATCATATAAATAATTGTAAACTATTATGCTTTATAGTATCGTTTCCTTCATAAGGTATTTAAAAAGAAATATAAATATATATTCGATTTTTCTGCTGTTCATGCTGTTTCGTTTCCTAGGCAGAGGCAACCTGGGAACCTAGTGTTTAGATACTCCGTATCCATTAAGATACTTCTGTTCCTCACTTTCTGCCGAATTCTGAAATGTTAAATATGTATTTTTTATGTAATTTTCGAGTAGATATCGAAGACATGACCTGTCGCGTTTACAGTGGAGCCCCTGCACCACGAATGGCTTTACTTGTCTGATATCTAATTATTGTTGAGAATATAATATTGTATTCCTACTTACTTACTTTTTCACGTTAATAAAAAAGAATAGCGCCTTTTTATTAGTATTTACTATCTATCTTTTTGCACAATTTCTTTTATATGCTTCGCCATTTTTTAATTAACTATGATAAATATCACCGCGTTAAAAAAATACAGTTTTTTTTTATGTTGTCAATGTTCTAAACAATATTTATAGTAAAAACTATCTTATTTTAAATAATTGTTATATTAAATAAATTTAAAGTTTCGTTACAATTATGAATAAATTAGCTTCAATAGTTTTATCTAAATACAAAATATTATAATATTAAATACGCCCATAATTTAAATGTAGGTATATTTTTACGTATTTTTTTAATAATTATATATTTTCATTATAACAAATAATGAAAAATATTCATTTTACGATATGTATTATAATTACATTTGATAAAAATATTTAATAGAAACCCTATAAACATTTAAAAATTATAAACATTTAAAGTTCAATCAATATAAATTTGATAATTGAAACAAAAAATATTAAATTTACGTAGTAAAAATGTCAATTCCTATAGTTTTTGTTTACACTTATATATATGTAATTCTAAAACAGGAGATAAACAACAAAGGCGAAGACAACAAATATTGACGCTACCTTGTGCAATCATAGAGTCGCCTAGTCTTATTATTTACCTGGTTCTTTTAGAAAGAATTGTTTGTCAATATACGAAATAGAAAAGACACTACGACAGTAAAAGAAAAACGGAAAAAGGTACAGGTTTATGATGATTAAATGGAATATGAAATGAATTACTTTGATTTTATTTAGAATATCGTTTAAATGTATGTACCTGCATATATGATTATAATAAAATATTCTTCGCTATATTCTACATCAAATTATTTTCATTATTATATGAATTATTTTAGTTTCCTTGCTTTGGTAACAAGACATAGCACCTATGGCGCTCAATTCCACCCAACTTTGTGCATGTTTCGGAAATTGGATGGAAACGGGGAATAAGAGTATTATTTGCTTTAGGTTCCCTCTGTCTACCCTGTTAGTATATTCGGGATACAATGTGAAGTTGAAAAAATAAATCAAACATACATAACCAATACGTCTTATATATTCATACAAAATTCTGAATTTACTAGAAACTATATGATCGTACCATATAATTATTAATATGACGTTAGAAAATGTTGCAGAATAAAGATACTTTTTTATTGACTATAATCTCTTTTTTATATTGAAATGAACCGTCGCCGAAAAACCAAATCTATTCAATTCAAATGTAACAAAAGTATCAATAAAATGAAAAGAGACGCAACAACGTGCTAAGCCGCCGAACGTAGAGCCATCGTATTGGAGCTGTTAAAAAAAATCCGAGCTCAATACACGCAAGAGGATTATTTCCTGAGTAAGTAAGTGGGAACAAACAAAAAACGGTTTCCGTCGCTGCACCCGCAGAACTTTCAGCTCTAGCTCTACCTCCATAAATAAACCTTCGGTTTTGCCGGGATCCCCGTCGATTGCAAATTTTGCACTGAAACTCTAAAGTCACATAAATTACCGTTCCCGAGTCAGAGAAAAACAAGTAGAAAGTAGCACTTAACAGCTTGACTAATCGCCGCCAATGACAGTTGGCAGGAATTTGGCGTGACTCTCAACCACAAGCAGATCGGCTAACGGACTAAAAATCTTTAGTTTCGTTTTGATTTACGCAAATGCATTCGAAGATGTACTGTCACTGTCTCGGTATCGCAAGTACTGCGAAATAATAGAAAAAAGCTTTTATACTATATTCTTCTATGACAAGAATTTTGTTAAGCAATACTGTTCCTATATTTTTCTTTTAACAAAAAATCAACACAAATTATATAAGTGTGTGACTGGAAACGCGGCTTTTTGGGGGTTCCTAATCTATTAATTACTTAATATTTAATTTTTTTCGCTCTTAACCTAACCTTTAAAATTCGGCGGAAAATGGGGAACGGATTGTCTTGATACTAGGTTCCCTCTGCCTACTCTGTTGAATACGGGAAGCAGAAAGTGAAGGTTTTAAAAAAATAAGCATAATATTATATAGTGTAATTTATAGAGTATTGCTGTTAAATATATTAAAATACTCAATCACATTACAATCTCAATTATAATTGCATTCACAATACAAACATTCCCGATCTCCCCTATTTGGAATTTCTATATGTACATACATACGTACGAGTATTCCAAATATACTGCCCATATATTTACTTCACGTCTCCTGCCTGCAAATAAATCACAGCCCTAGTGAAAATTTTAATTGCATAATCCATATACATATATATTTCGGTTCAGTCTTATAGAAATGTTGAACCTTAGGTCTCATGTAGGAATAATTACATTAGAGGCACCAACTTTACACCTATGTTTCTAGCATTCTTGATTCTCCCCAGTTAGTGAGGCTCGTATATCTCAAAACAGGGTACTTCATTTGTTTCACGCCTCATGGCCGCAAATAAATCACCAGCCCCGTCGACTAAAGTAAAAACTCTAATGGAGTTTCGTGCAAACGTATGTTTTGGGTGTTCTCTTGTTAGAATTGTGCGAATATCAATTAAATATCTATCGTATTGATTTTAATCGTTTATTTTGGATATTTGGATATAGCTAAAGTGGGAAATTATTCGAAAAGACTTTAGTTATCTTCAGATTTACAGAGGTAGAAATAAAAATTGTAATTACTATGTAAATACATATATACATTAATGCAGTAAACACATAGATACTACGCTATGTAGATAAACTTGTTTAATTAAATAACAATATTATTTTTATACGACGTGAGAGAGTACATACGCACACTGATATATTTATATAACAAAATACAAACAAACAGGCTGTCGATTCACACACGCCAGGACCGCAGTCCAACTTTCTTTGTTCCTTTAACTATTGTTTGGAGTTAAACTTACTCCGGATACCGAATGGACGATCCTGACTTCGAGAAATTGTTTTGTGTAAGTTCTCCAAAGGAAAACATTTCGTAAGCAGCTTAAGCAAATTGCTTAGCGCCTCGCGCTATGACCGATTCATATTTTATGGGCTAATGTGAGTTTAATTGCTGTTCCTGTTAATCTCAACGTGAGAGCTCTGATATTCTTTGTTTACTTTAGAACAGTGTACAGAGGCGTGTTGACAATTATGTTTGTTTGTTTGTTTAGTCTTGTGCGAAGTGTTATTGTTAAATCATATAGAAATTACTATTAATTTGCTATTAAAACCTACAAAATCCTCTTATATTCCATTTGACTTAGAATTTAAGCAATTAAATAAATTTTAAAGAATATGCATAATTTACTGGTCGTTACAATGTCGTTACTATAACACTATATTCCTGAACAGCAACATCGATTGACAAAAAAAAAATTCAAAGAAACTAATTAATGGATTTCCTTATAAATATTATTATGCTGTATATGATTTAGAATTAATTTTCAATGTTTTTATAAGAATAATATTTCTGCCATCAAAACAACTTCTTGATTAATGAAAACACTGTAAAGAGAATGCTTTCTGAATTATTAATAGTCTAGAAATTTCCATTATATGTGATCAATATCAAAACAGAAGTCAATATACGACCAAGGTCTCGTATCCTCAAAGCATTTTTATTATTAGAATGAAGGAACAATCGGCATGAAATGGATCCATTAATATATGTGATCTGTGAGTCATCTGAAAAGAATGGATGTGATCTAATACAATGATAATAAATAAATAATTCTGTTAATTATATTCTGATGTATGTGTTATTTTGCTGGTTTCGGTAACAGAAACTTTTTTTTTTCAGTTTCATTATATATCCTACGAATAGCGGGGCAGAGAGAACCTTATATCTAGAAACTCCGTTCTCCGCTTTTAGCACGAATTCGAGACATGGTCAAATTAGTGGATAAAGAAGACGATTTAATTATGTAGTTAAAAGTAATTTAATTTAATTACGATTAACATACATTTTCTAATAAAGAAAAACTTATTTCATTTTTACTGATCGACATTTGCAATTATGATTTAAGAACTACTTCACTAATATTTGTTCAACAAATTGTATTAATAATTAAACATTAAAATTACAACAAAACAAGTATAAATAAGCAATATATTACAATGGGATTAGAGGGAAATTAAAACTTTGTTCGCTAATAACAACCATATATTACGAACGGCCGCAGCTGAGGCAATTGCAGCGCAACTTTTTACATTGTTCCCGGATTTCGGTAGCGCCATCTTGTAAAACTGTTCTAATTTTACAACTGTAGTAGCATTTATTGTATAAAATTATTTAAATTTTAAGAGGGGAGCTTATATCTGTTTCTGAAATATGTTTTTCTTATTTTTTAAGCTTCACGCTGTATCCCGCACTTAGTAGGACAGAGCAAACCGGGGAACCCAGTGTCAAGACACACCGATGCCATCAATACACTTCTGTTCACCACTTTTCGCTGAATCTTGAAGGCACTGAGTAACGGAACTTAGCGCCGCCGTATGTATCCTCACCAGAACAAGGAAATTGAAGTATTAAAAAAAAAATCCTGGATTGGTAATCGCGTCTTATTTGATATCTTCATTGACAAAATAAACTTGGTTCTCATTAAAATAGTACAATATGTAAGTTCTTTGGAAGCGTCAAAACTGCAAGCGTCATAAGACGCTTTGTTAAAGTTGAGAATGACGATGCAACAAATTTGGGAAAGCTACTCGACACAACGCGGGCGAATTAAAATGTTTTGTTTTTCTTAATTGCTCAGAGTGGTTGCTAACTATATTTTGACGAGTCATTGTTTTCAAGGAGTTAGCGTGAAGGTAGAGCAAGCATTTTTTATAAAGTCAACATTCTGGAAACAGCAGCACACCCACTTTTTCCTAACGTTAAATTTTTAAATTAAAATTGTACAGAATATTAACGTTTTGTAATCATAACTGGAGATTAAGTAATATTGGCTACCTTTCATTACATTAACGGAAATTATGTTGAAAGAACCAATATTAATCTAAAGTTTAATATTAATATTTTATTAGAATCGAAAAGCTTATTTCTCCAATTGGAAAGTGCTGGTAAACAAAGTCGATCCCGATCTCTATAGCCGGCACCCGAAACAATCACTCAAATAGGCTGTTCATATTGAATATTAATCGCTATTTTCACTGAAGAATAGGAATAATCTGAAAGGCGAGCCTTGAGGCTTCGGGAAATAAATTTGTAATGCAAAGTTAGAAATTCCATTCCTGTGTTACTGATAAGTAAACGCTCTTATGCAGATCCCCGCACAAAGGAACACACTCAGCATTATACTTTCAAACGGCGATATTATTTAAAGAAACTTGACGAAAATAATCCAGTGCCGCCCGAATGGTTTCCGCTGTGGGCCAATAAGGCCTAGGTATTCCGCAATTTATTAGCCTTGCAAATTCGAAGCCATCCCACCCTTGATGAAATATAGCAGTGGTCGCTACAACCTTGCGCCGGTGTTACACCCCTGTTTTAGCTCTAATTAAAAAGCCATCAAAGAGTTTTCAGTCATTAATCATGAAACTGTTAACGGTGGATGCCGTCTTGCCTTAAGTCCGAGGCGAGTTGAAAAGGAGAATTGGGATATTAACAAAATATCTAAAATATTCAGGGTTAGCGGAGTGGCAATCCGCTCGCAAAAAAATACAGATTTAGCGAATTTAATGCGGAGGAGTCTTCGAGTTGTTTTTAGCGGTTTAAGGGATTGGAAACCCTTCGTTTTTAAATACAAGGAATAATGCCAGCGATATTTTTAAGCTTCGTAATTGACTACAGCGGTTGCTCTGTTCCTTTTTTTATTTTCTTTTTCTGGTATTAGGAAATTATATTTGAATTACGATACTTAAAACGGTGGATGAAATGGTAAACGTTCATAAAAATGGATTAAATTGGATTTGTTTAGAGACTACTTTATTGGTTTCGGGTTTTATTATTCTGATTGAAAAATTAATGGAATAGTCTATTGGAGATTATGAAACTGTTATTTGTTATAGTGTAGTATTTTTATATGAATACATATTTTTATTATTTATTAGAGCCATTAATAACCAATGTATGAATAAACTTTTGAACCTAAGAATTATGAAAACTAATTGAAAACTATTGAAATTTCTTATTGACAAAAGATTTCTTTATATAATTGTCGTATTAGAAATACCTAATAAATAAACTTTGGCACTATTTTTTACTGTATATACTTAATTTTAAAATATACCTACTAGCGTTGAGGCCGGTCGTGGCGCAGCGGCACGAGGTGTGACTGCAAAGCCGACTGGTTGTGGGTTCGATCCCCACTCGAGGAGATGAAATATAAATGTAAATAAATATTTCATCTATTCCAGTGGGGATCGAACCCACAACCAGTCGATTTACAGGCACACTTTGTGCCCCTGCGACACGACTGGCCTCAAGTATTAGGTATTTTCTAAAATATATATGAGAATATTTTAGAAACATCCAATTGAATTCCTAAATATCTATTAACAAATTTATGAATTTTATGTTTAAATTTAGTAAATACACTGGAATATTTCTCTTTACTTTTACATTCTCACTTAAATACCATTCTATGCAAAATAATTTTAATTTTTATTTACTAAAACACAACTAAAACCCGAAATGGTTTAAGGCCATGTGCATGTTTATAGCAATATAAAATGTAATAAGAATCAACAAGAGGACAAGCCTGACTGCCATTAAGTTTTCGAAACAACGATGGAACTAAAAGAAAGCTAAGAACAGAGAGAATAATGAAATGTGGGGTGGTTGTGGCGCAGACGCGCAAAGGTGCGTCTGTAAGCACGACGATTGTGGAATCGATTCCTACTCGGGAAAATGAAATATTTAATATTCTCATTTCTTCACTCTATTGATCAGGCGTTGGGGTTGAGTCGCCACTCACACGCAATGCCTCTAGAATTTGGCGGATAGTGGCGAACGTCGAACGACGTGTAATACTAGGCTCCCTCTGCCCGCTCCTGCTTTGTCTTCAGGGTATATTCTAAAAAATCGATTCGATAGAAAGCGAAATATGTATCTATATAAAATATTTAAAAAATATTTTTAACCACCAAATATCCAATGGCATTACCATTGGTCCAAATATAAAACGGTCATCTAAATGTTTATTTTTATTTTTGTATGTAAAATAATTCTGTTAGAATGGTTTAAAATAAAGTTTCGTCTATCTGAACTCTACGTGGAGCTGCGGGCGCAATCTGATTATACCGCTCGCTTTGACAAATAGTATCATGTAACGGAGTCAGTATAAGCGACATGACCACCGCGTCAAATTGAACACTAAAAAGTTTTACTTCCTATTATTAAACAACTACGACACAAAAGATATTATTTGAAAAGAAAACAATAAATATGATTTATCACTTAAACCATTATTTTAAGCTGTCACTTGGAAACGTTCCCACAATTTTTAATAAAGACATAAAATGCTTTTAAATTAAAAATAGTAAGTAAGCAACGCTTGTGTTAATTATAAGCATTAAGTACGAAACTCACTTACTTTGTGGTAAAAGTGTAAAACACGCATGTTAACTTAAAAAGTGAGCTACTTTAGTTGGCTTTGCGAAAGATACGACAAAATTCTATGCACATTACAAAGTAGATTTTTTTAAACGAGTTACTGCTTCAAACGAAATGCTTTTAATGCTGAGGTTCCTTGCAGGTCGTTTGTTCTGCTTGAGATTATTCTGAACTAGGGTTTTAATGATTCAAAAGAGCTTGTTTAAGCCTACTAAGTTATTACCATTTTTTTTCTATAAGAACTCGATGCGCCGTTTTTGCGATTTAAAAGCCCTTGAAAAGGCTGCTTAATGTTGTATTCAGATTTTTAAGGTAAAATCGTAGAGATTTAAAGAAAAATAATGCAAAAAAATTAGTATTATTTCAAAGCATTCACAAAATTTATCCACCAAATACATAATTCAGGCCGACGTGAATACCTAAAATGTATTAACCGAATTTGGTTTCTATAGGGTGATAGGTTCTGGCGTGAAGCGAGAGTCCACTAATCCGCAGTCAACAGCGTGATAAAGGGGTCATTGTTTCGGTGGCTCTCAACAAGCGATATCAATCGCGATTCGTATCGAGTACTCTCAAAGTGTTCTCGATCGGTCTGCATGTACGCCGTAAGTGCCTACGTGATATTGGCTTCCAAAACAGAAGTCTAGTCACGAGTCCCGATACGCGGTGTGTACGTTTTAGAATAAAAATTGATTGTATTATTAGGTTATGGTTGTTGTCTTTTTAGTGTTTGTCTAATCTTAAGATATATTTTTTGATTTAGTACAAGGCAGTTATTTGGTTCTTCAATCTTACTTAAAAATTAAATTAAATTGTAATAATTGTGTGTAACTGTATCCCGCACACTGCAGGGTAGGTAGAGGGAACCCAGTGTTAAGACACCCCGTTCCCCACTTTCTGCCAAATCCTGGAGGCATTGCGTGTTGAGTGGCAGAACTCAACGCCGCACTTAACCTCGACACCAGAGCGAAGAAATGGAAATATAAATTTAAGTGAATATTTCATCTCCTCGAGTGGGGATCGAACCCACAACCAGTCGGTTTACAGTAACACGTCGTGCCGCTGCGCCACGACTAGCCTCATCTTAAATCTTACTTTTTTATATTTTAAAAATATATCTTTGAGCTTAATCAAACGTATTAATTATTCTTTATAAATCATGTAAAAAAAAATAACAGAAATCTGGTATTATGACTATTGGAATAATAAATGCTGAAAAAATAACAATAATTTATTTGTACATCAATAAAATTAACAACTTTCCCATATGTTCAAGTTAACCGTACAGCAAAAGTTAATAGAAGACCAAATAAAACCCTAAAACACACAATACAAAATAGCCTTACAAAGCCAAACCAATAACGCAGTTTATAGTTATAGTAGCGTGATCCCAAGCCAATTACGCTAGTTCGGGGGAAAGTAAAAAAAGTATAACAATAAAGTAATATAATTTAGAAGCAACGGCGGGTGAAGTCGTTACCTATTTGTATCGAGGGACGGTCTAATTTAATAAAGGATTGGGATTCATTTCCATCATTATTATATAGAAATAATACTATGAAGAAGAGCTTTTATATATAGATTGAATAATAATAATTTAAGTTCTTTGGAATACTTAAAATGTTATACTTTGAATCATTGTGTTGTTATTTATTTTTTTTACCTTTACGCTCTATCCCGCATATTACAGGGCAGGCATAGGGAGCCAAATGTCAGACACTCCGCTCAACGCCGCGCTTTGCCTCGATTTTTTTTAATAATTATAATAAAATAAATAACATAAAAATATATCTATCTACCTTCGCAAATTCCGAACGCTCGAGCGATAGTTAGCATAGTAATAGCAAACACGATTTCGAAACAGACAATGTTAACAAATCGTCGATATAATCGTCGAAGTTCAATAAGGGCCCGAGGCGGACACCTGATAAAGGCGTTTTATAATTAATTTCAAGGTACCGCGCCGCCTTATTTGGATGTAATTTGATGGCTTGAATTTCCTACGATGTTACAATTAAAGGGTTGTAAAGGCTATTGAGTGAGCGTACATGACTGTTAATGGTAATGCTTTATATAATGTGCTAGCAACGGAAATGAGGCTTCGCCCGCTTGCAGTTGTTGTTATATAATAGTGTTTTCTGCACACAGCAGAGAAGGCAGAGGAAACCTAGTGTTAAGACACTCCATTCCCCACATTCTGCCGAATTCTGGAGGCATTGCGTGTTGAGTGGCAGAACTCAACGCCGCGCTTAATCTCGACACCAGAGCGAAGAAATGGAAATATAAATTTAAGTAAATATTTCATCTTCTCGAGTGGGGATCAAACCCACAACCAGTCGGTTTTATAGTCACACCTTGTGTCCCTGCGACTGGCCTATTACTGTAAAGTTTCATTTAAATACGTTCAGTAGTTTTGGTGTCAAAGTAAAACAAACATTCATCCTGAAATGAAACTTTACAATACTATGGCTTAAGTATCAAAATAATACAGGCTACAATCTATATAAAGAATTTGTGTGATACAAAAATAAGTTTAGTTTGGAAGCCGCATTGGCGTCGCTAGTAAATATATAAATTAAATTTTCTTGATGAACTTTAAGAATAATTAAAAACTAAACATTTTAATAATCTACAAACGATTGTTAAAATGTTTTTTGATTGAGGCCAATCGCGGCGCAGCGGCACGAGGTGTGACTGTAAAACCGACCGGTTGTGGGTTCGATCCCCACTCGAGGAGATGAAATTTTTACTTAAATTTATATTTCCATTTCTTCGCTCTGGTGTCGAGGTTAAGCGCGGCGTTGAGTTCTGCCACTCAACACGCAATGCCTCCAGAATTCGGCAGAAAGTGGGGAACGGAGTGTCTTAACACTAGGTTCCCTCTGCCTACCCTGTTGTGTGCAGGATACAGCGTAAAGCTGATTTTTTTTTACAAACGATTGTATCTATAGTAACTATATATAACTCCTTTAAATGTGTCAACAGTGCGTACGGTTGGTACGTAAGCAACGACGATACAATATACAACTATACATAAATCGTAAACTTTCCTTTTACAATGTCATTAGGGAAATTGGCATCGTTAATTTATAAAGGCCCCTTTTACTGCTTTGCTATCGACGGATTTAAATCCGTAATCCTGCGGTTTGTTTTATAGCGGTGATATCAGGCCGTTTATATATAATCAGCTGAATGCTGTATCCCGCGCATTGCAGGTTAGGCAAAGGTAAAGTAGTGTTAAGACACTCTGTTTTCCATTTTCCACCAAATTATGGAGGCGTTGTGTGTTTAGTGGTGAAACTCTACGCCACGCTTTGCTTCCACAACAGAGCGAAGATATGAAAATATACATTTAAATAAATATTTCATTTCCTCGAGTGGGGATCGAACCCACAACCAGTCGCGTTTACACACATACATTTGTGCTCCTGCGACACGAGTGGCCTTACCATTTACATATATCGTGATCATAAATGTTAGTTTAATGTTATAGATATATTTTATATCGCGAATTGTATAAAACATACGGTTGACTATAAAGATTTAGAAAGACGAATCCCTGAGTGCACGTAATAGGCTATTATATACATCATCAATATTCGAGCCACGTATCGTTCTTTACAAGGTTATTAATAATTTCTGTTTGCCTAACGGAACATTTTTCGATCGTAAATCAACTGAAGTTTGTGAAATTGAAAAGCGAAATTGTTTTTTAGTTTAGTATTTTAGGTATACTTCAATTTCACATCTATACACATAATACCTAGTATTAAATATGTAGATAAAATTTTACTACTATTATCTATATATAGATATATTTTTTGAGTTAGGTTCCCTATCTATATAGAAAAACATGATTACAATTTTTTATTCCTAAATATATATGCGATTATTCAATGTTTAACATTGCGTGATTAGCAGTTGGATAGTGGAAGCCGTCGCGATATTCGACGAGACAGGGAGACAGAAGGGGTGGACACTTACATTTTAAATATTTAAATTTTACATGATGGGATCAGAACCCACTACCATTGCGTGCAGTAAAACGTGCAGTAAAAGTCTTATATTTGTCACGAAAGCGTAAATGTGAAGCGACCATATTATATTTTGATCAATATCGAAAGCTTTATTGATATACATATATTTTCTTTTATTTATACCTTAAGTTTATTCCTTACTTTTATTATTGTAATAATTAATATATATATATGTGAAAGTTAATGTGGGTAGATGTTTGTTTCACTTTTACGCGAATACTACTGAATTAATTTAGATACAACTTTACAGTAATATATCTTATATATCAGGATAACACATAGGCAATTTTATGTGTATTTCTGCTTCATAAGGGGTACGTGGGAGGCCGCGTTTGTATAGTACATATTTTGAAATAAATTTTGAGACCAGTTTAGTAAATTTCGCTGTGTAGTCAGTGGCTTTCTACGTATTGTTAATAAAATGAAAATTTCATTTCGTAAAAGGAATGTCACATTTCCTTTTAGCACATGTACTTTAGGAGAAAAAAATATTAATTATTTTAATTATAAATTATCTTAATAATCTTCAAACTACTTATAAAATAAAAAATTAACTCAAAACACAAGTACATATTTTCGATTATATTGTGTTGTGCATAAATAAATAACAAATTTGAAGGTATTTCATGTTTTGTGAATTCAATTTAAACTGGAAAATGAACAAGCGAAAGAAGAACAACGGAACATGTTTTGGGCTTCAGAAGAGGACGCAAGGCGGCTCCAAAGGAGTTACTTTATATTTTTTGTGTCACAGAAAGTTTTGAAAAATTAAGAATTAAATATTTTTTCGTGGAGGTCTCCCTCCACAAAATCTTACTGCAGTTTTGAATGACACAACACTGTAATACTGTAGATATACTTATAACAGCTAATAAGGGGAAAATTGTCATATATATTATACACTAGCGGACCCGGACGCGGCTTCGCCCGCTTGAACTATACGAATGCTTATTAGATATATTCATGAAATTGTTTTTGAAAATATCTAATTCAAATGAAAAAAATTATCACTACTGTACTAAAAATCTATTTAAAAGCACTATGTGGTCCTCAATTTTATTCATAAAATAAATTCTCCTATATTGCTTCTCACATCGAAACGAATTACAATTTAAAATTGTACATATATAAGATAATATCTCAATAATCTTTTAATATAAAACTCTTCCGTTTAGCGTGTAAAATCCACTGAGATGTGGTTCCCCGATATTCCCACGGGGAAGGGAAAGATTGATTTTTAGCCTCTGTAAACGAAGTTGCGGGACACAGCTCGTTAGTCTCCAACCTCACTAACAACATTACACGCCACATTATACCTACTTTCCGCTGTCCAGTAAAGATCATATCGTCGCGCGTCTAAATTGTAAAAAAATATATAAAATTTATAATCTGTCAATCAAATTCTAGCAAATAAATGTAACACATTTTTTGTGTTGTGAATATATAGAATTACATTTATTTATATAAATGACTTGGCACTATCTGTCAATTATCTGAAGCGAATTTATATAGAATAGTCAAAGAGCAATTTTATGAGAGCAGATTGTATAAATATGATGTTAAAATTACTTCAAACAGATGTATATTGAGACATCCGAAACCAGTCGTGGCGCAGCGGCACAAGTGTGTGATTGTGGAAGCGATAGATTGTGGATTCGATTCCCCTTCGATGAAATGAAAAATATAATATTTTCATATCTTTGCTCTGGTGTCTGCAGAAAGCGCGGCGTTCAGTTCCTCAATTCTACACGTACAAATACAAATAATAAACATAAAAAGGCAATCGATCTCAAATTATATCTGCAGCGTTATACACCTTTCTACAAAAACATTTAAGAACAATGTGCTCTCTAACAAAACATATTTTTTTTATCAATTTTATGTTTTGGGTTGAAGTGTCAATAGTAACACGAACGTCGCAGTGTTGGGTTACGGCAAAAACAACTAAAGGCGTATAAGTGCCAAAACAAAAGGACGTCGAATCGGATCGAATTACCTTTGACGAAATGCATTCGAACAAACCAAATGTACGTATTGATTCTACACGGTATTCTTGTGGGAGAGTACTCCTGTGGGACACACGCCAGAGTATAAAGGATTATGATTTTTATAAAAAGATGATGGCTGCAGTTTAATTATTTTGAATGGCGGGTTTATTTTTAAGGTCAATTCGGTATTTTGTGAATTTTATGTGTGCGACAATGACGGTTCTAATTATGAAGGTTTATTTACATAGTGAAAGAAAAAACTGTGTTTCACGCTGTATCTTGCAGATACTAAGGTAGGTAGAGGGAACTATGTGTTAAGACACTCCGTTCCCCACTTTCCGCCGAGTTCTAGAAGCATTGCAATATTTTATGACTTCGAGTGAAAATCGAATCCACAACCTGTCGCATCTACAGTCACATGCTTATGCGCCACGACTGGTCTCAGATATCTGTGATATCGAATATTATGGAAAAACAACCTCAAAATAAATCACCAACTGCATTAACTGGTATAGGAAATAAATACAGACTCCATCCAGTAAATATTCCAATGCTTAATTACAACTAGACACCAAGACAAACTAATTAAACTTATTCCATTATTTTCTTGGATAAAATTTAATTAAATGGAATAAGAATAAATACAGTGAATGCGTTTTTAAGATATGTATAGAAGTGATAATGACGATTATTATAATCAATATGAAAAAATAAGTTTTTTTATTTGTACGAATTTGATATTTTTATATGTAAGTAATATAACATGAAATTGTATAATTATTTACTTTGAATTTGTTATTTTCTTAAAAAATCTATGTTGGTATAGGTGTTGTTATTAGGGAAGAAATTATAGCTTTTTTTAGTTTCTCGCTGTATCTCGCACGTTACAGGTTAGGCAGAGGGAATCTAGCGTTAAGATATTCCGTTTCCATTAAGACCCTTCCGTTCTCCAGGATTTTCTCACCGAATTATAGAGACATTGCGCATTGTGTACAACGCCGCGCTTTGCCTCATTAGCTAAGCGAAGAAATGAAAATATTAAATATTTCATTTCCTCGAGTGGAAATCGACCCCACAGCCAGCCGCGTTTGCAGTCATACACTAGTGCTCCTGCGCCATGATTGGTATTCCCTGGAGTCAAAAAATATTATTAACATACTATTTTTCCATAAACAAATTTAAGATAGCTTTATTAGTAACACCACACTTTAAATACTAAGAGGTAGCACTTACACTTAACCAGTTATTTTAAAAACGTTGCGACGACGTCTAAAATGGAATAAAATTAACATTGCAAATGCTACTTAGGCAACGTTGTGTAAGCCGAGTACATTGTTCACTTCCACAAAGATCTCCGCAACTTTATTTCTTTTACAAATTTTTTTAGAGTAAGAATAAATTTTATATGTAAATTTGTTAAAAATAATGCACGCTCATACGTATCATCTCAAGTGTGTTTTTAAATACGAATTAGCATACATAATGTGTTTGTAACATTTTCCTTATATATTTTTTTTATTTGTTTAATTTATTTGCTGTTAAATTGTGACACATTTTATAATTGTAAATATTATAATTATAGTAAACTGATTGAGCTTCACTCTGTATCCCACATATAGCAGAGTAGACAGAATCTAGTGTTAAGACACTGCGTTAATGGGCCTGGCCTTAATTTTATAAACAAAAAAACCGACTTCAAAAAGTAAACTATGCAAATTTAATACTTATGTAATTTTCTCATGAATAACATTGTCGAAACTGGACCAAACTAAATTATGGGACTACAGGGAAGCACCAGTTTTGAAATAAAAAAGTATAGAAAATATAAAAAGGAAAGAAATCTCCCATCTTATTCGATTATATGATTCGTAACAGAAATATATCAAGAGTTTCTGTTGTTAAGGATCTTGGTGTATTATTGGATGCCGGTCTTTTATTTGACAAACACATTGTCAATATTATAGGAAAAGCATTCAAAATGCTCGGATTTATATTTAGACAGGGAAGTGATTTTAAGGACATACGCACATTTAATCTTCTGTATAATTCATATGTTAGATCTTACTTAGAGTATGCCTCGCCTGTGTGGAACCCACAGTATGATAAATATATATTTGCAATCGAAAGCGTCCAAAATAAATTTCTACGGCGATTACTTTACAAATTTAAATTAGACGATACTCAGAATCTAAATATTTTATCATTAAGAAAACGAAGAGGATATAGAGATCAAATTTTTTTGTACAAACTCTTACACAACCTTATTGATTCCAACTATCTGCTAGGTAATATTCACATAAAATGTCCAAGTTTTAGTGGCCGATCTAGAGATACCTTTTATATTTTCTGCTCGAAAAACTAATTATGCCAAAAATTGTTTTTTACTAAGGTCTTGTAGGGCATACAATAACTATTTTAGCGATATAGATATATTTCACAATAATATTAAGCAATTTTCACGCAGAATTATTGACAAAATTCACCTGAAATGAAAATCTTAACCTTTTCTTTTGTACAATTTAAAATATATTAGTCCAGTAAATTAAACTTAACTCTTAAAAGCAACTTGTTTATCTTCTTTATAATATATATATTTATATGTGTGTGTATATGTATGTATATATATATATACACATATACATATATATATATATATGTATATATATATATTGTTTGTAATTTTTTATGTATGTATAAAGTCCTTTTTTTTTTTTTTTTGTATTCACTCCATGTTTCATGCATAAGTGGAAACTTTATTGGCTAATGTAATATAGATATGTATTAGCTTTAAGTATTGTAAGTGCTGTTTGTTTCCCAATATAAAAATAAATAAATAAATAAATAAATCATCGAAATCGGTTCACACAGTCCAAACTTATCACTATATTATTTATTTATTACTTAAATACAATCGAATTGATAACCTACTCGTTTACAGAAATTGCTTAATAAGTCAATTCAGGACTAATATAAAAAAAATACTATTACATGGCGACGTTGGCGCTCCAAACGTCAATTGGTCGCGATACAGAGTTGCCATTTCGAAAAGTATTGATGAACGAAACACAAAGGGATGGAGCAGAGATTAAGCAACTTGTTCGGCTTCACCGTTCGGCCATTCTGGGCACAAAGGCTGGATATATTCCAGACCGTAAGAATTTTGATTCCTCTCACCAACAATAGTTGAAGGAGACGTCACCTCTCCTGATGAGTAGAATTTGTGGATCTCTTTGCAACCACAATTGTTTTAAAGTGAACAAAGCAACGCGTTATAAAGTTAACGTGGACGGCTCAAGGTCTAAAGGGGATAGAGTGCTGAGCAAAATTTAATTTATATACCGCGGCAACGTAACTAAGGATGCGAGGATTAATTTCATAAAAGATGACTTTAATCTAATACTGTGAAGCCTATTTATGGATGAAACTCGAAGCGCTTTTACATTTATATTTCAAAGAAAACTTGATATTATATATTTTGTGTTGGAGTGTTTTTGATTTTGGTTAAAATATGGATATATATATTTCTATATTTTTCGTTATAATTATTTAATATTAGGAAGATAGAAGTATTTAGGAAGAAATTCATAATTTAGTCCCGTCCGCTTAAAGTTATTGTTATATTATATTCAAATTATACAATACAATCTTTACATAAATTGTATTGTTATGTTACTGTAAAGATTTATTTAAAATTGTTCAGTAATTTTAAAATGGCACAAACAACCATCTTCACAAGCTTCCACATTTATAATGTTATTAAATAAGAATAAGAATAGTAGAAAATTTATATTTAAGTATAAAACTACATTGAAAGTCTAAAAGTAGCGCTGTTATTTATCCATTAAAGTATTTTCATATCAAAGTTCGTAACCTTCGAATATTATGAAAGAAAAAGGTTTACCGTCCACTTCGAATAAGAGCATTTGTTCGAGTACTTGGAAAAACTGAAAGGAGTACGGCTAACTATTATTTGTGAAACTGACCCTGGCTTTTTTATCCTTTGAGCATACTTATGAATTAAATACCACAATTTTAGGAAATTCTAGTTGGCAGAGAGAACATAGTGTTAAAACACTCCGTTTCCCATTTTCGCCGGAATTTTGGAAGCGTTGCGTGTTGAGTAGTAGAGCTCAACGATGTGCTTTGCCCCGACACAAGTGAAGAAATGAAAATAAAAAATATATCATACCCTTTAGTGGGAATGGAACCCAGAAACTGTTGCTTTCACAGTCACACGTTTTTACCCCTGCACCACGACCGGCCAGTTGAAATTTGAAAATGGTAGTCTAAAATTTTTAAATATACTACGCATTTATATACATAGCATATTTAATTTATTAACAAGACCGGGCCAATACATAAATAAAGATATTATTTCTATTGCTAATATCAGTAATGATTAAGCAAATTTGTCGAAGCGTGAAGTAGCTAAGATAAAGTAAGTTGATCAGCCGAATGCCTTAACGTTTGAATCCAAAAAGCGGTTTGACGAAGGTAACCTTCCTTCTCGTCCTCAACCCTTTGTCTCGTGAGAATACAATGGACAATCGCAATACCTATAAGATACGATATGGGATACCCTTCTTCTGTACATACGTGACCAAATTTCGAACAAAATGTTTTGTGGTACAAATGTCTAAAATAAGTAATGTCATCTCTCCCTGGCATCGAATGTCGTGTGTATTCTGTGATACCTTTAGGGAAGAGCTCTTTTATTTAGAATTAAGTTTATGATTTAATATTCTGTTTTTTTTTATCAGTTTCACGCTGTATCGCATACACAGCAGTGTAGGCTGAGGAAACCTAGTGTTAAGACACTCCGTTCCCCACTTTCTGCCGAATTCTGGAGGCATTGCGTGTAGAGTGGCAGAACTCAACGCCGCGCTTTGTCTCGACACCAGAGCGAAGAAATGGAAATATAAATTTAAGTAAATATTTCATCTCCTCGAGTGGGGATCGAACCCACAACCAGTCGATTTTCAGTCACACCCTGCGCCACGACTGGCCTCTCATATTCTGTTCTATATTGATATATATACCATTTCCTTTACCTTTACCTTTTTTTTACCTTTTGCCGTTAGATCGAAATATCCGATATACTAAATTCGTTTCATAACAGAATTCAAATAATATTCCTTATTTTATATAATAATATAAATTTAATAGTTGAATTGAATAGTTGAATGAGTCGTGGTCAGCGGTCAAAACAAGTTTTGCTTTAAGTTATGGACTACGCCGGATGTTTTGTGCCGTCCGCTCCTTTACTTATTGTGTTTTTCCCTTTCCACTCTGCCCAGCTGAGTGCGTTCTTTCTTTCAAATCTTTGTGCATTTTTTATGTACCCTGTGCTAGCTGGATTTGAACCAAATGGAATGGACACTTGCTTCCAGTCCAGTTTACCAACATGAAATGTGAATAATAAGTCCAACTTTAACAAAATAAACATATTTAAATAGAAAGATTGAGACATTCAAAAAATAATTAAATCTTCTATATTATCTTACGATAAGCTATCTTAAAATTTCTTTTTTTTTGTAAACAGCAACAGCCTGCCATCAAAGTTTTATTATTCGGACAGCCTTTTACACTGAATAGCAATGAATCATCATAAACTTATTCATCCCTTTTAAAACGTCCCACCGTTCATGGCAACAACCCTTGTAATTAGCGACACGGCACTATTATCCCTGTTATTTTACTTAAAATTTTAAAGACACTTGGCTTAAATTAGCTATGCAACGAAAATTTTGTTCATACTTTTTTACTAAAGCTGTAGTATCTACATTTTTAAAATAATTTAAGTTTAGCAGACGAAGGGATGCATAGCGTGTGTGCAGCTGACGCTAAAAATATGGTATTATATTATGTCCCTAATCTAGTTCACGGTTGGATGGACGGAGCTCCGCTGTCGATAACAATAATCGACTTAATATGCCCGATAATCGGTTTTGCTATTCGGAGATCCCAGTGATTGACACTTTTGATGACATTTGAATTAAACAGCCCGCTTTTGCACTGCTGATGGTTCTCCCATAATACTTTGAGAAGAGGGGAAATATTTCGAATGTACAAATTAGATGTCTGTGAGTTTCGATTGTATTTGTAAATGTAAAAAAAATGTTTACACGTATATCGGGGCCACTCACAGGCACAGGCGCAAGGGTGTGACTGTTAACGCGACTGGTTGTTGGTTCGATTCCCACTTAAGGAAATGAAATATTTATTTAACTTAATATTTTCATTTCTTCGCTCTGGTGTCGAAAGCGCAGCGTTGAGTTCCGCTACTCAACACGCAATGCCTCCAGATTTCGGAGCGGAGTGTGTCAACACTAGGCTGTCTCTGCTGCTAAATGTGAGATACAGCGTGAAGCTGTATATATATTAAACACAACTTTAAATAATTTTCTTGTATGTATGTATGTATGTGTACGGCCTTGCAAATTTTCATTAAGTGTGAAGAGTCTTAATGATTCAAGTTACCACAGTCATTAAGGTCTAAGCGAACTGTTTTAAGCCACAGTTTAATGGAGATGGTAATTGCACATTAATATTGCGGCTTAGATGACCACATTCTGGACCGAGAAAACTGAATTTATAATACAACGTAAATAAGGCGATGTACGGCGTGTATAATAGAATTTATATAATATTATTTGTAAATCTTTTGATTTCTTCTTTTTCTTAGTTATTTGATGTATTTATGTGTACAAAATAATTGAAAATTTTATAATATTTATCTTTTATCTCCATACAAGATAAATCTGGCTTAAGTTTTATTATATTCTTCATTTTATTTACTTATTGAAAAGTTACTAATGAAATATTGAAAAATCTTAAATTATAATATAAAAAAATTGTAGTAATTTTAACTTGCATTTTTAGTATATAGTGTCCACTGCTATGAATGACTTGACTAAGTAGGTTTATACTATTATTTATTTTAAAAAAATAATAATGTCACAGATAATATATTTTTTATACACATATAATATATAGTGATGTATAAGGGTGTCATCAACATACCGAATTAGGCACTAGTCTTCCAGAAAATCGACTTAAAGAGAGAAACATTAATTACAACTGTATTAAAATCTCCCGACATCATCAAGGAGGGCAATGAAACAAAAGCGATGTTTTGTCTCATTTTTCTCATACAAAAACATATATTTGTCTCACTTTACATCACGTACCCTTAAAGCGTCGCGGTTTGTATGTGTAAATGTGTAAGAACATGTGTAGAAAACGCGTACATGTAAAGAGTTTTGTATAATTCTTTTAGTTTGACGGTATATCCGTATGTAACAGGGATGGCAGTGGGAACCTAGTAAGTATTAAGACACTCCGTTTCCCACTCTCCACCTAATTTTCGAGACATTCCGTATTTAAGGCAAAACTTAACGCCGTGCTTTTTTTTATAAACGAAATGAAAATTATTTATTTCCCCGAATTTGAATAACGTCTCAACACGACTGTCTGAACATTTGTTCTATTTAACCCGTAAAGAAAATGTTATCAAATAATTATCTTAAAATTTTATCCAATTAAGTTTCAACGTGTACCCAACTATGAATATACAATTCTTATTTATAAAAAAAACTCACCTTTTCTATGTCTCACGTGGTATTTATTTTTGATCACTGGTCCTGTACAACACGGTTGTTCATAATAAAAATTGTAAGAACTGTCCACTTCGGAACTTGGCTGCACAGCTTGAGCGTGTACCTGCCACTCTACACCCACCAACAGGCATGCACACCAACGCAGTAAAACTAAGCTTGAGAAACCCATCGTTCTCATTTTTTTTATATCACAGTCACTTTATAACGTCACGTAACAACACTATCACAAAGTATTTGATAAGAATTGTCTAATTGAGTGCAATCATTATTTTTGATACTGTAAACAAAAAAAATCTATTAATTGTGCGTCTTGTAAAATATATTTATCAAATTTCAGCTCCAGCATCAGTAATTTAAATAATAATCATGAATATAAAAAAATACTAAGAACACGTTAAAAGATTCAGGCCTAAAACTCCACACATAGAACATACGGATTTTAAAATGAAAAAGTGTGTAGTTATAATATTCCAACTAGAAAAGAATAAAATAGAAAAAACATAAAAAATATTATTCTTCAAAAATATACATTGTGATTGCACATGTTGTTTGATTAAGCAAAACAAAATTAATATAGGAAAATATGTTACCAAACCAACAAACGTTAGGGCAATTACATTTTAAATACAAACACAATGGAACCAATAATGGAATGATGGGATAAAAAAAAACTACAACAATACGATACTATAAAATATGTCAATTTTGCCTTTGAGTTTATATTGAAAAATAGTTGTGGGGTACGTTAATGGTCCCTGTGAACATTGCGATCGTCGATAGCATTAAACACACCTCGTGTAATGGAAACCACGATATGCAACTACGGTCGGATCGCAAAACAAAATTACACATTATAATTTACATATTTCCATATTTCAATATTTCACAATCTATCTAATCCATTAAGATATTAAAATATAATCATTCATCGTTAGCCAGTTATCCAAAGAGATGGTAATCGTGGGCATCAGTGAATAAATAAATGTCTTCTGGTAAATTTAACCCGAATCTTTAGGGCCTTCGTCATGTGGCCGATATCGTGAATGCGGTCAGGGTCTGAAAGAGTCCTGTGATGAATTAAATAGATAAGCCTCAAAAAAGGGACTACGGAAAGGGTGGTAGGCTATCTATATAAGACATGTGACTGGATAATCAACACAATCTTATTATATCATACAAAAAATATTTTATTGCAAGTAGCAAATAAGATGATAATTAATAAAAAATACTTAAAATTGTATTACAGTGTTTAAAGAAAGATGGAAAATACTATTTTAATCTTGAATATATGCATTATATGACTTTACATAAAATATTTATAGAATCAATGAAAGCTCCATTAACAATGATAATGGAAGTATAAATAATTCATAATATAAATTTCATACAGATGAAGAAGTGAAAGAATTTTATTTCATTTCATTTTAAGATTATATATGAGGGGTTTCAAAATTTGATAGCAAATGATTAATGACATGAGATTGGCTCATGGATGATTTCGGAAGTACTTATGGGCGTAATATTTTTTATATTTTGTTTATCCACTGCCTATAAAATGATGGCCAATATGTATTTTTGATAGGTTCTTTATAACATTGTAATGTAAATAGATGAAAATGGCTAATGTCATTTTAACTTGTTTGTTTCTATTTTTGTTTTGTGTTCTAGTAATCTAGAATATACTAATGTATATTCTTTAGTTTCCGTTGTATAAATCTAACTTAGCTTGACTAGAATATAATCGTTAATAACGATGAGTCAATTCAGCCAAATATATCTTCGCCGCTGTCGAACTATAAATTTCTGAGAAATATGTCCGTGACAAGTCTCCACTGCATGTTGTTCCATCGTTTCAAGTGCTTAAACCGGTTTAGTAATGATGTCTTTATTATACATCCTTCACAGGTACTGCTTTTTATATTTTTCTTATTTCTTTCACATAATATTTTATCTAAACAAACAATATTTACAAAGTTTAGAATATTTCAAATAACAAAAACGTCGCTAATTTCAACCGAATTTTCACCGATAATTCTCAAAGCAAAAACTTAAACTTTAAAAGGAAATTAGCCCGATGCTACTGCCAAAAATCTAAATAGTATCATTACTTTATACGAGTCCATTAAACGCATTTTAATCGTCTTTTATATCTGTCGATCTCATTTCGCTCGACAATAACACCGTTAGTGCTGTCCATTGCACGACAGGATTCGCTCATTATGAGAGAAGAATCTTGAGAAATTTCATCCTATAACCCATTGAGGCAGCCCTCCCGATTGTATGAAGGTGTTCAATTGAATGGTAGGAGGAAGGGTATGGGTATAATAAAATTATAAAGACCACTGAGCCCGTAACACAACACTTGATGTTTCTCCACCACGTATCCATGTCACATCATTAAACCGTATAAAAATATCTCGCGATACATCTTCGGATCGTAAGCAATACTTGTACGAGTCGTCATTTATTGTTGTACTATTGATTTGTGTATTATGTTTTTAATAAAGGAGTATTGAACTATGTTTTAGAAGGTTTTTTGGATTGTTGTATAGCATTGGCATTATATTATTATTTTGCATGATAAAGTATGTTTTTCTTGTTTTTTGTTTGTAGGCAAATTGGAATTGAGTGAACTGAAAGAATTTTCTTCTCTTGATTATTTAGTATGTTGATTATTTTAGAATATCTCGTTTAGAGATAGAATTATAGTTTATAAAAATCTTGTTTATGCACATCTTTTGCTATTATTATTAATTAATTTTATACTGGAATGTTCAATATCTGTTAAATCTATTAATTCACTAAGTAGTTCTTTATGAAATTAAATATATAAAACCAAACAATAATAATTATAAAATAACACTTTTATTTTATGAAAGATGAAGGATATATTTTACGGATTATCTTTATTACATATTTACGTATATTCTATAATTATGTAAAGCTATATCTTTTTAACGATCAATCTCCTTCATGTTTTTTTCCATACAAAGTGAAATTAAAAATTAATTTTGCTCAACTGGCACGCTCGGAATGCCATTACTGAAGAACTAAATTTGTTGCTATACATAACTATATTTATTTTATAAATTATCTGCACATCTAACTAACCTATCTAAACACAGCCAATGTAAATGGAGAATTTTATATGTCAAATTTTTGTGAATTTTATACTGTTTAACATATTTTTATACTTGTAACTTATTTTAAACATTTGTATCTTATATATTTTTTTTCCATACAAACTTTTAACCCCTATTTCATCCTTTTAGGGTTAAAATTTTTCAAATTCCCTTCTTAGTGGATGTCCAGAATATGAAAATAAACATCTGCCCAAGTTTCACGTTTCTACCATCAGCGGTTACGGCTCTGCGTGCGTCTTACCTCAGTCAGTCAGCACAAGTCCTTTTATATATATAGATATTTAAGAATCCTTATCAAAGCGTTCTTAGCTTTATTTTCTTCAAAATTTTTTGTGTTATTCAGAAATACAATATACTTAAACATCAATAGCGGTAAACGAGAAAAATATATTAGATATTCTGTAATATAAATTTAAATTTATAATAAGATTTTTCTAGTCACAAATGGCATGCTTTGTACATTTTACATATAACTTGCAAATGCATTTGCCTTTTGAAACCATAAAAATGACGAACATTTATAAGATAATATTTGATAGATCAATCTAAAAAAGAAACCAAAAATATATACAATTTTTTTTATGTAAACAAGAATAAATTGTTACAATTTATATAATGATATTTATATTAAGTGATGTAAAATTTGCATAATTATTGAAGACATTAAACGAGTATGATATATTTACTTAAATTTATATTTCCATTTTTTCGCTTTGTGTCAAGGCAAAGCGTGGCGTTAAGTCCTGCCACTCAACACGCAAAACTCCAAAATTCGGCAGAAAGTGGGGAGCGGAGTGTCTTATTACTAGGTTCCCTCTGCCTACCCTACTGTATGCGGGATACAGCATGAAGCTGATTTATTTATTTATTTTTATTTGATTAGACGAATATAGGTGACGAACTTTTATTTAATACTAACAACTTATACGTGGCTTCTCGTGGCTTAATCTCGTGGCTTAATGTGTAAACTAGATTACTGCAAAATTTCATCTAAATCTAAATAATTTTTGCGTAAAAGTGGAACAAACAAACAAACTTTCACATTTATAATATTAATAGGATGCACTTTAAGTTTCATATTGTTCTCAAGTAAGTGACTTATAAATGTTTATATTGAGATTGAATATCTTTAAATCATTAAAAGAAAATATTGAAATCCAGACAAGCTAATCGACTGTCCGCAGGAGATACGGTTCGGAGCGGATAGGTACTCTCTTTGGATTATTAATACAATACCTACTGTTAGCGTCGAATTATAAGCTTCTCAGTGAGGTACTGAATAAATATCGCTTCACTGATAGTGGCTAAAAGCTACCCCCGGGAACGAACATACCCGTATGCACAAAATTATTTGTGAATGCAAAATATAGAGTATTATGCCTCGTTTCTTTTAGTTATGTCATTTAAAGTTTGTTAAAATTTATTTTTTTGTTTACACCTTAAATGATTTATATTATTTTTTTGTTAACCTAAGCTTTTGTATGAAAACATTGCAAAGTTTTTTTAGCTTTACGCTGTATTCTGCGTGTAGCAGGGTAGGCAGGGGGAGACTAGTGTTAAGACACTTCGCTCCGAACTTTCCGCTCAATTGTGGAGGTACTGAGGGTCGAGTGGCGGGTCTTAACCGAATGAACCGTCTTAACTGAATCGAACCCACAACCTGTCGCGTTTACAGTCACAGTTAGTACCCCTGCTGGACTCGCAAACATTACAAAGATACTGGTAGCCTGTACCGTTAACAAATTTAATGATATATCTAGTTTAAAAATTGATTTTGACAAGTTTTTACTAACTTTCTTTATTAAAATCAATACAGTATTGCAATTATGTAATATTTGTTATATTAAAACAATAAAGTATAGCAGTATCTTATAAATATTAACTTATTAATATCCCTCGGTTACGTAGACCTCAATTCTAATTAGTTTCTGGATATAAATCAATTAAATGCAAACAACGCGGCTCTTCGACCGCAGCCTCAAGAAACGCTTGAGATACAAAGGCGAGATTACAATATATATTATAAACAAAATGGCAACTATTACTATTAATTATTATTATATAGCTATTTTAATACAATATATTTTAATAACAGTATTTTAATTTTGTGGTAAATAATTATATTACATTTGAAAAGATGTTTGTTTTAGCTTTATGCTATATTCTGCGTATAGCAGTATAGAGCGACCCTAAGAGCTTAGTGTTAAGACACTACGTTATCATTTAGACACTTCCGTTCTCCATTTTCAAAATAAATCGCGTTTTGTCTCTTTACCAGAATGAGAAAAATAAAGTATTAAATATTTGATTTCCTCGAGTGGGAATTGAACCCACCTGTCGCATTTACAGTGACACGCTTGGGTCCCTATACTATGAATGGTAATATTATAGAACATAGTAGCAAATAAACTGTAGGCATAATAAAATACTTGTCTAAATTAGATAAAACTAGACTTCATTTTGGTTTAATTTTTTCTCGTGTAAACTAAAAAGCTTTAAATTAATTTGAAAATGTCAAAGGATTGTGTGTATTCTGTAACAATATTTCAACAACCTTTGATGTTTACTTGATTAAATAACGTATTTATTTATTTAGAGATTTTAAAGATAATTTTATCTAGCTTTTGACATGCTGAGTAGTAAATTAATAATGTATAATATATTTTAAACAACTCGAATTTTGTGTTTAGAATTAAGCCCATTTAAAATATTACTTTAATTTAAGATGAAAAATATGTTTTATTAATAATGAGGTCAGACGTGGCGCGGCGTTGAGTTCTGCCAACACGCAATCCAGAATTCGGCAGAAAGTGAGAACGGAGTGTCTTAACACTAGGTTCCCTCTGCTGTGTACGGGATACAGCGTGAATCTGATTTATTTATATTGATAACTTACTTAACAACAAACAAACTAACATTAATATTAGTATATAAAATAGAAAATAGAGCAGAACCAGACAAAGCATTTCGAAATATTACAGTAAATGTGATGTCCGCTACTAGTTAGGGGGCCCCTGGATTCTAACCACGTACAGAACACACGTAACGTCTCTACATTATTGATACAAATATAGATATCAATTGTTTCGGACAGAGATACAACGTGGCAATGGATAATAGTTTTGTATGGCAGTTCCTGAGTTATTGTAGATATTGGTCGAGTTATTATAGGAGATTTTTTTTTGTGTGTAAGCTTTTACGGGTTTTGTGATTGGCTTTTGCTGTTGTTTTTTTTTTTTTATTGTAGGTGAGTTTTGGTTTTTATTTTTATATGTGTTTTATTTATAAAGTGAGATGTTTTAAAATATTTTTTTGATATTCTGATTTGAAAGTTACTTTTAATGTTTAAGGAGTTCTTTTTTCAACAACAAAAAAAGATATTACTATATTTTAAAATAATAGTTATAATAAAATTAGTGAAAGAAATATTTATTTATTAGGTAAATCATAAAACAAAAATACTTATACAAAATTTAAAACAATGTAATAATTATTAAAAAAAAATAAAAATAAAATATAGAAAAGTTTTTATATAGTCAAAAATAGATTGTTATAAAAAAATATTCTTTTACATCACCACCTGTCGATATCAATTTAGCGGTAATTATAATTGAAAAGGGAAATTAGTTGTAACTGACGACCAAAAAATCACTTGTAACTTACTTAATATGATAAAGAATACTATTATAATAGGAAAATGAAATATGTCAATTATTTTTTTCTCAATAACTTGACATCGGGACAGGGTCTAATCTCTAAAATAAAATATAAGAATTGGATTGGAAGATTGGCCCCAATCAAGGGCAAATCAAAATAGTTACGTATTTGTTTCCCATCCAGGAGAATGATTTAAATTGTAATTTTTCCATTTTGGGTAACGCTACTCAACACAAATAAAATGTCCTATCTTAACACTATATTCCCTCCTACCCTGCTACGCGGGATAAAGCGTGAGGCTGTTGTTTTTTTTTCAAAATATATCAAAATTTCTAATACATTAAATAATACTAATATTAACACAAATAAAACGCAATAGAAAATGTCTACATATACTTATTTAGAAAACGTTTAAAATTTTAACGTAGCGGGGACTCGAACCCGCGCCTCCTGGAATCTCTAAATAAGCATTTTTCTATCTTAACTGTGGAATAACACTTTAAAAATGTTAGAAATGTCTACATATAATTTAAGCTATTCATGTTTGGTTATTACCTAAAATAAACAAAAAATATTAGCACTAAACGCCTTCCGTACAGACGCTAACAATAACACGACGAATTCGCTGATTCACTTATTACTTAGGTATATATTTTTTTTGAACGTCATCATTATCCAATGACTTTTTTCTTTTGAGTTTAAAAGATTGTGATGATTCAAGTCCAATAAATGGCAACGTTTGTAAATCAATTTAGTAATGTTGGTTAATTTTGCTGATTGCTTTTTTACATATTTTTTTATTTAGTCACTTTTTTGTCAAGGTGACTCATGTTTAGAGCTCGGCTATTGAATAGTTTTTTGTAATTATGAAGTACACGTCTAGCATTAACAGTTTAATATGATATTGTAGTTTTAGTAAATAACTTGAAAGTAATAATAAAATTTATAATATTCAAAATATCATATTTACTTATTAAGAAAACGTATAAAAATTTGAACGGATCGGGTATATACGTTTTCTCAATAAATATTTCTCTTTCCTAAGTGTGGAATAACACTTTAAAATTGATTAAAAATATCATAATATTTAAGTAAATAAAAGTTTCCTCAATATTTTACGAGACAAATAAAGAACAACTGTCAATCATAGACAAAAATGACAGTAACTTCTCACAGTAAACAAAACTTTAGACGGGTGTGTATCATAAATTTGTTTCACGCTGTATCCCGCACACAGCAGGGTAGGCAGAGGGAACCTAGTGTTAAGACACTCCGTTCCCCACTTTCTGCCGAATTCTGGAGGCATTGCGTGTTGAGTGGCAGAACTCAACGCCACGCTTAACCTCGACGCCAGAGCGAAGAAATGGAAATATAAATTTGTTTCTTTTTTTTAAATTTTCAAAAATAGCTATCTTGAGGCCAATTTGTGTAGGGGAGACCATGTTTACCCACGTTTTCTGCCTACTTCGTGCATACGACTATTTATACCGGAAGGTTGTTCAACCCGTCGGTGCTAGTTGAAAGATTTTTGAAAATATTTAGCCATAGACTAACATGTATTTTGAGATTTATTAATGTGAGTAAATTGCTTTAAATTACAATAAATTCTTATATAGTATGATCGAGTCCGATTTACCAAAGTGATCTGAGAATAGACATCTGAATCTTTTAGTTAAACATTACATACAAACGAAAGGATAAAACGACAGGTAAGCTTGTTAAATAGTTTAAAACAAAAAGCGTTTAAATTATTTAGAGAAACTAAATCTATATCTGTGTAATGCTGGAGCTTCATTTTGATTTGTAACAGTATATTCAAGAATTTCGAGACGACCAACCTCCACAGTCCGTTGAACCAAACACGTTGTAGATACACAAAAAAATAAACATCACTGTGTCTCAACAAACGTGACCTCACTCAGTTGAATATTCCAAGCAATAAAATCACAAAATATTTCTCATTACTATATCGTTTAATAGAAGATAGTAAAATACAAGTTTATTGTGTCGATGAGTTACGAAGAAGTTTCTAGAAACGTCAGACACGCGCCCGTCGAGCGTGCCGGCCGGCGCACAACTAGCTCATTGGTTTCATTCCATACAAAACTTTTAAGTCATGGAGACGGCAAAGCTATGTCGCGCCTCTACTACGCACGCACACACGCGCGCGCGACACCCCGCGTACACACACACGCGGAGCTTCCAAGTTCACTAAATAAACGGGCGCGCACACAGATGCACGCGCACACTGTCTACCCCCTGTTCATGAAAATAGACCGAGAGAGCAATATCAACAATCCATTTCCACGGTAAAGGGGGAGCGGGACGGCGATAACGAACAGATGTATATCATTTCACGCAGGTAAGTATTGAAAACGATGGTGCGCGAGAGGGAGATGGCAGATGAATTTAGCTTATGGGACACCGGTCGGGTGCGAGAGGGACGGGGCGTGTTCAAGTCACCCGCTATACATTCCTTCCTGATACCGGCGCGCCGTCGTACCTTTCGATCGTTCAAGTGGCAGATGAAGCTCTCAGGGTTGTTACCTGATCCTTATGCTAATTATTATCTTCACTGATAGAAATGTCTTTATCTGAGGTTTTTATAAGTGTGATATTTAATAAAAAGTGTATAATATTTTTTTCAATTATTTAATTAAGTATATTAAGTTAATTAAAAATATTTAAATGTTTATCGAATTTTACTTTTCGTCTTTTAAATGGTAACATAAAGAGTTATTTTTATTTATTTCATAATGGTTATAGAATAGTGCATAATAAAACTTAAGTGGAAAGGTTTCCAAAAAAAATAAATATATAAATTAAAAATAACTCCAAGACAAGACTAGATCCAAAACAAAATAACCTCATTTCAAAATACGCCCAAAATCATTTACTTTACTATCAAATTTGTAATTATCTTAAAAAAAAAAGATAACCATCAGCCCTAAATCAAGATGTCACAAAGTAGCAGGTAGCGGTGCAAGGTCTGTAACGCGGCTGCAAATTTTGGACGCTTACAATCTACATGTGGATGTGCCTTAACGACTACTTTTTGTGAAGTACTCCTTCCCTCATGAAGATGTCTGACTCCCTGTTGGCTTTTTTACTCATTTTTTTGGTAATTACGACTCGTTCTGCTACGTACTCCACTTGTGTGCGAAATAGAACGAGCGTCGAAATTTTTGATGAGCTACTTTACACCTTTATTTGCTTTGGCATACATTAACACGGTTTCGTTCTTTGAACACGATTTTGAGAAACCTTAAAATGAAATAATAAAAAAAAATTGGAAAAAAAAAACACAGACACCATCTTGTGAAAATAATACGTGGCAGTATGATTCTCTTGTGTAAAACATATTTTTTTGTCCAAAAAAAAAAAGCTCCGCTGCGGGTATTAGGGAGCGTTAAGCGAAACACTTCTGCGAAACCGGAGCCCCGGCGGTCTGATGTTAACGCATCACGACACCGTATCAAAACATACAATATATTTCCACGTAACCAACCGCGCGAATTAGTATTATGTTTACACCTCCTTCCACCTTTTTCTACGGAACAAGTGACAGCGAAGGTTGTATAGGGTTCTATTCTAAAATTTACTTCTGATGCTATCAAGTTGCCGTAGTCTTATCGGGACCGACGTGGCGTTTAAAATACACATGTGAAATATGACGTGTTCCTGACAGTTTGACGCGGGTAAAGTGTTCGTGGACGCTTCATTAACTTTTCGGACTGAGACGTTTGATTTCTATAAAAATCTAAGTGAATTTGTTCCGGGCGATGGATATTAAAATAAATAATATTTGATATTCGTCGAATATGCCTCCAGAATTCGGTGGAAAGTGGGAACGGAGTGTCTTACATTAGATTCCCTCTGCCTACCCTTCTGTGTGCGGGATACAGCGTGAAGCTGATTTGATATTCGTCGAAAAATATTTAGTTAGGTCCGGTCCGATCGTTTACAATTTTTAGTATACTATGTTATCCTTTATTACACTATATAATAGATTGGACCGAAAGATGTAATATGTGGATATTTTATAATTATGATATCAAATTTAAACATTTTATCATTTTTCCTCCAAAACACAAAAGTCAGTCAGTCAGTTCTTTAATGTTTACATACATAAGTAACAATATTATGTAATTTTAAATTAAATCTGTGCATGGACCGTGACCAAATATGTCTCAAATAGGCCTCACATTTCCCACAACGCGAAGTAATGACAGAGCATTGTCGTATCTAAAGATCAGCTAAGTCTCTATTATATTTCTTAGAAGGAGCTCACAATGGCACACCACGGCTTTACTGTCAGCGATACAATAAGTAGCTCGGCGTTTATTTTATACCTCCATAGTAAGATGTACGGTGGATGACGTAATACTACCCGTCTTTGAAGATGGTTAGAAAAATATTCTAGCGACGTCATGTCTAAACTTTCCCAATCCTTTGTAAGGAGCCATTGTGCATACTTGACAGATAATCCTTTATTTCTTGTTTCTAATAATATGTTACTACAACCTACGTAGCAATGTCGCTGCTATTTACATTTATTTTAAATATTTGGGTATTAAAATACAAATGTTGTAATGTTATGGCCAGTCGTGGCGCAGGGGCACAAAGTGTGACTGTAAAATGGACTGGTTGTGGGTTCGATCCCCGCTTGAGGAGATGAAATATTTACTTAAATTTATATTTCCATTTCTTCGCTCTGGTGTCGAACGAAGCAAAGCGCTGCGTTGAATTCTGCCACTCAATACGCAATGCCTCCAAAATTTGGTGGAAAGTGGGGGACGGAGTGTCTTAACACTAGGTTCGCTCGGCCTACCCTGCTGTGTGCGGGATACAACGTGAAGCTTTTTTTAAGAGGATCTTTTAGTCATTTATATATTAAAAATTATAACATCAACTTCACGCCGTATCCCGCTCACAACGGAACTCAACGCCGTGGCGGAACTCAACGCCGCGCTTTGCCTCGGTACCATAGCCAAGAAATGTAAATATAAATTTAAATTAATATTACATTTCCTCGATTTAGGATCAAACTCACAACCAGTCGCATTATAGTCACACACTGCGCCACGACTGGCCTCAAGATCCTTCCTAATCTATAAATATAAGTATTACACCTTTTGTAATTGTATGTGCCATACATGTTTTGTATGTTAAAAAATTGGAACCGCGAATAGTGGTGGCCATACATACATACATACAAGGGTGGCAATAACAAAAGTGAGTGGAGCTGCCCATTGATTTAGATTTTACGTTGGCCAGGCAAAAAGATGAGTGCTTTTGTGCTATATCCGCAAGTCCGCGTGTACGTCCTGCCCGGAATTATTGCGGCGACAGGTGAATACTAAAATATATTTCTATTGTAGTTTCTCTTTAACAAGTGACACCACAACTATATTTACAGTAGGTATGTATTGTCTGTTGCACAAAGAAAATATATTTTGTACAGCACAAGGGTGTGACTGCAACGCAACGGTTACGGATACGATAACCACTCAGGTGAATTGTTTATTTTAAAAAAATAAGTAAAACAGCTTTACGTTGTATCCCGCAAACAGCAAGGTACGCAGAGGGAGCCTAGTGTTAAGACACTTCGTTCCCCACTTTCAGCCGAATTCTGGAAGACTGAATTATTTTTTATGACTTATTATCTATTTATATTTTTATTTCTACGCTCTGGCACCAAAGCAAAAGCCCGGCTTTGAGTTCTGCCAACGTGCAATACCTCGAAATATTTGACGGAAAGTCGGGAACGGAGTATCTTAACACTAGGTTCCCTCTGGCTACCCTGATATGATGATATTTTTTTCTATATCGACATGCACCTATTAATAGAAGCATTGTAGAACAACTCCAATTTATGTGTGCGGTTAGAAATTCGTATTTCCTCTTTAATAACCGTCCAGGCGGTTAGGGCGCCACCACTCGGCCGCGTGACGCTAACTCGACGTTTACCTGACGGCGACGTTTAGCTAAAAATGATACGGACGTTTCAGTTACTGGCATCACACTGGGTTTTAAGATTTTTGTATTAAATATTTTATTTTATTTTAGATGATTAATACCTATTTTCTGTGTCCAATAAAATATTGTATTTATTGATGTATATTAATAAGTTATAGCGTAGTGTGTAATATGATTTTATTTGGATATCGTTTATATATAAATGAATGCCTAAAAATTTCAACGTAGCTTGATGAGAACGTATGGCTTAGTGGTCAGAGCGCCTGGTTGGTTTTCAGGAGCCGCGGGTTCGGCTACGTTAAATTTTTTATACGTTTTCTTTAGAAAACGTATTAAAATTTGAACGAACCAATTTGAAAATTTGAACTTATTTTAATAAGTATTTTTCTTTCCTAAATGTGGATTAACACTTTAAAGCTGTTAAAAATAAATGCATATATTTCATTGTGTTTTGACATAATTTATAATTTAAAAAATCATAATATATTTTATAATATGTGTATATATATATCTAAGATTTAAGACAATTTTCCAATTTTTTTATTAAGTATGTTATTTTAATGTTCTTCTTAAATATTTAGACGTGAATCGATCCATGTGAAAGTAGTAGTAGTAAAGTAGTAGCGTACAGTAGTAAATACGACAATGTAGCAATTCGTTTACTTTAAGTTCTGTTCGAGTCGAGTTGAATTGAGAGATGTACGAACTATACTAAATATGTTTTCAGACAGTGTTCTCGCAAAAAAATTAAATGTATTAAATTTTGTATCTGTCTTTTTTTAAATTGTAAAATAGGAAACTTAATATATATGTTTATATATATTTTTTCATTTTACTCTGTAATCTGCACATAGCAGGGTAGGCGGGAACCTAGTTTTAAGACACTCCGATTCCTTTAAGACATTGCGTGCTGACAGAACTCAACGTCGCGCTTTGCCGAGACTAGATCGAAGATATTAAATATTTAATTTCCTTGATTGTTAATTGAACCCATAACCCGTTGCGTTACAGTCGCACGCTACTGCGCCACGACTGGCCTCTTTTTCATTTCCTTAAAAATTGCTAGCATTATGATTTGTTGAATTTCGGTGAAATAATTTGAATATTGAAGCCAGTCGTGGCGCAGCGGCACGAAGTGTGACTGTAAAACCGACTGGTTGTGGGTTCGATCCCCACTCGAGGAAATGAAATATTAAATTAAATTTATATTTCCATTTCTTCGCTCAACACGCAATGCCTCCAAAATTCAGTAGAAAATGGAGAACGGAGTGTCTTAACTCTAGGTTCCCTCTGCCTACTCTGCTGTGTGCGGGATACAGCGTGAAGCTGATTTTTATTTGAATATATGTCGTATAATATCAATGAAAACAAAGCATAATCGTGAAAAAAGCTGGAAAATTTTTGCCATAATATGAGGAATCAATCGAAGGCTGCACAATCAGCGTGCGTGGACCGAACGAGCTAATCACAGTAATGGGCCGCGGGAAGGTCGAATTGAGTTGGAGGACCAACGCCGCAACTAATCACAACAATAATACTGACACCTAATTGATTATAGTACAAACTAACTTGGTACGGTCGATACGTATAAACGTATAAATAAAATTCCTATGTAAAGTGATAAGAAAGTGCCAGTTTAATTAATTAGGACGCTTCGGTTAGATTTAGTTCTTACGAATATTTAAAATTTTGTTCGGAATATCAGTATTTTGTTGCTATTTTAAATGTAACAAGACAGTTTATGATGCTTGTTCTTTCATTTTTTCGCTCTGATATCGAAGTAAAACGCGTTCCGCGTTCCGCCTCTTAGCACGCAATCCCTCCAGAAATCTGGGGAAAGTAGGGAGAGGAGTATTTTAACACTAGACTCCCTCTTCCTACCATGCCATATGTGGGATACAGCGTGAAGTTAAAAAGAATATGAAATAAAACATACAGGATACTATATATACGTATAAGCTTATCTATGTAAATATTTATATGAACGCTTTATAGAAATAGCAACATGAGCACAGCTTACGTTCATGAATAATATAAGTTGACAAAAATGAAAGCTGACTGTGTAATCTCGTAAAAATTGTAACGTATTTGCATTTGAATTAATAATGAGTTGTATTCTGTGTTTTTTTTTCTATACATATATGCATTTCCCGCGTCATGCAGGATGAGCTTAAAGTAATATAATGTTATTCCGTCCTCTATTTTTTTTGGTAAATTAAAATATTCTGATAATGTTTAGAAATTTGCCATATTTGTGAGGCGATTCTGTCTTATTCATATAAGCGATGGTTGTGGTTTCAGTTCGATTTCCATTTTGGGAACTTAATTACACATTATCAATTACACGCCTTGGTAGTATAAAATGCAGCGTTGAACTCCACTAACATGCAGCGTTCTGAATTCAGACGGAAAGCGGAGCTAACGATGTAAATTCAGATTTATAAACAATGCGTAGATATCTGAATTTTACCACAATAAGCTTAATAATATTTTTTTCGTGGTAAGAAAATATTACGTTAAATAAAACGCAATGGCCGAAATTGGTGAAAAGTAAACGTGTTTCGACCGACATTCAGAACAAATATAGGCTAGGGTGAATAGAGACGTGACAAAAACTTGACAGATAAAGGAGAGGTCGAGGCGACAGACCTTAAGACCCTCGCACACGGTGTCCGTTTGAATGACGACGTCATGTTTATTTGGCTAAAAAGGGAGGCGTAGTACTTTAACTCTACAACTTGCTATCTCTGAAAAGAACATGACGTTGAAGTGGATGAACGACATGAATCTTTAAGTATATTCTGATAGGATGACTCAGGTAAATAGTTTAGAATGTAAGGTAACTTTACTTAATGTAAATGCAATTTTACTTTAAAATAAAAAAATAAATAAATCAGCTTCACGCTGTATAGGCAGAGGGAACCGAGTTTTAAGACACTCCGTTCCCCTCTTTCTGCTGAACACTGCGAGTTGAGTGGCAGAATTTAACACCGCGCTTTGCCTCGACACCAGAGCGAAGAAATGGAAATATAAATTTAAGTAAATATTTCATTTCCTCGAGTGGGGATCGAACCCAATCTATCAACAACCAGTCGATTTACAGTCACACTTTGTGCCGCTGCGCCACAACTGACCATTTTATTTTGTTTTATTAAATACGACACTGAATCTCAGCACAGCGTATTGGACACAAGTTTGACGTTTCATTTCGTGGTCTTAGTCAAAAACAGATTTGGCAAAACTACAGGGTTCACTGGCACAACAATTGAAAAAAACATTGACGTTAAATTAGTTTTCTTTCAATCGTACGTGATCGGTTTAAATAATTATTTTTTTTCTCCTTTTTATTCACAGGTCACGGCAGAGATGCGTATCGTTTCGATTGAGGGGGTTTCGTTAAATCGAAGTCGGGCTACAACTCACGAAGTGGACCATCAAACAGTTGGAAAAGGACAAAACAAAATGTATAAAGGAAATTGCTTCCACAAATCCATTCCTATCTTGGACAATAAACGTGGGACGGCTCGGACGCCCTAATAGCAATGAAATCATGAAACCAAAACTGTCGTATGTCAGATTCCGGTCGATATCAGAAATTTAATACACTATATAGAATTATTAAGTAATTATTTGATAAATCTTAGAATATATGTATTTTCTTAAATGTAATTATTTTCAAAAAAAGGAACAGGTTGTCGTGGCGCAGCGGTATAAGCATTGACATTAAATGATTGTAAGCGTGAAGGTTGTGGATTTTTTCCCACTCGGGGTAATGGTTTTTTTCTTATTTAAGTGAGACTGAGGTTTGATCCCCATTCGACGAAATGAAATATTTATTTAAATTTATATTTTCATATCTCCGCTCTCGTGTCGAGGCGAAGCGCGGCGTTAAGTACTGCCACTAAACACGCAATGGGACCGGAATCCGGCGGAAAGTAGTAATTAAGGATCTATTATATTGATGGTTTTACAGGGATATAAAACTGGCATACATATAGTCAATATTCATTAAATTTGTGTTCATATTTATAGGATTTGTGAGCGTTTGTAGCAAAAATGGAAAATTGTCAAAAACCATATGAATATATAAAAATTAAATATTACGTAATTTATTCATTCATAAAGTCTTTATAGATTTTTGTATATAGATTCAGTCGTGGCGCAGCGGCACGAAGTGTGACTGTAAAACCGACTGTTTGTGGGTTAGATCCCCACTCGAGGAGATGAAATATTTACTTAAATTTATATTTCCATTTCTTCGCTCTGGTGTCAAGGCTAAGCGCGGCGTTGAGTTCTGCCACTCAACACACAATGCCTCCAGAATTCGGCAGAAAGTGGGGAACGGAGTGTCTTAACACTAGGTTCCCTCTGCCTACCCTGCTGTGTGCGGGATACAGCGTGAAGCTGATTTGATTTGATTAATTAAATTCACTCTGAACCGTGGCTTGTCTCAAAATAGCTATATAAAAATCTAGCACGTCAATCTGTATGAAAGTATTCATTTTAATTAGTTTTTAATTACCAAACCTCTACTTTTACGTTGTAAATTATAACTTTTGTAAATGGATTCTCAAAACGAGTCTACTGTGGGTTCATTTGGAGTATATATTTTTATAGCCATTAAAACAATATTCATTATACAAAAGCGGTGTAAAAAAGTTTTCGTATTTAACGTTATGAGTCTTAAAGGAAATTGCTGGGTTTTAGAATCAAAGCACCTTTTTCGTCCTTGTAGCGGTCAACGTTATTCTTTATCTCAAATCTTTATTAAATCTATTAACCTTATTTATTAAAATATAACTTTTACTGAGATTGATTTATAAATGTTTCTTATAAATATAAGTATATGAATTTATTGTGTATAAAGTATATATAATGTTAATTTAAAGTAATATGATTATACTGTAAAATTACAAAAAACTATCTAACATATTAATTTAATTAAGTATGGGTTAATATATATTTTATTTTTTTTATCCAGTTTATCTCGCCTTATCCAGCACATACTATGTTAGACCGACGGAGCCAGGGCACCTAAGACACTACGTTCTCATTAAGACACTGCACTCTTGCCACTTTTGCCAAATTCTGGAGGCGTTGAGTGTTGAGTTGCGGAGCTCAACGTCAAGCTTGTGCGAAGTGCGAATCGAACCCACAACTTGTCCCCTGCGCCACGACTGGCCTCACAGCTTAATGACATTTACAAAAAATCTCTTTACAATTATATCACACACATATCATAAGATCGAAAAATGTATTTCATATAAGACGATTTCGATTAGTAAGCCATTGTATCAAGAATTACTACAATAATTTAATATAATATGAAAAACTTAGACACTTTTACTCTTTCATCTGACAGTGACTATAGCATTTAATTCTGACGTCTGTTTTAAATGTTTCTTTTTATAATAAAGAATTACACAAGAATATTATGTAGAAAATTGCCTGTCAGACACACTAGTCTGGTCAAAGGGTAAAAAGGAGGTTAAAAATATAAACTGCTCTTTTGCGTGCTCAGTTAATTCCAGTGGTTTATCATAAGCGTCCAATGCTCATGTTTGCTTTGGCCTTTTGTTTTAAGTATCATTTTGTTTTAGCTGAACTCCCTAGAAACTAGATCGTTTACATAATTTGTTAAATCAATTATTGTTATGTAATGTAAGTGATAAAGTTCAAAATGTATGTGATAGGTTGTAGGTTCGATTCCCATTTGAGGAAATGAAATATTGAATATTTTCATTTCCTCGTTCTGGTAAAGCTACGCAACATGCAATGCTTCCACAATTCGGCGGATATTAATAAACGGAAGTGTGTTAATAAGAATGGAGTGTTTTAACGCTACGTTCCCAGGTTCCCTTTGTCTACCCTGCTATATGCGGATGAAGCTAAATATATGCCATAAGATTATGCAGTGGCGTTAATATAGTTCCACTATAAAGCAAGTACAGTCGTAAGAAGAACAAGAAAAGCAATATACTAAGATTATATGTAGGTCGTAGAAGTAATTTAAATTTTTTATTTTGTATAAAATTTAAACAATGTATGTACGTAAATAAAAAACAGTTTCATGATAGGGTACGAATAGGGAATCCAAACTCACCGTTCCCCAATTTGCACCAATTCTTAGAGACATTGCATGTTGAGTGGCGCAACTCAATGCCACTCATTGTTTACCAGAACTAAGAAATAAAGTAATTAAAACAAAATAATCATTCTCCCGAGCGGGGATCGAATCCACAACCATCACAATTTTCAATCAAAGCACTACACCACTGCGCTACATTAAATGAAAAATATAAGAAAATAATAGACTATTTATTTATTAATAAGTAAGTAACGCTCAATAGAAACGTGCAGAAGTTCTAATTTCAATACTCACTGGAATTGCTCAGATGATCAAAGAATATAGTGCGAAGCCTTGTTACAGTTTAGAAATTGCTAGTTAAGAGTTAGTATTAGACGTCTGCATAATCTTATGGTAATTCTTGGAGGAGTTGGAAACGTGGGGCGATGGTTTATTGAATATATCTATTCTGTTTAAAGTTTAACAAACTACCATTGTGAAGTTATATCGCATAATAAAGTATGATAAATCATTTGAAATCATGACATGCTTAGCTAAGCTTTTTAGATTTTTAGGGGTCCGTACCTCAAAAAATAAAAAAGGAATTCTTATAAGATCACTTTGTTGTTTGTCTCTCAAAATTATTTATTTCGAGATCATTTGGAGATATCAAGCTGAGATTAAATTCAAATATTCAGAACGATGGTCCCTAGAAGCTCAGAAAAATTAAGCTTCTTTGTCAACGCAATCAAAAGATTCATCATTATGATGATGATCATTTATCCATCGTTTTTGATCCATTTTGTATGAAATTCACCACGTAATTAAAATCTATAGAGTACTTCTCGTGGTCCTAAATTTATGAAATCCAGCACGAATTGAGTCGTGAAACTTATACAAAGAAATGAAAAAAATCGCGAAATTAAAAAAAAATATATAAATATTTCATACAAAAAATCATAACAAACTAATATTTGTTTCATTTCATACAAAATAAGTATATATATCCGCAAACTTAACTTATCTATTGAAAGTTGTACTTCCCATTGACTTACAATCCCGAAATTGGCACGGAACACTTAGTGGGCGAGTGCGACTCGCACTCAGCCGATTTTTAGTAGGTTCCACGAGTTTTAAAAGTAGTATATTCCTATATAAACAAACTTATTGGTTAAATGCAATTACTTTAAAAATATAACAACAGTTATTGGACAAAATTAAAATATAATAAAATCGAATGACCTCTATGTCACGCTGTCATTTATAAAACAAAAAAAGAACTTACTTAAGAATATTTGTCAATTACGATTTCTAACGAAAAAACCAGCAAAAGGTTTTGCTGAATAAGCGAAGTGTCAAAGTTAAATTGAATATTAGAGTGAAATGATATCGTCGGCGGAGTTTCGCACTGAGTAGTTAATCCTGTGCCACAATTGACTTCGAGTTGAATGTACTAGAACAATCGTCTGTTAGTCACATCGTTTATATATCGAAAAGTTTTGGACTGTTTATATTTTAGAAATGGTGGTTTTATTGTATACCTATTTGTATGAGATTTTGTGGTCTTAATTGAGGCCAGTCGTGGCGCAGGGGCACTAAATGGGACTGAAAACGCAACAGGTAGTGGAAATATCATATTTAATGTTTCCGTTTCGTCGCTCTGGTGTCGAGGCAAAATGCGGCGTTGAGTTACGCCACTTAATATACAATACCTTCAAAATTCGACTGAAAATAGGGAACGGAGAGAGTGAGAGTCAACCTAATGTTAAGACACTCGGATCCCTACTATACGCAGACATTACTGTACATTGCGACATGAGTGGTGAAACTCAACACTGCGCTTTGTCTTGTACCAGTGTATTATTATTAAATTTTATATGATTCCTGCACTAAATTAAGTTAGATATTATTTTAACCGAATTACAGAAATATTATTTCTTTTTATATTGAACAGAGTTTAGAAACGTTCATACATTTTGATTATTGGAAATGAATTGGACCATCGCCTGCAGGCAGACATATCGACGACACGTTTATATACACGTAAATATTGAAATATTGGATAAAAATGAATTGCAACTGTTTGAAAACAATGATTAGTCCTATTAATAATATAAGTGATTAGTGTGTGTGTGTATAGATGTTTGTTCAACTTTCACTCAAAAACTAATGAACAGATTTAGATGAAATTTTACAGTTAGCTACATCATTATAACACACCGCCGGCTACAATTTATGTAAACATTTTGTAAATTTTTTCTATAATGTAACAATAAGTTAAAGCGGGCGAAGCCGCGTTTGAGTCACTAGTATTATATAAATCAACTATTTAATTTTTTTGTTAAAAATGGCCTGTACTCAACAAATTTTTTTTTAGGATGAGTTAACTAAAATCCTGTTGATCTCTTATTGCTTGCTTAAAAATTCTAATAAATGTTTACTTACAATTTATTTGTAATAGAAATTATTTTTTTACACTTTTATAAAAAAAACAGCTTATCATCATAATTAGATATAGATATTTTCAATAAAATCAAATAATAAAATGACAAAGATATACCACCAAATACGTTAATACTATATTATATCACGTTCCACATTAGGGAACCTTTCTGCCTTCGAAGCGGTTAATAATGTAGGCCGTGCCACAGCTACTGTAGATATGAAAACTCATTTGTCGCGACAATTGACTGCGACAGACGGCTGACGGGAGGCTAATAGTGATGTGAGATTAGAGACCCACAAACAAATGGTCTTGCTCATTGCTTGTTACTCTGTGACAGTTGGTCGAACCACACAATAAGGTTACCTAAGTTGGATGTGGAATTTTGGTATATTTTTTGTGTATTAAGGATAATAATTTCATTTAATTAAAAATTTTCTTCAGGATTTATATCACATAGCAAGATAGATAAAGATATCCTAGTATCAACACATTCCGTTCTCCACTCTCCGCCCGAAATCGAGACGCGCTATTCCGCTACTTAACAAAGTAGCGGAATTAAACGCTGCGCTTTCTCTCATCAGAGCAGGGAAACGAATATATGATCGTTACTTTTTGGTATTTTCGACTTAAAATAAATTTAATACATTATAAAATGTATCGTGAAAATCAAGAAATATTGAAATAACTTCACGTATAACGCTTTTGTCCGTATTAATACCGCGGAATCCACTCTCATGCATATTTTATTCAATCGTAGAAAAATATTTAACCTCTTTACATATATAAATGTATATTCCTTTGCTATTCATTTTGCAAGTTAAGCCCTTCTTTATATATTTATAAATATACATTTCATATTTATACCTTGAGGCCGTCGTTGCGCACAAGCGTTTGGCTGTAACGCGGCAGTTGTGGATTTGACTCTCACTCGGAGAAATAAATTATTATTTTTAAATATTATTTTTCATTTCTAAGCTCTGGCACCAAGAAAAAAAGGGTAACGTTCAGTTCCACCACACAATGCCTCGAAAAACAGCGAAAAGTGGGAAACGGAGTGTCTTAACACTAGGTTCCCTCTGCCTTCCCTGCCATATGTGAGGTAAAGCATAAAACCGTAAAAATACTTTGAGCCTTAAATATAGGTCACTCGACATAAAGTAACACACAAAGACCAAACAGTACATTATTTCACTTACCCCAGTTTCCACTGTCATATAAAGAGTAAAAACGGCCCAGAAAATGTTTAAAAATAACGCATGAAATGCTTTCTAAGCACTGTCTCAAAAGCGACAGAGATGAACGTTTACCGACACCTTGACTATTTGCATTTCTTTTGAAATAATGTCTCATGCCGTCTTAGTTTATAGAAATAGAAAAGATATAATACACTGGAATGAGGCTCTATAATGTTTCAGTTTTAGATCTGAAATCGTACTTAAGTTTGAAGCAGTTTTCTATTTATAATGTTGCCAGTTCTGTGTAAAAAGAAGTTCTGAGACTATAAAATATTTAGGGTAGATTTCGTTTTAAGATGTTTGGGCAGTTATTTCTGTGTTTGAGTTTCGCGCTTACTTCTGGATAAGCTAATGTGATCTTTTATTTCCTTTTAGTCTTGCTCTTTTCAAGCTACAACTATTAAGTTAGATACAATTAATAATGGGGAACGGAGTGTCTTAACCGTAAGTTCCCTCTGCCTACCCTGCTGTGTGCGGTCATACAGCGTGAAGCTAAAAAATAAACGCCACACGTTGTAGGTTCGATTCCCACTCGTGGAAATTAAATATTTACTATTTTTATTTCCCTATCACTCATAGCAATACAAAACATTATTCGGCGGAGTAAGTAGTAAGTATGACACGGAGTGTCATAAGTCACAATACTAGGTTCCCTCTACCTACTCTGCATTTTGCGGGATACAGCGTGAACTGAAAAAAAAAGTTAAAATCATTTGTCAACAATTTGGCTATATTTAACAAAAATAATATAACATTCTGAGAAGTCCTATTCATACAAGCGATGTTTAGTAAATATTCCTAGTTCGTTCGTTCGTTGTGCATCCTCTATATGCATACTTACGTAGCTATGTTTACGTAGATCTTGTAAAGTTTATAACTTTATATGTTTAACAGTATTTTCTATTACTTTTAAAAGCATTGCTACCACATATGTTGTTATATGCTTGGAAAAATTGATCAGCTTCACGCTGTATCCCGCACACAGCAGAGTAGGCAGAGGAAACCTAGTGCGAAGACACTCCGTTCCCCACTTTCTGCCGAATTCTGGAGGCATTGAACCCACAACCAGTCGGTTTTACAGTCACACTTCGTGCCGCTGCGCTACGACTGGACTCATTGTTGGTGGAAAAGTTAATATTATATGAAAAAAATGATCTTATAATACTATGTTTTAAAATTAATTTCAATAATCGTGACCAATAAAATTATAATAATCCATAAGCAATAGCCGGATATCCGGAACATATTCATCTATAAATATAATCCGGACACAACGAACTTTATTTGATTTATTCTTACATTTTACAATTGGGGTCCAAGTAAAAATGTTTTGTAGGGTAATCCTGGAAAATTTGTAGTTTAAAAAACTATCCGAAGGGTCCAAGATGGAAGGCTTGCTCGCAGCGACCCCTGCCAGCCCTTACGAGGGCTGCAACGTTCCATCCGCCACGTGCACCTCGAGAGAGCGCACTGATAGGGCGTCCCCCCAAGGCGACGCGCACCAGTGCGTCCCCGCTGGTGTGTCAAGTGGCGACGAATGCGGCGTTGGGGACCGCCACCCAACACGCCATGTCCGGAACGGCGGGAGGTGGAGGACGGAGCTACAAATAGCTACGTGGAATGTGAGAGGAGGGATGGAAGAAAAGATGAATGAATTATTAGATGTGATGGATGATAGAGATTTGGATGTCGTTTGTGTGACAGAGACCAAGCGAAAGGGCAATGACACGACCGATTTGCCGGGCAGTCGGGTCGCTTTCTGGGCCGGCGTACCAGAGAGCGAGCGGGGCTGTCAAGGTGTAGGTGTGTTATTGTCCTCTCGATTGGTTAGTGCAGCGGTTGAATACAAGGCGATCAACCCGAGACTGCTTTGGGTTCGCTTCAAGCTGGGGTTAACAAGAGTATTCTTGTTAGTGGCGTATGCGCCAGTATCCTCTGCTCTATTAAGCGAACTCGAGGAGTTTTGGTAAAGTATCAGGGATGTTCTAGGTAGCGTTAGAGGGAATGAAAAATTAATAATATGTGGCGATTTGAACGTACGGGTCGGAACTGCGCGAAGCGGTTACGAGGGAGTGTTAGGTCAGTATGGTGACAAGAGAATAAATGAGGCTGGAAAGCTTATATTAGAAATTTGCAAGGAAAGGAATTTGTTTGTGGCAAACACTATGTTTGACCACAAACAAATTCACATGTATACATGGGAGCGAACGGAAGGGAAAAGTATGATTGATTTATTCCTAGTGGATCAGCGTATTCGAAGCCAAGTCATGGACACACGAGTGTTTAGGGGTTCTGATCTGGGAACAGACCACTATCTAATCGTTGCTAAAATAAGGGGTCTGTTCGCGGGTTGGCGCAGCTACACGAGGTGTCCAGACTTGGAGTCGAATTACCGCATAAGAAGCTGGAAGCTTCAAGATCCACCGACTAGAAAGGAATATCAAGAAAGAGTTTCCAAAAAGCTAGACAGCAGTGAATCTGGAAATGGAAATAGTGAAGTATGCTGGCAGAACCTTAGGGATTGTATGAAGAAAGCAGCGATAGAGGTATGTGGTAAAGGTAAAAGGGGCTTTAGCAAAAAGCGTGATGAATGGTGGGATGATGAAGTGCAAGATGCAGTAGAAAGAAAGAAGAAGGCATGGCAGGATTATAAAGCCTCTGGTAAAGATAAAAGTATGAGAGAGATAAAAAAGAAAGAGTATAAGCTGCAAAAGCACCAGACGAAAGTACTGATCAAGATGAAGCGTGAAAAGGCAGAGAATGAAAGAGATGAAAGGTTAACGAACAACTTCAAGGAAAATACGAAGCTTTTCTGGAGAGAAGTTAGTGTTTCTCGAGGTTGCTCGTTAGCCTGTAGAATAAAAGGGGTGCTTTCGAAGGACGGTGAAATTCTAACAGAACAACCACACGTTTTGCAGCGATGGGCGGAATTTTACAAGGAGATGTATGAATGTGATGACGCCTCAGTCTCAAGTAGCAGCGAAACGCTGAGTCTTGATGTAGCTGATGGCGAAATCAGTGTAAAAGAAGTTGAGAGTGCAATACGAAGTCTGAAATGTGGTAAGTCAGCGGGAGCAGATGGAGTTACTGCCGAGATGATCAAATATGGTGGGCCACGCGTCTTGGACTTGTTCTGGTTTTTGTGCAATTTGTGCTGGAAATCAGGGGAGGTCCCAGACGATTGCCGAGGTGCGGTCATCGTGCCTTTGTATAAAGGCAAAGGTTCACAGATAGACTGCGCAAGCCATAGGGCTATCAGTTTGATTAGCTTAGGTAGTAAAGTTTATGCTAAAGTTTTAGCGAGAAGAATGCAGGAGAGATCTGAAAGGTTGTTGTGGGAGGCCCAAGGGGGCTTTAGACCTGGAAGAGGATGTATGGATCAGATATTTTCCCTCCGCATGATCACGGAAACATTTTTGGCCGTTAACCAAAAAGTTTTCTGTGCTTTTGTCGACTTGGAAAAGGCGTTTGACAGAGATGTAAGAGCGAAATTATGGGAGATACTACCCCGGTACAATGCGAGCGGACCCTTGCTGCAGGCTGTAAAGTCTCTTTACAGAGATCACTCAGCCTGCGTGCGAGTAGGAGCTGGCAAGTCGCCCTGGTTTGACATCCGATCGGGTGTTAAACAAGGTTGCGCCATGTCAGCTTGGTTGTTCAATTTGTATTTGGATAGTTGTCTCCAAGGAGTGAAACAAAGTGATATGGGAGTGAAAGTAGGTGACCTGAATGTGAATTGCCTGCTGTACGCAGATGATGCAGTGCTTATTGCATCATCAGAATGCGAGTTGCAGGCATTGGTCACCACTCTGAAAGAAGGGTGTGAATATAATGGTCTAAGCCTCAATGTGAATAAGACAAAGGTTCTGATTTTTGAAAGAGATGAAGAAAGGACGGAATGCAAGATAAGTGTAAATAGTAAGATATTAGAACAAGTGAATGAAGTGGTATACTTGGGAAGTATGTTCAGTAGAGATGGAAGATACGAGATGGATGTGGAAAGGCGTATTGCTGCCGGTAACAAGGTTAACGGAGCCTTAGCTGCATTGATGAGACGGCGAAACGTCAGCACAGCTGCGCGTTTGGCCGTACACAATGCAGTTTTGGTACCGACTCTGTTATACGGCAGCGAAACGTGGGTATTACAGAAGAAGAATGAAAGAAAGATGAATGCTGTGGAGATGCGATCTCTTCGTAGGATATGCGGAGTCAGCTTAGCTGATCGAATCCGCAATGAAGAGGTACACAGAATGGCAGGTACTAGCGAGGATGTCACGGTGAGAATGAAGAAGAACGTGCTCAGCTGGTTTGGGCACGTCGAACGAATGAGTGATGAAAGAATGGCAAAAAAGATTTATGATGGAAAAGTGAGCGGTAAGAGAGGTAGGGGGAGACCTCGGTTGACCTTCGAAAACACAGTATCAAAGATACTGGAGGAAGGTCACGTAAAAGGCGTGAGGGCCCCCCGAAGGGCATGTATGAAGAGGTTGATGACAGTGGACGAGGCGAAAGAGGTATGTAGAGACCATAGCATTTGGCGCTCCGTTCTCTCTGACTACTCCGCAAGGGATAAAGCGTGAAGCTAAGTTAAGTTAAGTTAAGTTAAGTTAAGTTAAGTTAAAAAACTATCCTTAAATGAAATAAAAAATCAGCTTCACGCTGTATTCCGCACACAGCAGGGTCGGCAAAGGGAACGTAGTGTTAAGACACTCCGTTCCCCACTTTCCGCCTAGTTCTGGAGGCATTGCGTGTTGAGTGGCGGAACTCAACGCCACGCTTTGCCTCGACACCAGAGCGAAGATAATATAAATAAATATTTTATTTCCTCGAGTGGGGATGGAACCCACAACCAGTCGATTTTACAGCGACACTTTGTACCCCTGCGCTACGACTGGCCTCAAAAAAAATATCTGTTAATAATATTATATGTACATGTAAATAAAATCGACGTATCTGCTTTTAATAAAAACCGTTTGGAATAAGCGTGTTTTTCCAAGTGTATATAGATAGATAGCTATTTACATAATACGAAAACACAAACATACAATTTTTTAAAAATTATCTGTCTTTATCGGCAATATATACGAGTATATAGGCTACATTTTATTCTGGACATCACCCCGGATCGGGTCTGACTCAGAAGTCTTACTTAGTACTTACGCAGAAATCGTGCTCTCTGCCTGCCTATATAGCATTTTTTGCAAGCTAATTTAAATAAAATCCTAACTGAATATTAAACTGCTACTATATATATGATATAACAATTTAAAGTTATGGTATAGAAATAGTTTAAAGATTTAGTTTATCCAGTCTGGTCTGATTTAGTTTAAAATTCTAAAAATGGGCGAGGGGTGGCTGAACAAAGTATTATTTTGTTCATTCCACATATTGTGTATTTGTTAGGTTCCCGGTTCCCATTTCGCACCGCGTGCAAAAGATGCGTAAAGATAAAAAATCTTACTGCCTTCATAAAAATAAAATCTTATATCGTCATTGTCGTCGTAAGTATCGTCATTTGTATCGATATAAATAAGAAAAGAAGTTCAATATCTGTATTCAATAAAAATTTCAATAACTTTAAGAATATAACACATCATTTTGTTTGTATAAAATATAAAATATTTTCTATTGATATTAAAGATTAAATAATCGGCCAGCGATCCAGAGGCAGCCCGCGTCCAATTAGGATCTGAATCCCTTAAGACTGGAAATCTCCACGGGTAACTCGGACACTGAAACGTGTTCTTATCTTAAATTGATTTTATTATTTTCACACATATATATTTTTTTAATTTAGTTATATTTATTAATATGTAACATATAAGTATTTATTAGAGACTAGTCGTCGCACAGGGGCACAAAGTGTGACTGCAAACGCAACTGGTTGTGAGTTCGATCCCCGCTCGAGGAAATTAAATATTTACTTAAATTGATATTTTTGTTTCTTCGCTCTGGTTTCGAGGCGCGTTAAAGTTGAGTTCTGCCATTCAACACCCAATGTCTCCAGAATACGGCGAAAAATGGGGAACGAAATGTTTTAATTCTAGGTTCCCTTCGCCTACCCTGTTGTGTGCGGGATACAGCGCGAAGATGATTTATGCTATTTAAGTATTTATAAATATGCCTCTACAATGCTGGCGCGTCAAGTATTTTTTTTTAATTTTCTTTAGCATCCTGCAAATAGCAGGCGAAAAGTATGAAAACTTTGTGTTAAGATATCGTTCCCATTAAGTCACTTTCGTTAATCATTTTCCGCTGAATTCCGTGTTGAGCGCCGCAACTCGACGTCGTGCATCGTTACCGAATCGGAGTTTAATATTATGATTACATTCGGTGGGAATTGAATCCACAACCTGTCTTGTTTATATCTATGTGGGTACAAGGCGCCACGACTGGCCTTATTTTTTGTTATTTTAAATCATTTCTTTTTTTAACATCATCCGATACAACAACTTTCAAACATTTTTATATGGTATGGCGCCATTTTAAACAAATTGCATATAATTATGGTAATGGACCCAATGCTGCTCTTTGTAATTTCATGCGATCAAATAAACCACCCTCTGTAATATGTATTTATTCTAAACAATGCCACGCTGGCGTCGACTAATAATAAAAATATGGCTTATACAAAAGTAATGATTGTTTAGCTTGACGCTTCAAGCTGTATTTAGGGGTAGGTAGAAAGTAGTTTAAGGGTAGGTAGAAGGACTTAATATTCGAAGGTTACTATCAATTTTCACTACTTGGAGATACACTTCTTAAGAAGAAGAGATTAAGAGAGAAATGAGTGTTAGGACACTTCGTTTGTTAGCGCGGTTTGAGTAGTGGAACTTAATACTGTACTTTATCTTACCAAGACAAGGAAAGAAAATATTTCACTCCCCCGAGTGGACATTGAACTCACAACAACCGATTATGTACATATATAATTTGCTAACAACTAATTATATATTAATTAATATATTGTAGTTTCTAAATGATAAATAATTAAAGAAAAGTCGCTGTCTGATTCTTTTGTATCTTATTTAGCTTTAACTTATTTCTCATATATCAATAATAATATATACTAATATCATTCGAAGAGATTATCTGGTTAAGCGCGCTAGTCTTAGAAACTACATTAGTTCATATCGACATTTTTTTTCCATTTTCAACTTTACACTGTATCCCGCATATTGCAGGGAATGCAGAGGGAAGCCAGTGTTAAGACACTCCGTTCTCCACGTGAAGTTAAGTGTCATAACTCAACGCCTTTACACCAGAGCGCAGAAATGAAAAATGTTAAATATTTTAATTCCTCACGTGGGTATCGAACCCACAGCCTGTCGCGGTTACAGTGACACGCTTGTTCCCCTGCGCCACGGTTTTTTAAACGCAAATATTTGGGAAAGAATGTAATGTTAAACCTCCGTCACAGTAAACTATGATCTGACTTTCCTTAGAAATCCTATACATAAAACTTCTTATTTATTCTACGAGCATACAAAATAAAAAAAAACATTTGAGTAGAAAGGTTCCTTTCGGTTTTACCGCATGTCGTAAAATAGCCGAAACATAGTCTGCGTAAAAGAAGGTAACAAGGATCACATCCTACCAAATTCAAAGTGACAAAATTGCTTTAGGCTACCTGAGACTCCTATTATTTAACATTTTCATTTTGTCTTTTTCTACTTTGTATTTTTTTATAAATTTTTAGTATTGATAAATTTCACTTTACTATGGCATATTATTTTTGTGAAATATATAATGATATATTCTAGTCATGGTGCAGGGGTATAAGCACATGACTGTTAACGCCACAGGTTGTGGGTTCGATTCCCACTCCAGGAAATTGATTATTTAATATTTTAATTTCTTCGCTCTGATGTCGAGGCAAAGCGCGGTGTTGAGTCCCGTCACTCACGGCCGCGTCACTCCGGCGCCGAAGAGGAAACGAAGTATCTTAACACTAGATTCCCTCTGCCTACCATGCTGCGTGCGGGAAACGGCGTAAAGCTAAATATTTTACGTACGATAATGAACTCAAATAGGAACCTTTATTTTAGCCCCTTGTTCTACTAGTTGTCCAAAAAATAATATTTTACATATTTGAAAAAGTTTTTGTTTTGCAAATGCACTCGCACTATTTTTAAGATATTCAATATATAAATATAATAAACTAACTATAATTTCCTAACAATTTAAAAAAATATAACGCATATATAGTTTTATTACATTGTCATTACTAGACGACAAACTACATCAAGAAATAAACTTTAAACATAAAAAAATCAAGTAAACGAAAATATATCAAAAAAAATAAACCAATATTTCATAAGCTCCAAAAAGAAAAAAGAAGAGGATCGAAGGTTTAATTCTCCGTACATATTTACATATGCCACGATTGTCAATTTGGCTTGATATATTTGAAAATCGACGTAAGAGCTCGCGTTCCACCTTTAACGCGGAACAAATCACATTTTCTCCAACATTACCATCTCAGGGTACGCGTTAACTTCAAAGAGATGCTGCGAGGACCCTCCTCTTTACAAAACTCATTACAAGACGCCAAATAAGAAGTCGTAAAGCAACCTCCCTGGGAGTCTATTACGCTATGCTAAATGATATTTTTGTATACGTATTTAGGTTCTTTTACGTGGGGAGGTCCGTGTAAACACAATCCGAATTTAATCTGTTATGTTCACGCTTCACGCTGTATCCCGCATACAGCAAGGTAGGCAGAGTAGAATTCTAGAAGGCGTTGCGTGCTTATAACGAAATTTTTTTTCAATTTTCAGCTTTACACTGTAGGCAGAGGAAAGCCAGTGTTAAGACACTCTGTTCTTCGTGTGAAGTTAAGTGTCAGAACTCAACGCCTCGAGAACGCCAGAGCAAAGAAATGAAAATATTAAATATTTTATTTCCTCGAATGGGGTCCGAACCCACTACAAGTCGCATTTACAACCACACACTTGTGCCTCTGCGCCACGACTGGCGTGAATTTAATTTGTCCTGCTTTATCTCGGAGCCAATGAGGAGACAACTTTATTTTGTGCGTAAACAAGGGTGACTTCTTTTCGCAGACGCTTTCGTTTAGAATGATATTGAAAGGTCAGGATGAGCTGACCAGAATACATTACGAGTAGGGAGTTACGTGTCGCGGTGAAGGCAAGCTCATATAATATATTACACTCTAAATCACCGTCTGGACTTAGGTATTTTTGATATGATAGCAATTTTAGTAAGATCTGTGTTTATGTTTTTTTTATAACATTTTTTTTATTTCTTTAATTATTTTAATTATCAAACGTATTATAAATTGTTCATAGTATAAACTGTGCAAATCTGTGAAAAACCAACACTCCATGTAGCACACACGTTTCTACTGCACCATGGAGGTAGTTTTCTAACGCCCAATATTAATAACCTATCTCCAACGTCAATCTTAGATTGTTTCATATATCTATCCAATCCTATCTAGATAGGATAGATATATGAAACAATCTAAGATTGACGTTGGAGATAGGTTATTAATATTAGGCGTAGATGGAGAGGAAAGTACTTTATTAAAATGATTTATTAGTATAGTCGTTCGCGACGTCGCGATATTCTCGCGTTCACGGACTTGACACGACATGTCGTTGCAAGTTCTTAGTTGCGTATCGTGACTCGTGACGTCACACAATTGAAGTAGTTTAAAGTATTATTTAATATTTACTAAATTAGTAATATTTTTAATAAATAATAATATAAATAGAATTATAAACAGATATAAGTATCACCTTTTAGATTTGTATAGTAATTCTCGAATTTGTATTGTAATTATATAGTTTTAATATAGTTTACCGAGTTAATTGTTTTAAGATAATAATTACTTTCATATTGTAAAATTTATTATTAATTATTGTAGATTATAGGTTTCTATAGAAAACTAACTGATTTATAAGTGATTAATGTTTGTAAATAATTATTAAGAGATTTTATATCATAATAACTTGTGTGAATTTCGTCATAGTTACAGTATCTTTTGTAAATTTCTAATAGTAAATAATTAAATAGTATATTTATAATATGTATAAATTATAAAAGCGTCCGATAGACAGTAATTAAAATATAAGCAAAAACTTGTAATAATAATAGTGAAAATATAAATGTAAGTAAATATTTTATCTCCTCGAGTGGGGATCGAACCCACAACCAATCGATTTACAGTCACACTTTGTGCCCCTGCGCCACGACTGGCCTCTAAACAAACATATACAATAAACAGAACTCGAATCAGTAATTTATTATTATCTTATCAGTGTTCAATCGAATTAATTTCTTTTATTTAGGAAAATACCAAAAAAATAAAACTATACGTAAATTTATAACTTTTTTTACAATTTACATTAATTTATATAATATAAATTACAATTAGTAAACAAGAGTAATCTCTTGTTTACAAACAAATAGAAGTTGTAAAAACAAAACACCATTTTTAGGACTTCTTCGAAATAAGACACCGCTATTAGCTATGTGATTTCACGTAACGACCGACGGCTTTGAGAAGAAATATCCTATCTAAGAATATATTTTAATAAAATGTTTTTTTCATTATCCTTAATACTAAGAAAACATAAGGAGCTTATTTGCTAATATAATATCCAGTTTCTGGAGCTACTCGAACACTTAAATAAATTATTACGTTATAGGCAGTTTCATAAGTCTTCTCTACAGCTGATAATATTTCATGGTACGAGGTAAAATATTGAATTTAAGAAAATACCCGCGTTCCAACGAAATATATGTAGCTGCATATGATATCTTATGTATTAGATACTTTTATAATATTTCTTTTTATTATTTAACTTATTGCTATAAGCTATAATCTCTTATTGTAATTCGGCAGAAAGTGGGGAACGGAGTGTCTTAACACTACTCGTAGGTTCCCTCTGCCTACCCTGCAGTGTGCTGGATACAACGTGAAGCTGATTTATTTATTTTTATTTATAATGTCTTATATTTTAGAAGTAATTCGCAAAAGACATGCCGTAGTATCTGACTAAAAGCGATAGTTATAGGTTCAACTTTCATGATAAAATGGATAACAAGAATATGATATTTATCTTTCCTTTTAATTTAGTTCTATCGTTTTTCTTGGGTCGAGCTTTAACAAATCTGAAGTAAACGCGGTTTCTAAATGATGTATCATCATAAAACTTGCAAAGTATATCTAGATTATTTTAGAAGTTGAGTTTAGATGACAATACAATATAATGGTACCATGAGCTAGTCTGATGATGGAATGGGTGATGGAACTTCAGACTGCCTACTATGAAACAAATCGAGTTTGTGGTCATTACATTCGTCTTTTAAATGTTTGAAGCATGTTTTTAGTTTGTAGTGTTAAGATAATACAAAATATTTTTTAGGAGGACATAATTATTCTATTATCAGTCCGCGAGACATAATATAATATAGTATTATACTTTTTCGGGAAACATTTAAAAAATGGAACGTAGCGGAATTTGAAACCGCGCCTCTTTGGAAACCGTCCAAGCACTCTGAACAACTAAACCTATTCTCGTGCATTGAACGTGTGGCTTAGTTGGTCAGAGTGCTTGGGAGTTTCCAAAGAGGCGCGGGTTCAAATCCAGGTATGTTAAACATTTTAATATGTTGCCTAAAAAGTATTTTTCTTTCCTAAGCCTGGAATAAAACTTTAAATATGTTTTACATATTTATATATATAATATAGTATTGTTTACATTATCCTTTATAATTAATATTCTCTAACGGTCGACTATTCACCAAACTAAATAGATAGAGGTGCCGTGTAATTGACCAGCGGCATCTACATAAATAAATTGCCACACGGCCTCCATATTATTATATTCCAGTTAAAGTTATTATAGTAAATTACTATCAAATTGTTTTTAACATCTATTTTTTTCAGTTTCATACTGTAAGCAGAGTGAACCTAGACATATTAAGACTCCACTTTCCACTTTCCGCGTGTTATGACACCAAAGCAAAGAAAATATATTTTTTTAATATTTCATTTCCCTGATTGGGAATCGAACTCACAACCTGTCAAAACTGTGTCCCTGCGTCACGACTGACCTCTATCTAACATCTACATACAATATAAATAAAAAAATACTTCTTTACCTGTTTGCAAAATTTAAATACGCCTCTCTTATACCTATCATATATTACAATATCGATACTTTCATGTGATCCTATTTGAACCGTATATTGAATATCGGAAACGTATTTGGGGTTGAAATGAGATCTGCTCCTATTGTTTCCGAGGCACCACTTGATCTCTCGCGTTAGAACTTTGACGGCTAATTTCCTCTTTTTTATGATGCAAATCGATATGTTTTGAAGTCTTTGTTTATTTACCTTATTTCTGTGATATTTTTGTTTTCCTTCAGCTTTAAGCTTGTTTGTATAGATGTTTACGTTGGGAATATCTTGGAAATATGAATAAATATTTCTTAGAAAATTCTGTAATGTTATTGTGGCGCAATGGGAGTTTTTCATACATTATCTAATTATCTGGAGAGGTCGAGATTTATATTTCGTTTCGTACAGTAAATAAATCTGTATTAGATAAATGTGTGCGTATGTAGGCTTCGGTCTAATTGAATTGAACGTTTCAATAGAAATAACCTACAAAGTGTGATATCGTAAATAAAAATAGGTATCTGTTATACTAAAAAAGTATAACCTGGAGCAATATGAAACTTATCTCATTACCAACTACTTTCTTCGAAACAAGTATTCCGACCGGCTATTAGCTAAATGCCACAATAAATAATGGACGTATGACATTATTTCGTGTATTGTTTGGGTAAAAGAATAACAGTTATTCGTGTAAAAGACGTTAATCATCGCTGTTCGTGGCGTCCCGCGAGACGGGACTTTCTGCCGCAAAGTGGATTTTTCCTTCATTTCCTCGAGGACATTTTTGTTTCCGACTCTTGAATAAAACTCAAATGTTATCAAGCAACACCATTCTCGCAGAAATAGAATTCTATCAGAATTGGCGTGTATTTCTCGCTATGTCAGGTCTAATAGTGTAAAATACTATTAAATTAGGCTTGAAGTAAAACTGTGATAAACAAACAGACGTTTACAATATTATCTTTTATAGATTATTTGACTAGAGCAATTGACATTCATATTAAAACTGTTACTGAAGTTTTAAGTTAATTTATGGTACACTTAATTTCCCTTATAAGGAAATAGGTATAATATAATGAAAAAGAAAAAAACGGACACAACAAAGTTATAGGATCACTTTGTTGTCAGTCTGTCCATCTCTAAAGACTCGAGGTCTTCGTGGGAGGTTCGAGGATATTAAGGTGAAATTAAAATAAACTATTTAGGTCTATAGACTCTTTAAGCACAGAAAAAATCAAGCTCTTAGTCAACACAATCAAAATATACGAGCATTTATGCATCATTTTTAGTATATTTTAGCATGAAATTCGCTGAGTAATCTAAATACATATAATACTTCCCATAGATCTATAGTTATGGGTTCTGGCTCGAAATTGAGAACTTATAAAATACTGGAAAAATCTAAAAGGTGAAAATTTATAAATATTTCATAGTAAAAAATATTATAAGTCTATATTTGCCGCTCTTTTCATACAAAATTTGTGCATGGACTTGTATTTAAAACTTATCAGTTATTATCCGCTAAAAGATATATTATAATGATGAATTTTGACGAGAAGTGATCACCTTAATATAAATAAAGGAAAAACTGCGAAAATAGAAAATTTATATTAGTATATGAATACTATTACAGATAAAAAACTATTACAAACTTCTAATTGTAATTAATTTTATGCAAAATGAGGGCACACGCCCGTGGATACTTAAGCTTGTTAACTTTTATAAGACGTGCTCCCCGTTGACCTACAATTTAGTTTGGTTTTTACTTCCAAAATTGCATATGAAAAACATTTTTATAATTTACACTGTAATAACATTGAGATATACTTGTATATTTCAAATGAATTGAATTGAATTTCAATATTTTTTTCAACTTCAGTAGGCAGAGGGAACCTAGTGTTAAGACACTCCGTTACCCACTTTCCGCCAATTTCTGGAGGCATTGCGTGTTAAGTGGCGGAACTCAACGCCGCGCCCTTCCCCTTGACGCCAAAGCGAAGAAATGAAAATATACATGTAAATAAATATTTCATCTCGTTGAGTGGGGATCGAACCCACAACCAGTCGATTTACAGGCACACTTTGTGCTCCTGCGCCACGACTGGCCTCCTGAATTGAATTTATTTAAAGTAATTGAAATAATATATTTTGTTAGGTTTTCATGCTGCAATATTGTAGCTTAAGTACATTTCTAAATGAGAACTTAGTAATTTTCTGTCTTTGTGGCCAAATTAGTTTGGGCAAAAGTCAAGTGGTTGTATCTTTTATGGGAGGACGCAATATATATTTGGAACAATGTAACCAAAATGTCAACGCGAAACTTCCAGAATGCCCGACGCAATTAAACAGTTGAAATCAAACCCTATCGTAAAAGTTAAGTAGAACCTTTTGTACTACTTGAAGCTCAATTTTAAATATTAAATGAATTTAATTATTTATTAACTAATTTACTTTATTAGTCATATCAACCCTTAAAACTATTAAAATTTTATATTCAAATTTGAAATGTTTGCAAGTTAGTATTTATTAGAATTTGTATGGTTTTCATGGTAGATTTTAATTTACAAGTTAGTTAAATTTTTTTTAACAAAGGATTTTTTAAGCACTTTCTTACTAACTGTTATATTAATTTATAAAATATAATAATTTCCAATTAATTAATTTAAAACTTGTAAGATGTTTGAATTTCACCGATTATGCAATTATTAAATAAAAAAATATTGCATAATAAACTATCAATTGAAATATTTCTTAGGAAGATAGACAATATCACGAAATCTATTCACATATGTTTAAAAGGTACAACTTTTACATTTCCATCCAATATATCCCATATTCGTAGCAAAATCTATTTTATTAAAACAATTAATTACTATACATCAATAGCTACTTACAAGAAATAATCATAATATATTTACTGTTGATAACCGCTATCATTTACAGTGTCACATCTAAACCTCCAATTCAAGGAAATTAACAATTCAACTAGTTTTTGCCGTATGAAATAGGGAACAAAGTGTCTTAACACTAGATTCCCTACCAACCGTTACATAGATGCTATGCGCGTTACATAGATGACACTAAAAGAAAAAAAATAAACGATAGATTCAAATTCTATGTACTGCTATGGTCAAATATAGCAAATTGGCGAATTCATCCAGTCCCAGCGTATCCAACACACAAACGAGCTTAGAGAAGTAATTTCAAAGTTACAAATAGAAATCTGAATAGTGATCGCTTACATTGTATCGGTCCAGTTGCGGTACAGAGCGCTAGCTGCAATCGACCAGTGAAAACCCAACCAGATCCAGTATATGAGTCCATACACTGCCATTTGTCGCCAACATGTTAGCATCTACGCGATAAATTGGCACCCGCAGATCTACTATCCTATTCAGTAGACATGTTGATGTGTGGAACAAGTTCATGAGGCAATTCCTGCCATTCGTTTTGGTGATATATATGCTTTTGAATGTGAAAGCGATCCTATTTGTTACTAAACGATCCAGTTTTTTTTTAATGTTTCGGGAATTTGGTTTCTGTACATTAATGTTTTTTTGTTGAATGGCTACTATGTGTGTGTGTGACAAAACTGATCGTGGGTTCAAATTTAACGTAGCAAAACCTTTACAGTACTTGAGCCTTGGTTGATCCATTATCGTATTTTCTATTGGATTAACATAAGAAACATAATTTACTATTTTATAATGTATATCTTAATTATTTTCGTTTGTGACTAAGTTCATAAATTTATGTTCTATTAATGAAGTTAAAAATAACTACATTGGCTTAACGTGGCGTTAAGTATGCTTAAGCCTAGTAAGCTATTCGTGAACCCAAAACATACATATTATAAACAGGTATATAAATTGTAATGCGATTAGCACCTTAGATTAAGGATAAATTAAAATGATTATACGTAATAAAACATTTTCAACACCTACTCGTAATAAATAGAAATAGATATTTAAACCTATAAATGAAATAAACCTATAATCTTGATATAAGATTTTTTATCTTATGAACATAATATGATATGTGAAATACATATCATATTATGTTAACATTAAATTATATAAAATTCTTAATTTTTTTATCACGCAACTAGTGAGATAGACATAGGGATCCATTTCTAGGTTTATTAACAATAAATGAAGATTTATACATTTCATAATTAGAAAGAGACTAATCGTGGCTCAGGGGCAAAAGCGTGTGACTATAAACGCAACTGGTTTTGGGTTCAATTCCTCTCAACTCGAGGAAATAAAATAAATAATATTTAAATTTCTGAGCTCTTGTGTCGAGGTAAATCACGGCGATGAGTTCCGCCACTCGACACGCAATGCTTCCAGATTTTGCGGTGTCTGGGAAGCGGAATATTTTAACACTAGGCTCATTCTGCCCACTCTGCTACATGCGTGATACAGGTGAAGCTCAAAAAAAAAAACTTCAACGAGCCATCGACAACGTAAAGTATTTATAAGTCTAATCGTTACTGTAAATGACATTTCTGTATTTTTTTTATTCTAAGTGGATTTGATATCGTTTACCACGTGAGGTGAAGCCATACATCATGCATTAACAGAAAGGTCATGACCAGTTACATGTGAATTTTGACAGAACAGCCCCGCCCACTGACGTTTAACGAGTGAACCTGCCATATTAGTTTCTATTTACTTTATGGTAAACTGCCTGATACGGTATAATGCTTATTTTATTATGACTTTTAATGATTTATATTGTTTTTCTGTATATATTTTATGGGGGTATGGTCTAGCTTAACAAAATTATATTTCTAAGTATTTTATCATTAGAATATATTAGTTAATATTGATCTTAGTTAGTAGGTACGTGTTTTATTAATAGAGTATAATATTATTTTAAATATTTTTTTATAGAACTTACTTCTATACCGCTAGGTATGTATTGAAAGTAAATCAAAAAGTTGACAAAAAAAATATTATGAACAGCTATTAAATAATGAACTCAAACCCATTTTCCTCTTAAGTTTTAATTATTGCCGCGAATCACTCCCAGTGAAACCCAACAACGGGAACAATTCCGAATCCATTCAATTATTCAAACTTTTAATTAATATTAATAGGAGCTCTCACTTTCAAAAGAAAGAACACTGGGAGCAGATAAAAACTCCTTAGAAATCTGCGTAACTTGCAGCTGTGAACTGCGAAATTAATGCGAATACAATAAAGCGTACGAAAATAGATGAGGAGTCGCGAATAAAAATTATTTCGGTATTATCAGTGGCGGTGTCTCCAGAACAAAGGCCGGTCTGTGTGAGTGCGTCCATAATAACCGTCGTGACAGTAGATAGGAAATTAAACGAAACTAAAACGAAGTCCTGCACCAGGGGGTGGAAGTTCGAGGGACCGTTCCCGTGCTCCTACTTGAAAAAAGTAAATTAAGGACGAACGGCCCGATTTTGTTTACCTAGCTGTGAGCGACAGGCCGAAAAGGTTTTTTTTTTGCGAAAAACATATCATTTCTGTTTTACAGAATCTAAATTTGCGAATTGCATAGTTTAATAACGAGATATGTATATAAATTTATGTATCTATATGTATTTTTGTATATTTGTTACAAATGTAGTTCCTGTCTTACCTTTAGGTAGAGGTTCAATAACAATTTTGACTGCGTCCACTGCAACGAGTCCAGAGAAGATCCACAGCAAAGCCATGCCCCGCATGTATTGCGTTACTTCGTCCATCTTTATTTAGCTACGTCGTCGTGTACATTGCAGAACCTGAAAAGAATAATATTTTTGAAATTATAATGCACATTCACGAACTTTTAATGGTAGATTTTAAATAATTTAAATGTATGTAATATTCTATTTTACAATTTATAATTGAGAAAATATTTTAGGAAAAGGTATTACAATTCCACCAAACGGGTTTTTTAATTAAATTCTTAATATTAGTCCGATCCTACACTTTCAAATAAACTCTATATAAAATTTTCGGATTTGCATTTATGAATAATAACTGAAAAAGTTTAACTCCGCTAATCCGTTCGCTCTCATTCAATATAAGGAATAAAAATTTGGTAAATACAACGCAAAAAGTCCTAAACTGAATTTGTCTGTTAGAAAAGTTTTAAGGTGAAATGGTTTATTCAGGTCAAAAAATGTTGAAAAGATTTACTTTTTCATTTTCAAATACTCTTTCTTGTAAAAGGAAAGTAATTTAATTTTTCTTTTCTTTATAGGATTTACAAATGTGCTTAATTACTATACTACAGGCGTTTTTTCTGATGTCTGTTATCTGAAACTACATAACATCCTATAGTGCTTTATTATTGCATCGAAGAATTTGTTGTTATCGTTGAAAGAGATGCAATCATCATTGATTTTCTTTTACACATGACGCTTAAACAGTAATAACTGCGCCGAAACCTTTGAGCTAGTCTTTCTCTCCACCAATGTGATGGAGAAATCTGCATTTTAGTCTTTCAAAGAAAAAAGTAGCCCCTATTGGATCACTCGTTTGTCCGACGACGGTCCGATTTTACGTTACCATTTTATCCTTATTGTCCTGCGTCCCCTTAGCTTTGAGAGCGTTTGAAAAACCTAAGTCCAAGTATGATAATATTAGAATGTGGAATCAACTGGCCTCGTGAATTGAAAGAATGGTTTATTGTTCGTGACTTCGTACTTTTGTATGTTTTTGATTTTTAGTGTCTGAAAGTATGGGCTTCTATCCATAATAAAAGATATGATGATTTTTTAAAAACATATATTCTTTATTTCAGTTGTAGATTTGTTATTACATGTTATGGTTTTGAAACCTTAAACTAAATTATCCAATATAAATGAATTTCAAATATGTTTAATATTCGACTTAAAGAATCAAACATTTATATTCCATTTCTTTATTTATACAGGATGGGAGTGTCAGCGCTTCTTTTACTAGGATTTTTTTTTCATTTCACGATGTCTATCGATACCTGTATTTCGTATGACGCAGTTACGCATAGATACCAATAACGTAAACACATACTACTACAAAAATACTACTAAAGCTTAATCAACTTTTTGGGATTTTTTTAATTGTATTAGGCTTTTATAGAGAAGTTAAAACTGTGGTTCCATTTAAAATGGTGCTGACACTTCCACCGTGTATATTTAAAGTATACTTTATATTTATATATAACATCACGGTGGGGTGAGGAGGAGGCAAATATTACATAGTGGGAAAACATTTATATAGAATCCGCCATTCAACACGTAATGCCTCCAAAATTGATCGGTAAATGGGAAACGGATATCTTAACACTAGGTTTCCTCTGCCTACCACGCTGTGTGCGGGATACAGCGAGACCCTATTATATTTAGGGCTTATAGAAAATTCTATTTTCTAAAACAACCCTAAAAATGCTGCTAATCGAAATTAATTAGAAGCAAGAGATTATACTGCAATTTTATTAAAGGCATTATGTACCTGAATTTCGTCGCTCGTCGCCATTTTCAAATCCTATGCAATAATGAGACAGGCTCCCCGTCTCTTTGAAGGAAATTTTTAATGAAAATATTATAAAAGATGCCGTCTTTTAAAAACGTAATTGATCCTAGCGAGGCTTCTTTATTTAAATTTCACTATTTGTTGCCTTAATGGACGCTATGACTTCAGGCCTAGCTACTATTTTTGTATTTTTTTTGCGACTTTCTATACATTTACTGTCGTAAACAAAATAAAATATTCCTTTGCGTCTTTAACACATTTTCTCTTAAGTTTGTTGAACCTACCGTAAATTTAGTTTTATTTATATTTATTCCACGCTGACAGCTAAACTTTCATAGTGCAGACAATATCGTTTCAACTTTGTTGCTGCACTGAGACGTATAATAAATAACCATTGTAGAAGTGCTAATTTAAATCTAAAATTAGATGTTTTATCTTTTCACTAGGTCTAACTTGTATATTTAAACAAGTTTTTATTAGTTATATATAGAAGAACGGTAGTATTCTATTATTAAAAATAATAAAAAAATAAATATGAGTAGAGTATATTTCATTAAAATATATGACTGTCTGTTTCTATACTTAATCTCAACTTAAAACTCAATTTATTTATTTTAGAGATTATAATTTAAACACGATTCATCTATTTCTAATCAGATATATATATAAAAAAAAATAAAGCCGTTTTTCAGATTTCTTCAGCATATAAAGTACGCACCATTATCGTAAAAAGAGGTCCAAACATTTTTCTTCACGTATTTATATAGATTACAAAGTAATAGTCTCGTACATACATTGAGGCCAGTCGTGGTACGGGGGTATAATATCGAAAGCAAAATTTGGGTTACATGTACCGACTTTTAAATAAAAAGGCAATAATCGTTATACTGTATCATGTCAAAATAAAGTAGTATATGTGAGCAAAATTTTATCCGAACATTTTCAGCCATAGATTGCCTAAAAAACGTGATATATTATATTTTACTCAATCATCAAACTATCAAAACGACAAAGGAATTGTAGTCTATATATTTTTTTTATTCAGTGGCTTCCGTTCTGGATTGTCCAATTATATTATAAAAGTTTCTTCAGTGTTCTTCTTTATAATATTTAGAGTCACTTACAAAGAGAGTAGCTTGTCCACATTTTATTTATATTTATTTGTTCTGTAGCTTCTTCTGAGACTTGGTCAAGATTAGTTTGAACTTCAAAAGTTGCCTTTTGCTGTTAGGATTCACGCAGTGGACAACACAAAAACAGTTTTTGTTCGTTATGGTTATCGAAAAAGTTGGGAATGGGACGGAGCATAATAGAGGTTTATAGGGAACAGACGGAACCGCAATCGTAACTTTTAAAAGTTCAAGATTTTCGGCAATACTTTACTGTACTAACAGTAGTGCCCTAAATATTGACGGGAGCATTTTTCAGTTTTGTTAATATAATAAATAAAAATGCTTTTTTTAATACAATATATATGTAGTCAGCCATTTAATTATTTAAAAAAAATGCTTCACGTTGTTTCCTGTACACAGAGAGTATCTAGTGTTAAAACACTTTCCCCATAATTCTGCACGGATTAATTACTAACTGGTCATGTAAATTTATTTGCAGTGCTAATGTTTCTATCGCAGTAAAACATTTTTGTTAACACCTTAGATACTCCTGTGAAATGGAATTCTCTACGATTGCACGACAAAAAACATTTTGGAGTACAATTTGAAGATTCGGAAAACGACGAAGAAACGGCCTTGCCATCCACGAACCCAATTTCTTCAAGGTTAAAATATTTTTGTAATATATTAATCTTTAATTAATACATATAGTTACTTTAATCATGAATGCAGAATTTAGATTATACTAGTATATTCAAAATATTTTTATTATTTCATTTAAATATAAATTGAATGAATAATGAAAATAAATGTATATATACTTAACAAAACATACGATTACGTACATACGAGACATTTCTTGCAACTATATTTTTTTAATAAAGAATATTATATGTTAGTCTTACTTGAAATTCAAAATTTCAAAATCTTGATCTCAACCTCCATCATGTCGTTTTTGGTTTCAAACTTAGCAGTAAATATATAATTTAATATTCACTTACGATCGAAATTAAAAAGGTACACTATCATTATAAGTTACTGTCGACAGACAACCTTGAAAAGTCTTTCAATCGACTTAGAGTTGTTAACGAAAAGGCAAATTAGTTTAATTAATAATTTAGATATTTAGAATAGCTATCTTATTGGTATAACCTGAAAATTAGATATCAAATTAAATATTTACTGAATAACACAGTTTATACAATATTGTGTAATTAATATTCACTTTGAAGTCGTTTAATCTTGCAGGTAATCTATTTTAGGTATAAGATGATTATGGTGTAGCATTTCACGTGTGACATTGAGGCCAGTCGTGGCGCAGAGGTATAAGTGTGTGGCTGTAAACGAGACTGGTTGTGGGTTGGATCCTCACTCGAGGAAATGCAATCATTATTAACATTTATATTTTCATTCTTCGCTCTCGGTGCTCGGTGCTCTTCGGTATCTAGGCAAACCACGGCGTTGAGTTCCACCACTCAATGTTGCATAACTCCGGCGCAAAAAGAGAGAACGAAGTATCTTAGCACTAGATTCCCTTTGCCTACCATGCTGCGTGCGGGACACGCAATGCCTCCAGAATTCGCGAAAAATGTGGAACAGGGTGTCTATACTAGGTTCCCTCTGCGTACCCTGCTGGGTGCGGGATACACTGTTAAGCTGATTCTTCTAAATCACACGTAATAAAAAACCCGATTCATTTACATTAAAGAGAAACTATCCAAGCGTGATTTTACTTTCAAATTAATTCCCAAGCACAACTTGCAAAATTAGTGAAATAGCTATTAGTGGGTGTGAAAAAAACTGAAATTACGCCCTCGGCGGGTCATTAACTATAGTTTAAGAGCACCGTGCTCCTGTAACGCGTTACGACTTAACTACCTGAAAATTATTGCTAAAACCCTAATGTAATTTTCTCGTGGACAAAAATAATTAGAGCTTATTATAAATAAGCAAAACATATTAAGCTGAAAGGGATGAAATTTACAAAATATTCGTGAAAATAACGACTCGAGTAGCGGCTCTTGGAAACAGATATTTACTTATTGCCGTAATAAAAGTAAAAGATAACTGGTGATAGCGACGAGTCCTTGTAATATAATCGAACAGGCGTAGAGCGGATAGACGTTAAGGACAAAGGAATATTTTCTATTTATTATCAAAATTATAGACGGCCGGGTATAAGGCGGGGGACAATACTGGCTTGTCTGTTTCTTATTTTAATAGCGAACTCCCGAGAGCCTATATAGCATTTTATGAACAGGATATTGTCTTAGACGTCGTATTTTAGAGACAAATAAGAGATGATCATTGTGACACTTAAAAGTTTGCTTTTGATTAGGGATTGTTTTTCATACAAATTCTGTTTTTAATTTTATTTCATGTGGAATGTTTGTTTTTGAGAAAATTAAATTGTATTTAAAACTTGATTCTTATATATTTATTTTGGTAATTAGAAACATTTCCAAAACAGATGTTAAAATTATTTTTGTCGTAACTTATTTTGATAGACGAGCGATATGCTTGAGGCTATTTGTATGTTTTTAATTATTACTTTCAATGTCTATTATATAAATATATTAGTATTATCATTTTATTTTCTCTATATTAAAAAATCTTACTCCGTTGTTGTTTTGTAGCAATAACCAAACTTTATTATATGTAACTTTATAATAGTCAACATCTTATTGAGGTCGTGGCGCAGGGGCACAAAGTGTGACTGCAAAATCTCATCAAAAACTGGTTGTGGGTTCGATCCCCAATCGAGAAGATGAAATATTTATTTAAATTTATATTTTCATTTCTTCGCTCTGGTGTCAAGGCAAATGCCTCCTGAATTCGGCGGAAAGTGGGGATCAGAGTGTCTTAACACTAGGTTCCCTCTGCCTACCCTGCTGTGTTCTGCTGTGTGTGATATTTATATTAAAATGAATTGATTTATAGTTAAAGAGTATTTAATTATGAGTAGTGCCAAATTTACCTACTATATATTTTTTTTAGCTTCACACCGTATACCGCACATTGCATGTTACGCCGAGGGATCCTGGGAATCTAGTGTTAAGACACTCCGTTTTCATTAAGCCTCTTCTTCTTGCGTTCCTCACTTTATTACATGCTTAGCCTCGTTACCAGAGCGAATAACCCAAAACATTAAATATTTCATTTCCTCCAGTGGGAATAGAACCCACCACAACCTATCACACTTATAACCAAACGTTTGCGTATTGCTTCACAAATGGCCTAAAATATAATTATTAAACAAAAGAAAATCTGTTGTTCATAAATGTAAAGAGAGTCACATTTACAAAGGAATCACGTACGTATAGGTGGAAACCAAGTGTTTTCGACATCGCTTGTTGTACAAAGAAACCCACTAAGCTTGGTACTGACGTCAAAGTGACTTTGCTAACATAAAACTGTAGTAAGATCTTGTGTTCGTATTGATTATTAAACAAAGCCGAAATAGAATAAGTTGACATTATACTTATTTAGAACATTTTTATACGTTTTCTAATAAGTATTTTTCTTTCCTAAGTGTGAAATAATACTTTAAAATTGTTAAAAAAAAAGTTGACATTATTTATTTTGTTTTTGTATTGTTTTAATATTATTGCATAAGTTATAAGCATAGCTTCAATAATTAAAATGATTATCTATATTAATGTAATAAAGCGGAAGAGTTTGTTTGTTCAAACGCTGAGAGCTAATGGTACGATTTGCTTTTTTTTATTCTATATTATTAGTTTAAAAAAAGTCCGCGAACAGTATATCTATCTCTTTTGTATAAGTGACAATAAGGATTTTTGTGACAAAAAATAAATTAATATTGTAAGGTGATATTTCATCGATTTTTATTTGACATGTATATTGAAACTTACGAGAGAAAGTTCAAGTTAAATCAAAGAAATTTAATAAAGAGAATCTTCGGCTTTTATAGCGTGTAATTAATTCAACGCTCTGTTTACGGCCGCGAATCTAGGCTTGAGTCTCGCGGGGGGCGCCCTTGCCGCCGATGACTCCTTCTCATATATCCACGTAGTGCACTGTCTCAGAATTATTGAAACAAGGTATTCATAATTGAATGTATCAGTCTGTTGGAAAATGCAGCATAATAAAAATAATAGTATAGGTGGTATGCGGGAGAGCTGCGAGTGGGCCGCTAGTTTTTTTGAAGTCGATGCTTTTAAAAATCGAATGAATTTAATATAATGTATATTATTATTGAACTAATAGTCAGGCCGTGAGTGTGGGTTCGATCCTTTTGTAATGATATATGATAATGACTGATAATGATGAAACTAAAATAATTATTTTAGTTTTCCTGCCCTGCCAAGACTGACTGAGCGCTGGGTTTTAGTTATGCCACTCAACACGCAGTGCCTGGAATCCGGTCAGAAATAGAGACTATAAGGCCTATGTAATTTATAAAGAAACTATGTTCTAAGATAAATAAAAAATAAAATAACTATATTTTAAGATAAATTGTCGATGCAATTATGCGTAGAGTGAGCGAGTGAATTTCACGCCCACAAATTTATAATATCTAGATATTTTATTTTTTGGCTTAAATGATTTGATCAAATGATGACACTGAAATCAATCCGTCAGAGAAGTCAGAGTTTTTGAGATAAAATATTAGAGATATTGTATTTAAACTCGATTACTATTGTTATAGTTATTAAATTTTAATTTTCTAACAGATATGCAGACCGTTGTAACTAATATGTGGAAGTAAGCAACAAAATTATTCCCATTCAGTGAATATGGTGTACGGTGTATTATGCACATAAAGTTGATACAAATATTAATAGCATCTATTAATATTTGTATCAACTTTATGTGCATAATACATACATACTTTATATAATAATTCTAATAAACAAACATAAAATAACAGAGGCCGGTCGTGGCGCAGCGGCACGAAGTGTTACTGTAATACCGACTGGTTGTGGGTTCGATCCCCACTCGAGGAGATGAAATATTTACTTAAATTTATATTTTCATTTCTCGCTCTGGTGTCGAGGTTAAGTGCGGAGTTGAGTTCTGCCACTCAACATGCAATGTCTTCAGAATTCGGCAGAAAGTGGGGAATGAGTGTCTTAACACTAGGTTCCATGGCTTACCCTACTGTGTGCGGGATACAGCGTGAAGCTGATTTATTTAATTTTATTTTAAAATAGCATATGTAGCTGTAAATTATTTTAAGAGATCACATTTTCATTGTGATTCTTGCATTCTTCATGCAATAACGATTGTCAATATAAAATTTAGAATACATTTTACCGTATTTGAGGCTAGTCGTGGCGCAGGGACATAAAAGTGGACTGTAAACTTGACTATTGTGGGTTCGATACTCACTCGAGGAAATGAAATGTTGACTTAAATTAATATTTTATTTTTTTCGCTCTAGTGCCGAGGCAAAGCGCGGCGCTGAGCCCCGCCACCCAACACGCAGAATGCATCCAGAATTCGGTGAAAAGTGGAGAACAAAGTGTCTTAACATTCAGCATACAGAAGAGTACTCCTCTGTGTGCGGGATACAGCGTGAAGTTAATTTTATCTTTACCATATATAGAATATACCGTAAATACAATTTATTTGTAATTTGCCACAAATCCAAACAAAAACACAGATGAACAAATGCATCCAAATGGTTTTGTTTATTGTTTAAGTAGTAATACTGCCATACATTTATCCAACCCTTCTTAGTATAATAGCAAAAAAGTAAGAATGTTTTTTTTTTTTTTTATAAAACAAATATTTATATTTAAAAACCATAAAGTTACTTTTCATAGTTTTTAAGTATGTATAGAAAAAAATACAGAACTTAAAAGTTTATGTAGTTATATAAAATAAATTATTTATATTAAAAAAAAACACATATAATAAAAACATAATTTTTATGGCATCAGTACATTTAATTTAGCAAACTGTCACGTCAGGTGCGAATATTTCTCGGATGCTGAGTAGCGAAAGTGACGCAAAGTGCTCACCGACAACCCGCAGCTATTGTTATCTTTGATTCAGCCTGTGCATTCCACATTAATCCATCTCCTGCCTAGATTAACCCCGCATTCTGTATAGATAGATACAGATATAGATATATGTTTGTATGTAAATGTTGACGTGTCGGTTTTAATATATGTATGAATGTTTAATATATGTAGTTTTGTTTTACGTGGCTCAATTTCATTTGTTTAAATTGAATTTCTAATATTTATATATTTTTTTCAAACTAGTCGTGGCGCAGGGGCACAAAGTGTGACTGTAGAACCGACTGGTTGTAGGTTCGATCCCCACTCGAGGAGATGAAATAATTATTTAAATTTATATTTCTATTTCGTTGAACCAAAACCAAAACACGGCGTTGAGTTCCGCCACTCACCACGCAGTGCCTCCAGAACTCGGCGGAAAGTGGGGAACGGAGAGTCTCAACACTAGGTTCCCTCTGCCTACTATGCTATGTGCGGGATATAGCGTGAAGCTGATTTTATTTTATTTACTTGTTTCTATTTTTCCATATTTATAAAACGAATATTCAAAAATACAAAGAAGAAAACCACAATATTATTAAACGACAAGAACATAATCACTTAAGATCATTATAACGAATTTATAACACAAACCTTCTGCTATTTCCATTTTAACCTGTCATTCATATTAACTTAGAAATGTAAATATGCACGCAATTTTCATCCATTCCTTTCGTAATGACTTTTACTGGCACGACGCAAAGCCCTCATTTTACACTTTGACGCGTTCACTTACGCCTGTTCCTGTAGCGTTGACATTCCCAAATCAACCTGAAACATCTGTCTTCTTACTCTACAATAGAGTCTAATCTTAAATGACTGCGGTTCTAGAGATGACTCTTCTCTTTATTGGGCCTTCGAGTAGCAACAAGGTGTTTGAAAGTGATGCAAACGATCTTGTGTTCTTGTTGAAGAAGAAAAATTGTTTGTGCAATGTAGAGTTCAAGCTGGTTGAATGAATAAGCGCAAATAGAAGATTATTTGAAAAGACACAATTTTTTTGTAATATTATTTTTTTATGATAAGGATATTTGCTGAAGTACGGTCTCAGCTAGATATTATTATTATCTAATAAATGTGTTCATGAATTTGAATTCTATGTGCGTGAAATATAAGTTAAGCCGTTTAAATCAATATTATATGTTTACCGATTACTACTTATTTAGAGGCCAGTCATGGCGCAGGGGTTTAAAATGTGACTGTAACATCTAATATGTGACTGGTTGTGGGTTCGAGGAAATTAAATATTTATTTACATTTATTTTTTCATTTCTTCGCTCTGACGTCGAGCGACGCCGAAAGCGCGGCGTTCAATTCCGCCACCCAACACGCAATGCCTTCAGAGCTCGGCGGAAAGTGGGGAACGGAGTGTCTTAGCACTAGATTCCTTCTGCCTATCCTGCTGTGTGCGGGATACAGCTAATTTAATTTACAACTTATTTAGTGAGAAGGTTTTAAACGGACAATCGTTATGACTGTCATTATCACTGACAACACTACAGTCAAAACCTAATACACAGCATATGACATTAATTGAAGTGTCCCTTCACAATTAAATAACGTAAACACGCGATTACACGGTAGCGTGCTTCGAAAGCATTTAACTTTGCTACAACTGATATTTCCTTCGGCCTGACAAATTGTAGAACAGTATTTAATATTCGCTTTGACGGTCCAATATAGGAGGTAGACGTTAGTTCGATTAGTCATATGTTCAACCATCAATTGAGGCCAGTCGTGGCGCAGCGGCACAAAGTGTGACTGTAAAACCGACTGGTTGTGGGTTCGATCCCCACTCGAGGAGATGAAATATTTACTTAAATTTATATTTCCATTTCTTCGCTCTGGTGTCGAGGCTAAGCGTGGCGTTGAGTTCTGCCACTCAACACGCAATGCCTCCAGAATTCGGCAGAAAGTGGGGAACGGAGTGTCTTAATACTAGGTTTTACTACCCTGTTGTGTGCGGGATACAGCGTGAAGCTGATTTTTTTTTAATTCAACCATCAATTCGTTCCAGGTCTGAATGTTGAAATAATAATGAAGCTAGTCAGAAATATCTAGATGACCATAACTTTACGTGCAGCCGTCGCACGCCGGACATTCTCCGTCCGAGTATGAAATATAGAGACACCCGCTATGTGACCTGAACTATAGACTGCCGCCATATTATTAGAAAATTCTGAAACTAACCAAGAATTTAAATGATGAATAATTCTAGGGTAAGTTTTTTAATTTTACGCCGTTGCTAATGTTGATGGTAGCCAATAAATATAACTTTACGTTGATATTATATGACAATCGTATTATTTTACTAAAACAATATTATAAAAAAATAACCAATTATAATTATTTAAAAAAATATGCTGTATATATAAACAGGTTGAGTCCATAATTCTTGTCACTGACTATTAATAAGCAAAATAAGGTAATCTCGTGTTAATACACTCAATTTTCCACGCACCGTTTTATTTCCGTGGCAGGTCTTTTCTTTTTTTTCTTTTAAGGAGTTCTTTTTAGGAGTTGAGTTCCACCATTCAATACGCAACGCCTTTAAATTTCGGCAGAAAGTGGAAAGCAGAGTGTCTTGACACCAGGCCCCTTACCCTAAAGCTGGAAAATACATATATATTTTTTTCTTTATTGCTCGTTAATATTAAGAACACTACCTAATTTTTAGCAAAAGCTGGAATGGAAAACACCATTATTATGTTTTCAAATGATTAAGGACTCAGTAATAAATTATTTAATAACAAATACAACATGATAGATTTATTTGTAAACTTAACAGTTTCAAATTAAAACTTTTATTGGAGATTATTTTCTTTCAAATATTTTTGAGGCCAGGGGGGTGTGACTGCAAATGTGACATGTAGTGGATTCGATTCCCACTCTAAGAAATTAAATATTTTATTTCTTAGCTCTGTGGTCGAGGCAAAACGCGGGGTAGAATTTCGTCATTCAACACGCCTCAAAATCAAGAACTCGGTGGATAGTAGGGAGCGAAGTGCCTTAACACTAAGTTTTCTCTCTACCACAATATAAGGGACAGCGTGAAGCAGAAATAAGACAAATAAAGACTTTTAGTTTCACGTTAACAATATATATGAATAGATACACATATACGAGTATTATAACAAAAACATGAAAATGCAAAAAAAAGTCAGGATTTCTTTAATACAAAAAGAGTTAAGTAAACAAGCCTGTTACGGAATACTCGTTTTCTTATAAAACCGAATCCATTTTTTCTCACAAAAATGATATTCGCTTAAAGCTCATTGTTTGAGAGAATATTTGCTGCGTTCAGAAATCTGATGAGATACAGCGCCGTGTGCGTGTAGTGTGAAATAAGGTTGGCGAAAAAATGCCTAGACCACGATATCCATACATCATTATAATGTTACATTTCGTTTTATATGTTATGTAGAAAAGTTTATAATATTTCATTCTATTATTGACTTAATTTATCCTTAAGTTTAATAACTTTTATTGTAGCTTCACGGTATATCCCGCAATGATCACAACTACTTTCCACCAAATTTTCGAGGCATTGCGTGATGAGTGATGAAACTCAACGCTGTGCTTTGCTCTAAAACGAGAGTAAACATAATTATGAAAATAAATTAAATCAGCTTCACTCTATATACCCCACACAGCAGGGTAGGCAGAGGGAACCTAGTGTTAAGACACTCCGTTCCCTACTTTCCGCTGAGTTCTGGAGGCATTGCGTGTTTAGACACCAGAGCGAATAAATGTAAATAAATATTTCACTTCCTCGAGTGGAGATCAAATCAACAACCAGTCGATTTTACAGTCACACTTTGTGCCTCTGCTCCCCAACTGGTGCCATAATTATAAAAATAATTAATATTGCAATTCTGCGTCTAAAAGTTTAATAAACAAAGTTTAACAAACCAGTACCTACTAAATCCCCACAAATAACAGTCCGCTCATCTGAATGCCTAAAGTGTTGTTATTCCAATAATTTGCGTCCGTGTCTATAGAAATGGAAACATCATAAAATCCATGGTATTCCGTAATGGCCGCCCGCGTCAATGTATTGAATATCAAAGATGATTAATGACATTACTGGAATTTTTGGGTATAGAGCTGTACGTACTTGTGTTTTGGAATCTAGAATAATGGTTTTCTATTCATAATTTATAAACTGTGTTTAAGTAAAGCTTGGTTTAATTTTTGATAATTGAATATTTTTTTCTATTACTTTTATACTTTTTATTAGCTCTAGCTATCTAGTTTTAAGACACTCCGTTCCCCATTTTACTCCGAATTTTGAGGGCATTACTCAACGCCCCGTTTTTCCTTGACACCAGAGCGAAGGTGTGAAAATATAAAATATTTCATTTTTTCGGATGGCAATCGAACCCACAACCTATTACTTTTACGCTCTCTCTTGGTGCCCTTGCGCCACCACAGTCCTCAAAGATGTCTCTTAACAGAAAATAATAATTACAACGTAACAAGTTAAATTCATTTCTAATATGGGTTGCAGGGTACATTCACGGACATCAATGCTATTATACTAATGGGTTCAGACGCATTTAGTCTCCATCCATTCTTCGGGCCTCTAGGGTTTATCATATGGCTTTTTTCAGACCACTGTCTAATGAATTAGTGCTCATAATAAGGGAATACCGTTACATGATATGTTTTTTCAATTTTTTAACGAAAAAATAGTCTTAGTAAAGGTTTTTTTGTTTTTTTTTTTCAGCTTCACGGTGTTGCTGAGTAGGCAGAGGGAACCTAGTGTTAAGATACACCGTTCCGAACTGTCCGCTGAAATTTCCGAGGCAGTATCTGTTGAGTGGCAGAACTCAACGCCGCAAATTGCTTTGGTAAAAAAAGCAAATAAATGAAAAAAAAAAAAATTATAATTCATTCCACCGAATGGGAATCAACCCTGTCGTATTTACAGTCACACACCTGTGCCTCCTTAGGTTTAATTATAATGAGTAATAAATAGAGGCCGTCGTGACCCAGGAACACAAGGATGTGACTGTAACGCGCTTGCGGGTTCGATCCCCACAAGAGGAAATGAAATATTTATTTAAATTGTATATTTCCGTTTCTTCACTCTGGTTACCAGGCAAAGAGCGGCGTAGAGTTCCGCCACTCAACACGCAATGCCTCCAAAATTTGACTGAAAGTGGGGAACAGTGTCTTAACACTAGGATCCCTCTGCCTACCCTGCTGTGTGCGGGATGCAGCATGAAGCTGATTTAATTTTAATTTTTAATTTTTTGTAATAAATTATATCAGAGGTGACGTATTTAAAACTTCATTTGCTAATGTCACTTACTTACTAATCATGGTTTATAACATTATATGAGTAAGTTTAATGTCAAAAAGTTTTTTTTAAAAAAATTATAATCGTATAATTAATGTTTCGCGTGTTCGCCTCGCAGGCTATCATGATTCATTTTTGCACTTGCATAATTTGTAAAAATTTGATTTATTTTAAAATGAAAGTTTTGAAATTTCATAATTAAACTATAATTAGATTAATATCGTCGTCAAGGTTAAGGAGAAGGTAAAAAATGTGGCCGAAATTGCAATTCTGGTTTTAAAACTATTAAAGCATTTGAAATTCTGGTTTTCAAATGAAATAGGTTTGAATTAAATAATACAGAAGAAAAAAAGTTGGTACAATTGGAAAGATTATCAATGCATGCCCGAGGTTTGTAGATTCAATTTCACTTGACAAATATCGTCAACCTTGTTGAATATATTTTTTTATTTTTCAAAATTAGAAAGTGATTGCAATAAAGGAAATAATAAAAAAAGTACATGTGATTATTATTAATAGCGGTACGTTATTTCTATTTTTTATAAAGTTAAAAAATAATATATTAACATTATTAGTATATGTATTTGAATCATTTTGAAAAATTATTCAAGAATATCAATGGTGTCTTATATAGAAAAGAATTGCCGCAGACAAAGGCGCTGACTCATGTCAAATTGAAATAAGTTGAATATTTCAAAAAATAATTTTCAAATTATTTAAAAAAATATTATATAAAGTAAAAAATACTCTAAGTGAGCCTATTGATAGTTAGAAAATCATTTTTAAGTTTAAATAACTTAATAAAAGATTGATATAAAAGAAATAATACACTTTAAAAAAAATATTTTCATTTAGAATTTTTGCTGTCTGAGTTATAATATAAGTAAAAAAATTAAATTTTATATAAAATATAGCTTTCAACGAGAGCATACTAAATTGATCATGTTATTGAAAGCTATGCATATTTAGCATGAAAAAAAATCTAATATTATAATATTGTGTCGTTCAAAGGAAGTGCTAAGAAGGAATAGTAATACTGGGGGTACTTTATGGATTTAAGCGCCGTATTTTTAAGGCGACAAAACGTGACCGGCATTGTCGAACAGCCATTGTTCGGTTTCAACCAATTTCAAAGTTTCCTAAGTTTTTCCTACATAAAAGCGAATTCACTTATTTGAGTTACGACTTAGTAATAAATTCAGATGCAGCTACAGGGAAGTATAAGAAGTTTATTGTAATTTATGTCTGGCATATGATTTTATGTATTAATCGGTGGAAAATAATAATAATAATTTAATAATTATCCAATCGTGGCGCAGGGGCACAAAGTGTGGCTGTAAAACCGACTGGTTGTGGGTTCGATCCTCACTGGAGGAGATTAAATATTCACTTAAATTTATATTTCCATTTCTTCGCTCTGGTGTCGAGGACAAGCGCGGCGTCGGGTTCTGTCACTCAACACACAAGGCCTCCAGAATTCGGCATGTGGGGAATGAGTGTCTTAACACTAGGTTCCCTCTGCCTACCCTGCTATGTGCGGGATACAGCGTGAAGCTGATTTTATAATTATCCATGATGATGCAATGTCTATTGGTAAATTTTATGATTCTAAAGTGGGTGTAAATCCAATCGGGGAAATGAATCATTCTCTTTATTTCGTGCTGGTGCGGTGTTAAATTCCGCTACTCAACACGCAATTTCCTGAACTCAGCAGACAGCAGAGAACAGTACTCTTCTATATGCAGGATAAAGAGTGAAACAAATATAAAAATATAGTCTTATTGAAAAATAAGATTCTTATGAAGTTCTTGAATCAATGTTGCATTTCTTTTATACTAGTCTACATTTAATATTTTTTGTACTTTATTTTATATTGACGTTTATTTGTTCCCATTATCTAATCCAATAAAACACCGTTCTTATTTTCATAGATTAATTGAAAATTTTACGCAAAATAGGAAAAAAAGTATTTTATCACTAGGTTTCCTCTATTAAGAAAGCAGCGTGAAACTAAACAAACAGAAATAGCTACCTCAACGCTTATATTTAACAAAATTACACCAAAATTATCATCTCAGCGGAAAGCTAACAAAACGAAACGTCCGAATGCTTGGCGTAACCCACAGTAACTTATGGAGAAATGGAATTTATTTTATTTTAATTCCGCTTAATGACCGGAGTACACGTACCGATATTAAATTTTAGCCGAAACGAATCTAAAGTATCGTAAAGCGGCGAAAATTGCTGGAAATATTGTGAGGGTATCTAGTAATTGGTTATGTTTACTTCATTTATTCCATTTACGCTTTACGGTCATCAAATGTTTGTTGTTTATAAACTTTCCATATTATGTTTGTGGTGAACATTGCTTATAATTAAGAAATAATTGTTTTAAATATGCTTTTGTCCGCATTATATGACACTCGGGACAATAAGGGAACCTAGGTTTTGGTTCCCTTATTGTACTGATGGGGAACGGAGTGACTTGATACTAGCGTTAAGATACTCCGTTCCCCATCCGATATAGCGTTTTAAGAGGTGGAACTTAACGCTTTTTAATTTAACACTTTTTAACCATTTTTATATTTCATGTATAGCATTCTCTCTTGCCAAATGATTATCTTTAGCAATAATCTTTGGGTAGCGGAGAAGCGGAAATTTGATAAAGCTTGATAAGGAGATAATTATAAGATCGTGTGGCTTACTGGTCACTTCTTGAACGGTATTTATAAGGCGGCGATGCATTGAATTTTGCAATGTTTAATTTTTTATAATATATAAAAACAATAAATTTAATCAGCTTCACGCTGTATCCCGCACACAGCAGGTTAGGCAGAGGGAACCTACTGTTAAGACACACCGTTCCCCACTTTCCACCGAGTTCTGATGGCATTGCGTGTTGAGTGGCGGAACTCAACGCCGCTCTATGCATCGACAAAGAGCGAAGAAATGAAAATACAATTGTAAGTAAGTTATCTCCTCGAGTGGGGATCAAACCCACAACCAGTCGATTTTACAGTCACACTCTGTGCCCCTGCGCCACGACTGGCCTCAATTTTTTTTATATACTTTCTAAACATATTTGTTTATGCTATTAAGTGTAAATATAACTGTTTTAAAATGTTAATATAGTCAAATACTGGCCTGTACATTTGTTTGCCTTTTAACCTTTAATTTAGTGTAAAAGCTATGTAAATAAAATAAATTGAGATAAGTCTATGCTATGAATATTTCGCATTTGGTGTTACTAATATATATTGGCACTATAAAAACTCTAATAAATACACTCAATGAAATGAAAATGTGCGTTTCAAATCAAATATACAAATATGAAATTTTCATGTTAATTTTTTTTTCAGCGTTTATAGGTTACAAAATAAACCTATTTTTGTCATTGCTAAACATGTTTTTGTGTTTAATGTTTAAATATATATATTTCAATACTGTAATAAAAATTAGACACTACAATATAAAAAAAATATATTAATAACTAGAGGACGCGCGCGGCTTCGCCCGCTTATTAGGAGTGAATTCTAAAAAAACCACGAAACACGTGTTCAATAAAATATTTTTAACAGTCTGAATTTAAATTTTTATAAAAATCGGTGGCGATTTAAAGATTTTTCCATATAAACTTTCAACCCCTTATTTGAACCCTTAGGGGGTGATTTCTTAAAAACCATGAAACACGTGTTCAATGAAATATTTTTAAGAGTCTGCATTTCAAATTTTATAAAAATCGGTACAGATTATTTTTTTTTCCATACAAACTTTCAACCTCTATTTCATCCCTTTAAGGTTAAAATTTTTCAAATTCCCTTCTTAGTGGATGTCCAGAATATGAAAATAAACATCTGCCCAAATTTCACGTTTCTACCATCAGCGGTTACGGCTCTGCGTGCGTCTTACCTCAGTCAGTCAGCACAAGTCCTTTTATATATATAGACTAGAGGGCGCGCGCGGCTTCGCCCGCTTATTAGGAGTGAATTCTAAAAAAACCACGAAACACGTGTTCAATAAATTATATTTTTAACAGTCTGAATTTAAATTTTTATAAAAATCAGTGGCAATTTAAAGATTTTTCCATATAAACTTTCAACCCCTTATTTGAACCCTTAGGAGGTGAATTCTTAAAAACCATGAAATACGTGTTCAATGAAATATTTTTAAGAGTCTGAATTTCAAATTTTATAAAAATCGGTACAGATTAAATTTTTTTTCCATACAAACTTTCAACCCCTATTTCATCCCTTTAGGGTTAATATTTTTAAAATTCCCTTCTTAGTGGATGTCCAGAATATGAAAATAAACATCTGCCCAAGTTTCACGTTTCTACCATCAGCGGTTACGGCTCTGCGTGCGTCTTACCTCAGTCAGTCAGCACAAGTCCTTTTATATATATAGACTAGCGGCCCGCCCACGGCTTCGCCCGCTTAAAATACATGATTATTTAATAAGCAGAATTGATTGACAACTATAATAAAATAAATAAATAAATCAGCTTCACGCTGTATTCCGCACACAGCAGAGTAGGCAGAGGGAACCTAGTGTTAAGACACTCCATTCGCCACTTTCTGCCGAATTCTGGAGGCATTGCGTGTTGAGTGGCAGAACTCAACGCCGCGCTTAACCTTGACACCAGAGCGAAGAAATGGAAATATAAATTTAAGTAAATATTTCATCTCCTCGAGTGGGGATCGAACCCACAACCAGTCGGTTTTGTAGTCACACCTCGTGCCGCTGCGCCACGACCGGCCTCACACCCTATAATAGAATGACAAACAAATATAAAGACAACATACAACAATATATAATATAAAGACAACTATAATGACTTCTAATATGATTTTTTGTTACTTTAATCTGTAATATTCTATTATGATTTTTTTACGACATTATCGTAACTTCTGTAAGAATTTTTGATTGTTTCGAACTAAAAAATATGACCAATGTCGATATTTGATATTCATAAAATATACATAAAGCTAATTATTTATTATATATATATATATTTTTGTAACATTACGTTCTTTTTACCTATGTTATGTTTTTTAAAGCTCTGTTAAATGTTCTGACGTCACTTAATAATTTAATGTACTGCTTCAGAAGCAGCCTTAAATGTAAAATTATTGATTTAGTTAAGGATTCATAATATTCTTTGTAAAATAACTGTAATGTTTGCATATTAACTCCTGTACAGTTTTTAAATTAGTTACATATATTATTTATTAGCTAAATGTACAATTGGTAAATATGTCGTTATTACAGAGTACACGTAGAAAGGATGTTTTTAGGCATTTTTATATAGATTTATTTCAAACGAACGAACGAACCAAAAAATCTATGTATTTACTTGATATTTCTTTGAAGATCAAATCGTTCTTTATCTCTGTGTTGAATTAATTACGATTTAAACTTCACTGTTATGATTTATGAAGGTAATCTCTACTAACAATTCAATTTTGTTTACTTAAAATAAATAAATCAGCTTCACGCTGTATCCCGCACATAGCAGGGTAGGCAGAGGGAACCTAGTGTTAAGACACTCCGTTCCCCACTTTCTGCCGAATTCTGGAGCTTGTTGATGCTTGTTGAGTGGCAGAACTCAACGCCGCGCTTAACCTCGACACCAGAGCGAAGAAATGGAAATATAAATTTAAGTAAATATTTCATCTCCTCGAGTGGGGATCGAACCCACAACCAGTCGGTTTTGCAGTCACACCTCGTGCCGCTGCGCCACGACTGGCCTCACACCCTATAATAGAATGACAAACAAATATAAAGTTTAAATTAACGTTTCGAACGTCATTCTTTAGCCAGGGTCATACCAGCGCGATTTCTATATAACATTCGCTGGCAAGCTAATGCCTTGAGTTCATTCAAATGACGATAACTTTTTTTTTAATGAACCGATTTTGATGAACCAAACTTTAGAACCTAAATTGAGTTAAAACAAAGCAATTGGTGAAATTTTCAAGTAAATCGGTTCAGTAGTTTCAGAGAAAAATGCGGACAACAATATGTCGACAGACAGATAGACAGACAGACAGACAGACAGACAGACAGACAGACAGACAGACAGACAAGAAATTCAAAAAAAATCTTTTTGCTTTCTATTAGTCTTTTTAAGTGTCCCTCTATCCATTTCAGTCAAAATTACTAAATGTACAGACAAAATATTTTTACTGTCTTATTATATATAGAGATAATAGAATAGATAATAATTAATTTGACACAAAAATAAACTAAATATATTATTTGCTTATATTTAGTGATGTAAAAGATTTTCTATGCTATTAACTGAACGTTGTAAAGTGCACTATCAAGTTTTAGAACATAAGTTCTCTGATACGCTATCATCTGACGGGTAATATCTATTTGATTTCAATTAACGCGAGCTTCGTGGTTGTTAGCTGTGTATACGTTGAATATATTGATAATATCAAAATTTTAGGCCATTCGTGGCGCAGCGGCACATAGTATTACTGTAAAACCGACTGGTTGTGGGTTCGATCCCCACTCGAGGAGATGAAATATTTACTTAAATTTATATTTCCATTTCTTCACTCTGGTGTCGAGGCTAAGCGCGGCGTTGAGCTCTGCCACTCAACACACAATGTCTCCAGAATTCGGCAGAAAGTGGGGAACGGAGTTTTTTAACACTGGGTTCCCTCTGCCTACCCTGTGTGCGGGATACAGCGTGAAGCTGATTAATATGTATATTGTTTATTTATACCTTTATATTTTACACTTATTATCTATACATACAATAAAATTGTAACATCGGGTCGGTCTGTACGTGGTAGATATATAAGAATAATGTTATTGGTGACATCTAACCCTCTGTGTCTAACGCGGTACTAAGAAATACAAAATTCAATTAATTACCACTACGAATACAAAGTATGGCTTAGTTGGTCAGAGCGCTTGGACGATTATCAAAAGGCGCGGGTTCAAATCCCGGTACGTTCAAATTTTTATGTTTTCTAAAAGGTATTTTTTTCCCCATTGTGGTATAATACTAACAAAATGTGAAAAATATGATTATCACTGATTTTTAAATTTAATCACCCCCGCTTTCAGTACCTTACTGTAATGAGCACACGCATGACAGTGTGTGACAGGTGGTCGCAGGTAGCCCAGAGGTGTAAACAGGAAAGTGTCCACGAGACTACGTCCGAGTTAAGGTAAGTGTCTACTTCGCGGAAGACTGTAGTCCCCGTATCTCGTAGCCAGTGGCGATTGAGGAGGAGGAGAGAAGAGAGAGAGGAGAGAGGTGCTTCTGTAATAGTTCGAAGGCAAATCTTTTGATAATTGTCGTAAATAGATGTAATTTTGAGACTCCCTAAATTTTGTGTTCAACCACTGAATTTATTTCATATTTCCTAGACTTATTAAAATAATAGTCATTTTACCAAATATGTAATGTACCAAATAATTAAAGTTGATTTTATAACATTTCTGTGTCATACATGTTAAAGAAGAAATTCTTTGAGCGATTTGTGTAAAGACAGTAAACACTGTTTTATTTTGAAAACATACATTGTTTTCTGTATTTAAAAGAAATTTTGCATAAATAATAGACTAGAAATTTAATAAATATAAATAAAATAGTTGCATGAGATAATTCTATAAAAATATTTGTTGTTAAAAAAGGTGTCTCATGGACTACGTGGCGTTAGTATAATTGTAAAAATTAAGCCACGTCCGTCGTAGAGGGTTTTAATAACGTAAAATAACGAAAACCAATTATTTTTAATTATTTTGTCTGTTTATCTGTGTTTGCATTTGTTGATGCTAGTCTAAGAATCAGCTTAATCGATTTCATTGCAATTTTTACTATTGTATTTTGGCAAGCTTTCCTTAACATTTAGTATCTATTTTATTTCAATCGAATGATTGAATTGAATCGATTTGACAACATTGTTTTAAAAAATTGTTTTATAGAATTGGCTGAAATTTTACTTTTTAATATAGATATTAATATTATTTTTAAAATTATATTATTACCAGAAAACGAAAGTAATGCTGATTAGTAAATTAATAATTATGTAATTTAAGCGGGCGAAGCTGTAAACGAGTCGCATATTATTAATGAAAAACTATATATTTTGATAAAGTTTGGAAATTGGAATTTTATTAAATAATAACTCCTTATCAATCTAGAGATGAATGTTGAAGTAGCTATAGATTTGATAAGGAAGAAAAATCTAAGCAATAAAGTCTCAAAATCCTCAATACCCTTCCGTAAAAGAATAATTCAAATAGTGTATATCGTATGAAATTGTGGCTCAAGCTAGATAATTTTCAATTTAACAAGAATGTAATATTACAGTGTAAACAAGCTTCACTACAAAATTAGATAAGTTCACCGAAGAATAATGCAACCGCTATCACAACTAATCTTTGTTTGATTTCAATTATGGTTCTATTCGTTTTAATCCTTAGGAATGGTGCTGATAAAATATATATCAGCACAGAGGATTTTTAGAGTAAAGCTTTTGCTGGTCAAATATCCTAACTCAAATAGTTCTCCTCGTGGCCTATTAAGAATGGGAGTCCGAAACTTGAGATAAGTGACCATTATAAACAGCTGTATTAAGTTTGTATATTTTTATTAACGTCCCGATTACAAAAAAAAACAGCTTCACACTGTATCCCGCAAACTGTAGGGTAGGCAGAGGAAATCTAGTGTTAAGACACTCCGTTCCCCACTTTCTGCCAAATTCTGGAGGCATTGCGTGTTGAGTGGCAGAACTCTACGCCGCGCTTTGCCTCAACACCAAAGCGAAGAAATGGAAATATAAATTTAAGTAAATATTTCATCTCCTCGAGTGGGGATCGAACCCAGTCGGTTTTACAGTCACACTTTGTGACGCTGCGCCACGACCCACCACACCAGTCGGTTTTACAGTCACACTTTGTAACAACTCCCGATTTCAGTTTTCGAAATATATAAATAAAATAATTTATTTCACATCCATATAGTGTTAATGTGTTACTAACATTTTTACAGCCCTGTAGCTTATTAGCATTATGTAATGCATACGCAAATTAAATAATTTAAACAAAGATTTTCATCGGCTGATAACAAACAAATAGAAATATATGAGATTTTTTTTGCTTCATATCTTATTGTAAGCAAAATCGTAATTTCTTATCTTATAACACACGGAATTTTTATACTGCTAGTAATAGAAAAAATATGTGAATCCGTATGTTTTTTAATAATAATATGACATATATATAACATTATTCACTGCAAGAATAATAAAAACGTAGATTTTTTTTATATTGACTGTAAAAGCATGGAAATTAAGTTATTTTTAATATATCTTCTTAAATAAATAAAGAAATAAAAATAAATATGACACAGCAGAAGCAAAGCTCTCAACTCACCATATGAAGGCTGTCGAAGTAAAAAATGAAAATAAAATATATCCAATGTGGATAAGTGCGATTCAATGTAATGTGACCGCAATGACGTCTAATCTCACTTCTATTTGATTTTAATTAACGGTCCCGAGGCGGTGTCAAATGTATGTTTTTCCATAGTAATTCTCGTTGCATTTTTATCTTTATATTTCAACTAAATTACTATACAAAGAATATGTATTAGGTTTGATATAATTTTTTTAGATATTAAATGTATGATATACACAGCACGGAAGAGAAAAGCACGGCACGTTTAACTACTCTATATATAAAAGCTAATACAATTAAAATTAAAGAAATTTCCTAAAATGAAACAGCGATTTATGCAAACACTTACACAAACCTATCAAAGCGACAACGCCGCATACGCCTCATCCACGAAGTCGAGTCGTAGGTAATGGCGGAGAAGTTGAACGTTGTTTATATTTATTATATAAAAGAGGTAATTGCGTAAAATAGGACGACATATATCCCTTTCTCGTTCTAGTATGTTTTTTGAGAATTAAAAGTGGCAGATCGGCAACGTTTAGTAGTATTTTTGTAGGAGGTAGGTAGGTTTACGTTATTGATATCTATTCGTAATTGCGTCACACGTAATGCAGTATGAATAAATCGTGAAATGAAAAAAAAATCTACTTCTAAACTGTTGACGAATAGTGATTATTTTTTTTTAGGTATGGGTGAAATATTTCAAATATTTCACCTGCCTGTCTGCCTTAAAATTTTGCCCTTTTCCAAAATTTTTCAAATGATATAGCCACAGAGTGCCCACAAACTATATTTCAATAAAGTACTCGTATACAACATAATAACTTAAGAATAAATTTTGATATTTGAAAAATTGTGAAATATTTCAAGGAATTTAGAATAGATAAGTAGATGCCACAAGCGGCGGTATTTTTTGGCACTCCGGCCTTTTTGTGAATATATCAGGCTCACGTAGTATTTTGCAAATAACAAGGAAGCCACTAGGCTTCGAGAATTTAGTGCCAAGACACTCTGTTCTACACTTTCCATCTGAATTTACTAGATATTGCTATTGAATGGTGAAAAGCTCGGCGTTGGGCGTTTACAAGGTTATTTATTATATATTAATAAGGTTTATTTAACCGGGGAATTCATACTTAAATGAAAATGTTGGGTCACTTTAATAGACAAAGACAATGTAAAACTAGTTTTAAATATTGGTCCTATTTTATGTGCAATAAAGTATTGCACAAGTACAAAAACCTATTTATATTTGATTTGATTTGATTTGAATGAGAATATAGCTGATTCTTATTGATAAGTATTTGGTACTATAAAAGTGCCTTTGAAGACAATATTTATATTAATCTGATAAGGTAAAGCAAGCTCCGATTTAGGCAGCCATCACACCTCACCCTCCCAATACCAATAACAGATCGTTAATATAGGTCACGTATATAAAATATTACCAGAATATAAATACAAATCGGTATATGTAAATAAATAAGCGTAAGGTCAAATCCATTAAGACCGCATAATTAAATATCAGTGGATTATAATTTAATCACCAAATATGTAAAATTAATTAAAAACGAAAACTCATCAGTCGATTTATCACATTAATTTAGCACAATGGTTGCGCGTTATGTTTGGATTTGTTATTCATTATGGAGTAAACAAAATTTTCAAAGTGGTGTTTCCGGTAGCGCAAAGCAAAACGTAGTCTTAATTGAGATAACGCAAACAACGATTTCCATCATCGGGTTGAGCTGGCTGATAACTGAATTGCAGTACTGGGTCGCGTTACTTATTTACATATCTGGGTTTGTTTTGTTAACTGTACTAATAAATGAGAATTGTAAAATAATGAAAAAATGTGAGCGTTAGCTTTTTTTAGGGTTCCGTACTCAAAGGTTAAAACAGGAGCCTATTGTTGAGACTTCACTGTCTGTTTGGTTGCCTGGCTATACGTATGTTACCAGGCTATAGCTTAATAACAGACTGATAAACAGACAGACAGATTCTCATTCCTCATTCTGATGAAGCGGCTTTGTAATTGTACGGAATCTTTCGTGCTCGAGTCAGCATTTGGCCAGTTTTATTTTTTTGTTTGAGTCGTAAACCAATGTGCGCATATGAATTTTTGCTTATAAAATTTTTGGGCCTTATGTAATAAATCATTGAGTTCCTAAATTATTAAATGTATATAAAGGGAACACTGTCAATTTATTCATATTCATATAATAAACTGTAAATAACTATAGATTTACTAATAATATTTGTGGTAATAAAAAAATAATTACTTTTATGTACCACAAACCTTCGTAAATCTATAGTTATTTATGTTATTTAAATGAAATCAAGGAATTTTCTAAAACTCACTTTATTCTGCGCATTATTACATACCAACCACTTTAACTACATTAGTGAAATATCGTTCCCGAACCGACTTCAAACGTTCTATTACAAGTTTTCTTATTAGAAGTTACGCCATTACAACGTGGGTGAACCTGAACACGTTCCCTATCTTGATGGGAAAAAATCAAACTTAATATATATACGTCATATAACTCCGTCCATATAAGCGGGAATCATTTTGTTACAATTATTATAGTTTACGGTTGAAACAGATAAAACTTTGCTATCTACGTTTTTTTTTTATAAATGCCGTAAAGCGTCGCCTCGTTTACCTTGTCTGTAGCACGGTACTGCGCTTTCTTCAGAATTTGAAGGGCGGCCTAAGTTTGATTACTCAGAGAGTGATTCTCCAACATCGGAGGTGCTGGTACCTTCCTGGGGTAGTGTATCTCTTAGTGCCGCTATCATATTCCAGGGAGGGGTGGGGATTAGGTGCGTACCTAATTCAGATAAAAAAAAAATTGCATAGTACAAGCGGGCGAAGCCACGAGTGCTAGTGCGTAATATATTTTGTTGTTGTAAAAAATGACCGGTGAAAAAAATCCGCTTCACGCTGTATCCCGCTCACAGCAGTTTAGGTAGAGGGAACATAATTTTAAGATACTCCGTTCCCTACTTTCCACCGAATTTTGAAGGCATTGCGTCCAGAGTGGCCAATCAGCACGCCGCGCTTTTCCTCGTTACCAGAGCGAAGGAATGAAAATATAAATTTAAATAAATATTTCATTTCCTCAATATGTTTAGACCATTTTTTACTTTTTATTTTTAAATGCAATCAATTTATGATGTTATACTCTATCATATATAAATTTTTAATCAGACACATATTAATTGTGATTCCAATTTCTGGTACAGTTACTGTTTATATTTTAAAATATTTTAGGATAAACAAGTAAAATTAAACAATATTTAGTTTCTGATTTCTTGTACAAATAAACAAAAAAAAAGAAAAGTAGTAAGTTGTTAAGCAAAGTAACTTAGTTAGCAAATAGCTCCAGAATTTGGTAGAAATTGGAGAAGGGAATGTCTTAACACTAGGTTTCCTATGCCTATCCTGTTATTTGCGTGATACAGCGTGAAGCTGTAAAAAAACTACAAGATTGTCTCTGTAACAAGCTTTATAAGTATACCTTTGTCCTCTCACCTTCCCACGACAGTCGAAACAGCTACTGATGCCATTTCGGAATTTTGTTTAATCTGGGTTTCCTTTTCATCTGTCCGATGTCTGGACGGTTAATTGAAATCAAACATGATTTAGATGGCTGAACTAAAAATCCTGTGCACTTCGCTGCTGTTCTGATTGGGAGGAAACGAGTTTTAGATTTTCCTTTGTTTGATTGTGACTTATAGGTTATTCCTTCAATCTATAACAGCTTCACGTTGTATCCCGCATATAGCAGGGTAGGTAACGGGAACCTAGTGTTAAGACACGCCGTGCTCCACTGTATAATAATTAGAAATTATGTGCCTTATGAGTTCAATATTCATGTTCAACTAGAAATTATGTGACTATACTAGTAGTGTGTATATTAGTTATTTCTATTTTAATTTTGACAAAAAAAAAATTAAGATAAATTTTAATATTACCTATAGATTTTTAAAGTTTCTCAATGGCTTGATATTAAAATTGTTGAACATTATCGTCTGGGCCAAGTCAAACATTCACCACCGGCCATCAGACCCCCCTGTGTGTTTATCAAAACACTTAGAGATTTAATATTGTGTTCATAGTACTCTCCCTCTACCCTTCAATTCCTATACGCGAACTCGTTAATTTAGATTCTGCAAATTAATTAAAATTTTACACATACACAAGCATATATCTAATATGGTTTTTTTAGGTATTTGCCTATTGATAATTAAATTGAGGCCGTCGTGGTGCAGGAGCACAAGGGACTGTGACTGTAACGCGACGGTTGTGGGTTCTATCGCCACTCGGCGGAATTCATTATTATTTATTAATATTTCCATTTCTTCGCATTGGCACCAAAGCAAAACCATTTCCTCCTCGAGCTCCGCCACTCAACACGCAATATCTCGGAAAATTCGTTGGAAAGTGGGGAACGGAGTGCCTTAGCACCCTCTGCCTACTCTGCTATATGGAGGAAAAAACGTCAAAGTGACTATAATATAAAGTTGCCGGTAAGAGATCATTTTTTATTTTCTATATGTTTGTTAAATATTAAATAAAGTGTTTATAGATTCGATTAAAATTTATAAGCACTTTATTTAACTTAATAGAAATTTCAATTAGTTCAATTTTCCCTATTTATTGTGATGCAGAGGTGTTACACTCAGTAATTAAAAAAAACATAAAAAATAAAGAAATTTTACTCACTGGTAGTTTAAATTTATTCCACAATTATTTTCAACATCATAACAACATTTATACTACAACTTAAGAAAACCTTTCAATATACATTATCTAATACTAGTATCTAAATTGAAACATTCGTTAGTGAACATTATTAAACAAACACCATTACAGATTTAATTAAACATATGAAAGCCCAGATAGCCGAACAAGAGGCAGAGATAACGTGCCTTGCATAAACAAGGAGATATTCTAATGACAAATTAAAAGTGGCCATAGATAGCTACAGTACGGTCAACTAGTCGTGGCTGACCTGAATTATAGTTTTTTCTGATTTTTTGGTCCATCCATTCGGTAAGATAATAATCAAAAGTAAGATCATCGTAAAATCAAATCAGCGCAATCACCTACAACTTATTTTGGGGTGGCCACGACTCGTGGACCGTATTATACTATACGAAACGATGTCGTCGAATTAGCCATCAGTATAGACGACGACAAAGAGCCCGGAGCTTATCTCTTGGATTTAGATGAACTGAACCCTCCCCGATACAAAATAATAGCCAGCTCGATGGCGTCATTGTTTGAGCATGAAATTAAAATTGAACGGGATTCACACGTGCGCACCGCCGCGATACGCGATAAGGGGTTGTGATCCGTTCTCGCGATATTACCAGTTAGTGTACCAGTGTCTCGTGGTAGTTGGAACGAGTACATTGAATCACTAAGGGTACATCGATTCACTAAGGGTAAATTGAATCACTAAGGGTACATTGATTCACTAAGGGTTTTGCGCTTTTCTTTGTTTTTCAGATACAGATTTTTTGTTTGCGTATTACTTATTGTATTGTAAATAAACTGGCATATGTGAGCTGCCCTTTATTTTTATTAATGATATATTATGTTTTTAAAATTAATATTAGCTTTATTGCATGTTGTAAAGTGCGTTATGCCTTGAGGCTATTTTCTTAGACTAATGTTTGATCACTACAGTTTCGATGTTCTATATCACTATTTTAAAAAAATGTAAAAAGACGTTAGTATGTTAAATTTTATTACAAAATTCATGATTTTATAAACAATGACATTAACCTTGTGAATTAACTTTAGTGAACTTGTGGTAAATTATTTGACGTTCAAAAATGAAGCATGTAACTTCTCATTTTCATTTTGACTTTGACATTTTAGCAATTATAAGCTTTCGATATGATGATAGGAGTGTATTTCTCCTAAGCTTTTGTATATTAGGTAGATGTGTTAAAATTTTACCTCATGGCTGCTCTCAACCATACACTTAAAGTGATTTTATATACATATACTTTATAGATAGAGGAGAGTCGTGGCGAAGGGGCACAGAGTGTGACTTTGAAATCGACTGGTCGTGGGTTCGATCCCCACTCGAGGAAGTGAAATGTTTATTTACCTTTATTTTATCATTTCTTCGCTCTGGTGTGGAGCCAAAGCACGGCGTTGAGTTCCGCCACTCAACACACAATGCCTCCAGAACTCGACGGAAAGTGGGGAACGGAGTGTCTTAACACTAGGTTCTCTCTGCCTACCAAGCTGAGTCCGGGATACAGCGTGAAAATGATTTATTTATTTATTTATAGATATAGCTTTAATAGGTACTTATAGTATTTTATGTTAGGTTGGTTCATATCCAATATTTAAATTAATATGAATCGTGTTATTTGAAGGACATTCCTATTGCAATTCTGTAAAGAAGACAACGATCGTGATCATTTAGATATTTTGTTAATTAATTATCTTTCAAATTCTATCGTTATCTATTTAAAACCTTCATTTATATAAATCATTTAGATGAAAACGATTTTTATTAAGAAACTCATCAAAATAAACTAAGATTCGTATTTATGAATCGATTTTGATATGCCATTTTCATTCATACATGTAAAATTTATGGACAGCATCTCAAGATCGATCTCAGAATTGAGAGCGATGTAAAAACACGAACCTAAGACAACTTTGAATTCCCACACCGAAAATGCACCGAAATCTATTAAAACCTTATCCGATACATGTCCTCGTAAATTAGGACTATTACCATCCCCGTCTGTCCCTAAAGCTGCTAAGCTGTTAGGCGCGTTGTCGATTATTTAGCGATTATCAAAATAGGAGTTTGCGGTGGGTGCAATTTAATTTATCGATGCCAGTGGGTGTATACCCACCGCTATGCCGGGTATTCCACTATTGACTGGGTACTCCACAAACTGATGGTCTATTCCGCATATTCCCTATATTTGCAATACCCTCTCAATATTAGATACTAGTAACGTTTTAATCAAGTGATTGCGTCGGATCAAAAACAAATTCGTTAGTGTTTGCCTCGTGCTAAATTATATTTTGGTGTTTGTGGTCATCATTTCATTAATCAATCGGTTTACGTGAATGTGGGGAATGGATATGTATGGTATAGTAAATATTTTTGGAGGTTTATAATAGTATTTAAACTATGTACTGTTTATTGTTTACCATTTTGATTAAACAGGTATGTATATGTGTTAGCATATTTGCCTATCGGTGTATGCTTAGTTATGGATTCAGATTAAAATCCAAAAAATGTTTTGTTATTGATATATTTTTCAATTTCCAGATCTCGTTAGACAAATCCAATGATGTACTTTGTCCAAGCAAATTAATATTGTAAATATCTATCTGGAAATAGTGATCCTCGTCTGATTTATATATATATTTTTTTTTTTTTTTAGCTTCACGCTGTATCCCGCACACAGCAGGGTAGGCAGAGGGAACCTAGTGTTAAGACACTCCGTTCCCCACTTTCTGCCGAATTCTGGAGGCATTGCGTGTTGAGGGGCAGAACTCAACGCCGCGCTTAACCTCGACACCAGAGCGAAGAAATGGAAATATAAATTTAAGTAAATATTTCATCTCCTCGAGTGGGAATCGAACCCAGAACCAGTCGGTTTTGCAGTCACACCTCGTGCCGCTGCGCCACGACCGGCCTCTGATTTATATTCTTATATCATTATTTCCCTTTATGCTTATAAATATATTTATTATACGTTTATTTTATACAAATAGAAATGAAGATATCGATTTTTTTTATTTTGATACTTTTTAGGATATTTTATACCTTGAAAAATATTCTTACGCACTATTATCATAAAAAATCATAAAAGTGCTTATATATATTTTTACCTGCAGGAAGTTCTATTGATAAGACGAAAAAAATTGACTGGATAAACGCGTGAGATCAAGCGATAAAAATACGGTATAAATAGAACCCATTATATATTGTAGTAAATGTATGTGTACCTACAGTTATATTTTATAAGGGGTTTTATAGTATAGTACATTCAACTATGAAAACACTAGGCTTTTATAACTGAAACTTGCGTAATATAGATTAATTTTAATGCAAAATACAAAGATTGAAAACGTATAAACTTTTTGGTATACCCGTAAGTGATTTCATGTAATAACAAAACCGATAACTATTAAAATGACTGAAAAGTCGACAGTTGTAAATTCGATTCCTACTTGAGGAAATAAATTATGTTATATTAGTTTCAAGCTACTACGGTATTAAGAACAAGCGTGGCGGTAAATCAACCACTGAAGACGCAATATCTCAAAAATTCGGTGGAAAATGGAGAACAGAGTGTCTTCACACTTATAAACAGGTTTCCTCTACCTACCCGGCTATATACGTGATATAATGTGAAGCTATAAAAAAACATTAAACCAAGCTAGCTACTTCCATCCAATGGAAAACCACCTTAAAGTGCATCAACATAATGAAAGTGAGTTACGTGCATGATACGAGGCTGAAATGTTCACGCAAACCGACCCCCGCGATTGTGGGTGATGATATGAAAAACAGTTATTGGTTTCGAGTCATGAATCACGAAGCTATAAGTACTAAACAGGATTGTAATTTTTTTTTTTTGGTAATATTTTGAATTTTTTTTTCATGAAAGTTTGGGAATCGTTTAAATATTCCACGCGTTTTTGTTTTATGTTCTTGGGGTTAGTGTTTTTTTTGTTTGTTACTATCTACAGAATGTTAAATGACAAATTCTCTGTTGTATATTTTCAATTTATTTTTGTAACTAATTAAAAGATAACGTGCGTGTCATATACAATATATTTAAAAAAAATAGGCATTGAACACTTATAATATTGTAATTGTAACTAAAAACTACCTCACTGAGACCGACTGGTCCAGCATTCATATTGTATAATTTTAAAACAAAACACAAATTTATTATTTTTTCGTTAACTAACTAAATAAAAAACTGCACGTAAACTAAATAAAAATAGGTGAACACTATCGAATGTTTTTTCAGCACTGACCGATACGTGCATTCAAAACAAGGGTCCCCCGAAGCGGTAAATCACAGTGAAGTCCCATAATTTACAATACAATACTCTGAAACATTATTTATTAACAGTCGTGGCGCAGGGGCACAAGTGTGCGACTGTCGACGCGACTGGTTGTGGGTTCCATTCCCACTCGAGGAAATTAAGTATTTATTTAAATTTATACTTTCATTTCTTCGCTCTCGTGTCGAGGCGCGGCGTTGAGTTCCGTCACTCAACACATAATGCCTCCTAAATTCGGGGAAAGGGAAACGGAGTTTCTTAACACTATTGGTTCCCTCTGCCTGCTGTGTGCTGGATACAGTCTGAAGCTAATTTTTATTTGATTTAAAACATTATCAAAAGCAATCCAGCTTTATATACGTTGTGATTAAGTTTATGATAAAATCGCAATATGCGGTATAATATATTGCAAAGGTAATTTTTCCAAGGCAATATATGCTGCTATATGAATTTTATCTTCTTTGTAAGTTTTGTGTATAATAGAAAATCCACTTGTTTTCATAAAATACGAACGATATTATAGTATGGTAAAGACTTGATGCTATATGACGATAAACATAGGAGATATAAATTTTTAAAAACGTGATATGTTTTGCTATATTTTTAAATATTTATTTAAACACCAACCAGGTGCAGAGAAACTAGGTTTTATCTAAGTTACATATATTTTGTCAAGATATTAACCATCCTTCAAGTTAGCTTCAACCATTTGGAGATGTTCCTTATCGCAGTTTTACATTTTATCCCGTACATAACATAGTAGGCTAAGATAATCTAGTGATAAGACAAAGTACTCTGCTCAGAGCATCGCTCATATTCGGACGGGAAGCGGAGACTGGAGTATCATAACATTAGGTTCCCTCTGCGTACCCTACTTTATGGGGTATAGCATAATATATATTTATTCCCACATTAACAATGTAAAGAGTATTCGTATCTCAGGACAGTTCGGAACACTGGTCCTAACTTCCAAAAGTTTAAACCACATCGCAGTAAGTATGATAGTGACAGTCGCATGCAAACGACCCATAAACACAACGGCTAATACGAAAACTTATCCATTACAGACAATATATTAAACGAAATGTAGTTTTGTTTAACTTCCGAACTTCTTTCATTTACCACTTTTCATCATAATTTTATATTAACTTTGTAACTACTGTTGTATACAAATGTTATGTTCTTTTAATAACACGTAGCATAATATACTGTTATTTAGATTTTTCGAAGTAAAATATTATTAAATAAAAAAACGGCTTCACGTTGTATCCCGTGTATAGCAGGGTTGGTAGAGGGGATCTAGTGATAAGACACTCCGTTCTCCATTTTACGCGGATTTCTGGAGGCATTGCGTGTTAAGTGGCGGTCAGTAATATTGTCAGAGCATGGAAATAAATATATTTTTAGGTTCACGTTGTATCTCGGAAACCTAGTGTTAAGGCACTCCGTTACCCATTAAAACACTTCCGTTCCCCACTTTCCGATGAATGCTTCGCATTGCGTATTGAGTGGAGGTATATATTGAGTAGATGTAAATAATATAAATTTTAGTCCCCCGACTGGACATCGAACCTACAATCGAACAACAGTAACACGCTTCTTGCAACTCGAGAGTTTCATTCCACACGAATTCATTGCCCCACAAATATAGAATTTACAATCCAATATTGGCCTCATAAGTACTAGGTACTATTTTGTCTATCATATTAATATTATTACAGGAAACACTAAATTATAAAAGTTACTTTAAACGGATATTCCGTTCACAAATGGTTAAACATGCATCAGCGAGTGCAGCAAAGGAGGTACAAGGTACGATCCTTTGTGTACGTCATTAGTCACACGCTATTTAGCAGTTAGCGGACCAATTCCGATTCGACGTGTATTTCTATTTTAATCGAGTTTGGATATTGAACCAATTAGAATGATACGCTTCCAGGTACAATGCTATTATTGTTATTGATACGTGTTGGAGGGACTGATTTTTAATTGTAGAAAGCAATAAAAATATATACTTGCTATAGATATTTGTTTAGATTCATTTCGCTGTATCTTGTGTTAAGCAGGGTGGACAGAGGGAACCTAATGTCAAGAGACACTTCATTTCACTCTTTTCTAGATAAGAGGGGAACGGAGTGTCTGTGCCAATAAACACACCATTTCCAGACAACGCGACGATTGTGGGTTCGCTCCCTACTTGAGGGAAGAGTTTAATATTTATTAATATTTTTATTTCTTCTCTATGGCATTAAGGCAAAAGCTCGGCGTTGATTTCCGCCACTCAACACTCAATGCCTCGAAAAATTCGGCGAAATGTGGGGGAACGAATTGTCTTAACACTATGTGCCCTCTGCTTACCCTGCCGTGGTATACAGCGTGATGCTGATTTTAATTTTTTTATAAGAAATTATTTCTATTCTTTGAATTTAATAGCACCTACTGTACTGTGAGGCCAGTCGTGGCGCAACGGCAAGAAGTGTGACAGTAAAACCGACTGGTTGTGGGTCTATATCTTTGGCCTGGTGTCGAGGCTCACCGCGGCGTTGCACTCAACACGCAATGCCTCCAGAATTCGGCAGAAAGTGGGGAACGGAGTTTCTTAACACTAGGTTCCCTCTGCCTACTGTACTGCTGTGTGCGGGATACAGCGTGAAGCTGATTTTTTTTTACCTACTGTAATCATTTATTATACAGGATGGAAGAGGCAGCGCTCCATTTACGGAAACAGCATATAGGGTAAAATATTTCAAACCTATACCTAAAGAAATTAATCAAGATGCCCCAACAGTTTGGATGTAGGATTTTTTTTTCATTTTACGATTTTTATCCATACCTGTATTTCGTGTGACGCGATTACGTATAGATCCCAATAACATAAACACTTACTACTACAAAAATACTACTAAAGGTTAAACAACTTTGAAATTTATCGCCAATTCATACGACTTGATTTCGAAATGAGGCGTGTGCGGCGGTGTTCCTTTGATAGGTTTATGTGTGCGTGCGTCATCCTTACAAATGGCGTTTTGTTTTAAAATGACAATTTTATTATTTATTTTGTTTGAAAAAAAAAACTTTTTCATTTTTGGGAATTATTTTTTTTCTGAATTATATTAGGCTTTTATAGAGTAGTTAAAACTGTGGTTTCATTTAATGTGGTGCTGACACTTCCACTCTGTATAAGCCAGCAGCTAAAGACTTTTTGCAGGAAATTATAGTGTCATTTTAATTTTTTGTCAATTTCTTTTTTCCTTAAATAAAAAAACACAACTTCAGGCTGCGTAGCATGTGTTACGTAGACTGTAAAACTATAACACTAAGAACACTCCGTGTTCCCTCCTACTTTCACTCAATCCGACACCGAGCTTTGTCTACTACAGCAGGAACCGAGAATAATCTAAATAATCTCTAATCTAATCAATCATTCCTCAAAAGTGAATCGAACCTGCAAACATCACATTTGAAGTAAAACGTGATACCACTCTCATAAGAAATTTACTAAAACACATTGTAATTGTTACAGAGGTGGTTTTTGATAATGCCGAACCTATCCATAAAACAAATTTTGGTCACCATTAGAACTGGGTATATAAAGTCCAACGATACCCCATATTTAACCGTTATCAGCAGTTCTCGTCCTCTTTGCGCATTCATCGACCGATGATTTACTTACAGCTTATCCGACCTAACTGACTTATGGAGTATGAACGGACGCTCCAAATGTTCCTCATTTAAGCTGTTATTGTAGTATAGCAACCAATATTATATTTATATATTTTTTCAGTCACACGCCGTATACCGCATATGGCAAGGTTGGGAACAGCAGTGTGTAACTTGAGCTAAGACACTCCGTTCTCCAGTTACTGCCGAAATTTTGGTGGAACGTAACAACTCAAATTGCCTTGCTGCCAGGGTGAGAGAATTAAAATATTAAATTCTTTTGTCCGTAATACTGTAATTTCCAAATAACCATGTTTCAAATGCATGTAGTTGTTTACATGACATGAAAACATAAACAAATAATGTTTCCGCCTGTCTGTCTGTCCAGGCTAATCTCAAGAACAAGCGAAGCCGCACGTGGGCCGCTAGTACCATGAATAAGATAAAGCAAAATGTAATTTCTTCTTATTCATGGTAGTATTTTTAAGCGTAGTTTTTAAGACCTATGACAGTTTCGTTGGCAAACTAATTTAGAAAAACTTGTAAAGAAGATTCATAATTACATTAACTCAAGTATATTAAATTTCATCCTTGCTTAAAGTGAACAGACATTAAACTAATTAAAAACATTTTAAAAATATAATATGGTTATGTAATTACCTTTGAAATTACTATAACTGTAAGTAAGTAAATACATATTATATATGGAGGCCAGTTAAATCGCAGGAGCACAAGCGTGTGTCTATAAACGCAACAGGTTGTGGGTTCAACCTTTAGTCGAGAAAATAAAATATCTATTTAATATTTTCATTTCTTTACTCCTGTGTCCAGGCAAAACACGGCGTTGAGTTTCGCCATTAACAAACAAAGCCTCCAAAAAATCGGCAAAAAATGGTTTTAATACAAGGTTCCCTGAGCCTACCCAGTGTGCAGGATACAGCGTGAAGCTATAAAAAATATATCTAAAGTACAATCTCTTAACTTACGCTGCATTGCTTCACATGTAATAGAACGGAATAAGCTATGTTAATTGCACACGTACAAAGGGACATGTGCGTTTGTTTTTTTTTGCCGGGTGCGCTCAGCCGTTTCTGTGATGATAAGCCATGCGTAAGCTACCAAAAATGATAAGAAAATTTGTCATATATTTATTTTCTTTCTTTTTATCAGCTTCACGCTGTATCCCCGCATACAGCAGGGTAGACAGAGGAAACCTAGTGCTAAGACACCTCGTTCCCCACTTTCTGCCGAATTCTGGAGGCATTGCGTGTTGAGTGGCAGAATTCAACGCCGTCGCTTAATCTCGACACCAGAGCGAAGAAATGGGAAATATAAATTTAAGTAAATATTTCATCTCCTCGAGTGGGGGATCGAACTCACTACCAGTCCGGTTTTACAGTCACACCTCGTGCCCCTGCGTCACGACTGGCCTTCCTTTTTCATAAGAAATATTTATTGACGTTTGTAATATAATTTTGAGGTAGTCAGTGACTGTAAACGCGACGGTTGGAATTCGGTTTCCTACTCGTGGGAAGGAAATAAATTATATTTAATAATAAATTTTATCTGATGTTCAATATATAGTGATGATTCAGTTAAATATTAATTTATATATTTGTCTGTGGCACATTATATATAGGTAAATCATAAGCTTTTAATATCCACACTTTTGTGATCTAATTTGATAACCATCCATTATTGTTGAATCTAAAACTATAAATCTAAATATATATAACATTTTTACAATATAAGTAAATATATATTCTAGATTTAGTTAGCTGAATTTAAATTAGGTAAGAATTTTATCACCTGACATTCAAACACAAATCCAGTAGAAATTACATAACTCAATACTCCAATATTTTCTCTCTATTTCCTCCACAAAACAGACCAGACAAAAAATCCAAAAAAGAAATAAGAAAAAAACGCTATTAATTACAGAAAATTCATTGAAACCTCCACTAATCCTTTTCATCAAGACGTAGCAAAGTAAACGCCTCTAATGAAACAGTAGTAGGATCGCCACATACACTTTAGTTCGGCATTGATTCCGATGTGATGATTCAGTCGGGGCGGTCATTATCATTACCGTTGCGCTCGGCGTCCATTAATCACGTTGGTATTCGGGCTGTGGAGGCCCCTCTCCCCATCTCTTAGTGATGAGGTGAATTTGAAGTCGAATTTTGCAAACATCCAGAGACTGCTGGAGATCAGCTCAGGAATTGTTAAAGTAACCCTGAAAAGGAATGATGATGTGGATATTCTATGAATGAGGTTCGGTTGAAAATTGTGGAAATTATTATAATTAAATTATTTTCACTTTTGGTACTCAATACTAGCTGTTTTTTTAAATACACATTTCTAAATAGATATGAAACCTCCTAGTCAAAGTAATGAGGAATATCTAATGTGTTTCTCCAATCAGAAAATGTTTTAGTGTAGATTTTTTAAACTGAAAGTATAATATATATTTAAGTATATGTATTTTTTACTTCACGCATGTGAAGAAAAAAAATAAATATATATTCCACTTATTTCACTTATATTTTTCTCACTTGTGAAATTCAACAGTATTTATTCTATAACTAGATCAGGACATCAAACATCGACATATCATATAATATAATATATATTATCGAATAATATGGCATTGAACTATTATTATTTGCGTCTTTAAATTATATCTAATAATTACAATTACGATATTGCATACTTTATTTATATAATTCCATCAAATATTTAAACAAATAAATTATTTAATTAATTTAATTATAAACATTTAAGCCAAAAAAAGAAACTTAAAATAATATTTCATAATATCAAAATGTACAAGACATTCAAGTCGATCGCCTCGTCCCATCACTAGCGCCGGTACCAGGGCGCACTCGTGCATTCACCCTTCCCTTATCAGTTTTGAGGTAGCGAGTAGCGAAAGGCAGAATAAGATAGGCGCGGAAATGACAGGTATATTTCTAAGTTTATGTTTCCCTATTTAAAGTAAGTAGAATTTGTTATAAGAATAGATTGTCACTTTTTGTATATTTTTTTTTGGTGAAAAGTACGAAGTGGTCGTAATTTGATATTTTTATTATGTTTTTTTATTTATAAATAAGTACGGAATGGCATGACTCAATTAGATTCTAAAAAGAAGGTTTTGTTTTATAATTTATAAAAAGTTAACAACTATTTTTGTAATAATGTAAATTTATAATTAATAATGTAAATTAGGCAAAAAATACTTCTATTAAAATCACTATCAAATGGATTTAAATTATCCTAACATAAATAAAAATAAAACTATTCAGTTATTTGAAATACTTTAGTTACCATAAAAAAAAAATTAAAATTATTCTAAGCACAACTCAAATCGAGGGGTGGGCCCTTGTTTGTAATCCGTCTACTGCACTAATGCACTGTAGGCTATTGATATTCCGCATACGTTGATTCGATCCACGATGAGCCCAGATATTAAATCAGTTGGACAAACAGACACCTGTGCCGAGATTTCCATATACATATTTCCATATACACATACGAAAATAATCATTTGCATATTATAATGCAATAACTTTATATCGTGTCATGCAGTGTCACAGTCCAAATTGACTTCGGTTTATTGAATGTTGATTTAAATTTAATTTTTGGACGTCACTTTAAATGACTATCGAATTTCGTAGAGGTTTTTTGGCTTTAATTAATGTTTACATGTTTCTTCAACATTAATAATACTGTGTAAATGAACGGTGGGAATTAATTCACTATATTTATTTTGTATATGGAAGGAAGGAAATGTGTTAAAATACGTTTTTCAATTTTTTTTCTATATGATGATACGTTACGAGAGCTTAACGCGGCGTTGAGTTCCGCTACACAACTAAGGGTCGCAAGTCGGGATCCCGGGATTCAAATATTCGATATTTTCGGTTTTTACAAAAAGTTAAAGCACTAATTAAAAGATGCCTGCAATTTAATCAAAGCTTCTTTAAGATGTACAATGGTTGTATACATGCAGGCACGTGAGCGCGATCAACAAATTTCCAAGGATTCTAATTCCGAAATTTTACATTGTTTACGTTTAAAATTAGAATTAGAGACTATTTTTAAAATGTTATTCCACACTTAGGAAAGAAAAATATTTATTTAGAAAACGTATAAAAATTTAAACGCCGCGAAAGCATACGCAAACCATTAAGCCATACGTTCATAGAACGTATCGCTTAATGTAACGTTCTATGAACGTCTGACTTAGTGGTCAAATCGCCTGGTCAGTTTCCAGGGGGCGAGGGTTCGATTTCCGCTACGTTCAAATTTTTATACGTTTTCTAAATAAGTAAATTAGAGACTAGGCGGCATGATACAGTTACTCTTTGAAGCAAAAAATTAAGAACCAAACTTGCTGGTGGTCTTTAAATTATTTACAAAATTAAAAAACATATATTTTAATTCAGCAAATGAACACTTCGGTTTCTTTTTTTTGGTATTTGATGATTATTTTACTTTTGATTTAAAATTTTTGTTAATGTTAGTTGACACTGATTTATTATTAAACAATTTTATGATAATTAGAAATTTTATTATGTAGTAAATATAATTTAATTTGCTATTTCTCCTGAAATACTCTTGCAACTTAACTCTACAAATAAAAAGAGTCGTGAAAAATTACTAATTGTTAAAAATCATTATTTTGTCAAATCCTGAAAATATCGAAAAAACCGGAATACCGGGATTTCTCTGGTGTCAGTATCGAAAATACTGGTTTTGCTTGAATGGCCCGATATTGCAACCTCTACACACAACACCTTGAAAATTCACCGGAAAGCCAACTTTCCGTTCATTAGAACGAAAGTGTCTTAATGACAACGGAGTGTTTTAACACTAGGTTCCCATTTTCTAACTATGTTCATCTTTATGTACTAAACCTTTAAACTTACCAATTTTATAAAAAATATTATACGTCACAACAAATTGTTGTAAGTGGCGTATTATTATATTAACATTATCCTACAACGTGGAGTTTTATAAAGTGCATTGTAATGTTTCCTTTTATAGTACAAGTGTCAGTGGTCGGCGACGCAGGACGCAATTCCATTATGTCAGCAATCAGCACGTTTGTCCCTCAAACTATAAAAATGCGGGTAAAACTTTTTTTTTTCAGCTGTACGCTGTATTTCGCATATAGCGGGGCAGACAGGGACCCTAGTACACTATCTACACTCTGCTGCCCACTTTCCGCTGAATTGGTGGAAAACACCGTTTTGCTTTGACACTAGGGTGAAGAAATGGAAATATTAAATATTAAATTTCCTCAAGTGGGAATCAAACCCACGCGTTACAGTCACACGCTTGTGCCTCTGCGCCACTGGCCTCTAAAAAGTACATAGTTGGTTTAAAAACTATATCTATATTATTTTACTAAGAAAATGATTTAACTGATTCTTTATAACAATTTTTATTTTCAATTTATGCGCTAAGATTCCCAATGCCACATTTTATATAACTATACCAGGAGATAAACTTTAACTGCATAAGAAGTATGCAACTTCTTCCATACCCACCACTGGTTCTACAATATCAATTTAGAAATCCTATATTGTGATGATGATTTCAATATTAGCTTAGCCTGGATATGAACATGCTACCTCGTAAAGCGTCAATAGCACAAACGCTACTTACCAATACCCATTAGCTTCACGCTGTATCCCAGCAGGGTAGGCAGAGGGAACCTAGTGTTAAGACACTCCGTTACCCACTTTAAGCCGAGTTCTGGAGGCATTGCGTGTTGAGTAGCGGAACTCAACGCCGCTTTTCACCTCGACACCAGAGCGAAGAAATGAAAATAAATATTTTATCTCCTCGAGTGGGCATCGAACCCACAACCAGTCGATTTTACAGTCACACTGTGTGCCCCTGCGCCACGACTGGCCTCACCAATATCCATCAATCCATGTAATAAGCATACATATAATTCCACGCGCAATCAGTAAATTATCTTAACTAGAATCTGATAAAGACAATCAAGTAATCGAGCATAAATGGCGCTGGCTTTGTACATATATCCTGCGTTAATAGTTCGGTTTCTGTAATCGAGTCCATCCAATATGCCTCACGCTTGAATATGGTCATTATATATGTATGTATGTCCCATACATTAAGGTGGTAATGCAATTATATTTTAATTATATATTGTATAATAATGGATGGATTATTTATTTGGGAGTTCGACGTGGTACAATGGTACAGCTTTTGAACTATTTTGCACGATGGTTATGGATTCGAGTGACCACACTGAGTTGAATTGCGGAACTCAACGCCGCGCTATGTGTCGACACCAGAGCGAAGAGATGAACATATTTAATATTTAATTTCTTCGTGTAGGTTCAACCCACAATCTGTCGCGTTTCACCGTTAGCGCCACGACTGGCCTCATTGATGATTCCTGGCAGTTGTAACTGACACTATGCTCTCCACTCAATAAAATGTATAAATAAACAGCAACCAACATTTTATAAAAATTCTATGAATAATAATGCAAATATTTTAATATGGCTAGTGGTACGTTTAATAGTTAGAACCCTTTCGTAGTGATCGTAAATAATCCGCTATCTTTCAGAGGTGACAATATTAATATGAAATCTACAATAAATTCAATGTAAATACAAAAGAAAAAAATATTATGGTAAATAAAATGTCATGATCAAATAATTAAGATCTTTTCGTTTTAATTTATCGTGTCATTTCTTAAGAATATCGAAGACGTCCTATCTTCCTCTCCACTATAATGATTTGTTTATTGATTTTAACGACGAACTGTCTGTATAGATCTCCCTTGGTTGGTTTTTTTATAATAAATTAAAAAAAAAGTTAATTCCAAGGGTAGGTAGAACGATTAAAATCCGAAAAATTACATAAAAAACGTTTTAATAAGAAACCAAATTAAATATTGAAGATACAAAAAACAATAAGTTTTGTAACTTTAAACCTATTGTTTATTACGGTTAATATATTTTAATTATTTTTAGAATTTTTGGTTGGTTTATTAAAACATTTAATTTAATAAGTTACAATGAAATCGTAACAAATGTGTATTAACAATGAATTTTAAACCCATATTTTATTAATTAATTAATTAGCTTCACGCTATATCCCGCACATAGCAGGGTAGGCAGAGGGAACTTAGTGTTAAGACACTCCGTTCCCCACTTTCTGCCGTATTCTGGAGGCATTGCGTGTTGAGTGGCAGAACTCATTCAACCCATATTTTATATATAATATATAATAAATATATTTTTACAACTTTAATATAAACACCTCACCTACCCAATTTCACCAACAACCCGCCAGCACCAAGCACCTATACAAACATACAGAATATTGATAAAACACGCTAAAATCGTTCCAGTGGTCGTAAAACCAGAGCGCAGTCCAAAGATCAACATAATAATGGTGTTTGCTCTTAGGACGCGCGTACACCACGCGGTATCATCGCCTGTAATAATATGGGTGTGGACCGATACCATCTTTCAGTGGGTACACCCTGTACACGAACCGCTGTAGGGTTGACATCTTTATCTTTATGGTTGTATCTGATGTAATTAATTGATTTTTGTTTTGGTTTTTTTTTATGTATATTAAAGATTTGAACTGTATGATTCAAGTGTGTTGATTGAAAAATTTCAAAAATATATTGATTGAAGTTTTAGATTTCAATAAATTAATTTACGTTTAGTAATATAAATTCATTTTAATATTATTATTATTGTTATTTTTTTTAGCTTCATACTGTATATTGCACATAGCGCTGTAGGCTGAGGCAACATAGTGATAATTCTGGAGGCATTGCGTGTTGAGCGGCGGAACACAACGCAGCGCTATGTCTCATTACCAGAGCGAGAAAATCTAAATATTTAATTTAATAATATTATTTCTTCGCAACTATACAAAATAAAAAAAAACTTTGTGACCAAACAACAGATCCTTATAAATGATCTGCACAAAAATATTCACGAATAGTAAAAAAGCAACCATCAATATATCACTTTCCGGTTTTTTTTCAACAACGTAAAACTCTACACATATATCTGTGATACTTAAATGCCAGCTGTCAACCCTAATAGATATAGTGGAATCGATAACCGCATGCTATGAATATTTGAACACTTTGTTATGTACTTGGACGCGTACACTCGGCTAATTGAAATACTTTTGTTGATTCACCACCCTTAATAACAGATAATCATTGCTGGCCGACTCCCACTTCATATTTCACTTTTATTAATATAGATATGTTTTTTTTTAAATCAAATCAAATCAGCTTCACGCTGTATCCCGCACACAGAAGGGTAGGCAGAGGGAACCTAGTGTTAAGACACTCCGTTCCCTACTTACTGCCGGATTTTGGAGGCATTGCGTGTTGAGTGGCAGAACTCAACGCCGTGCTTTGCCTCTACCCCAGAGCGCAGAAATGGAAATATAAATTTAAGTAAATATTCATCTCCACGAGTGGGGATCGAACCCACAACCAGTCGGTTTTACAGTCACACTTTGTGCCGCTGCGCAACGACTGGCCTCAGTGGACTGGTTTTTTTTAAGCTTCACGTTATATCCCGCACGCAGCAGGATAGGCTAAGGTTGAGACACTCCGTTACGTATTGGACATGTCATTTCAAGTTTTTTTACTTTTGTTTAAGAATGGCAAGGGGTTTAATCATTGTTCTTTTCCGTTTTGAAGCGTTTCAGAATACTTTTGATTTTGTTTTTGTGACATTTATATAATTATTTACATTTGAGACCGCTGTATCGCAGTGCGACAACGTCTAATTGTAAACTTGATAGTAGTAGGTTCGATCCCCAATCGGAGGAACAATTGTATTTAAATTTTATCTTGTCACATAGATCGCGCGGCCACTCGGTACGCAACGTGTCAAAAAATTAGGGGAAAAATGGGTAACAAAGTATCTTAGCAATAAGCGCCCTCTGCCTGTCCTTATTTTCATTTTAAGTTATATTATAATACTAGAGAGCGCGCGCGGCTTCGCCCGCTTATTAGGAGTGAATTCTAAAAAAACCACGAAACACGTGTTCAATAAAATATTTTTAACAGTCTGAATTTAAATTTTTATAAAAATCGGTGGCAATTTAAAGATTTTTCCATATAAACTTTCTACTCCTTATTTGAACCCTTAGGGGGTGAATTCTTAAAAATCATGAAACACGTGTTCAATGAAATATTTTTAAGAGTCTGAATTTCAAATGTTATAAAAATCGGTGCAGATATTTTTTTTTTTCCATACAAACTTTCAACCTCTATTTCATCCCTTTAGGGTTAAAATTTTGCAAATTCCCTTCTTAGTGGATGTCCAGAATATGAAAATAAACATCTGCCCAAATTTCACGTTTCTACCATCAGCGGTTACGGCTCTGCGTGCGTCTTACCTCAGTCAGTCAGCACAAGTCCTTTTATATATATAGATTCTGTATTGATCCAAACATGCTGTCAGTTTATTTTTCACTTAAATAAAACTCTAAAACTCTCTTTTTAAATTAGGCCAGTTAATATAAAAAAAATATATAAATTTTATAATCTAGTTGGATATGTCAAATAACCCGATTTACCTTTGCATCCTCGCTAAGACATACGAAGCAAATCCTATTACAATATCATGTCACCAATATAATTATATCATTATAGAATTAATTTAGGCTTAGTTGAGTAAAGTAATTCACTTAAAATGCTAGTGAATTAATTTGAGGCCGGTCGTAGCGCAGCGGCACAAAGTGTGACTGTAAAACCGACTGGTTGTGGGTTCAATCCCCACTCGAAATATTTACTTAAATTAACATTTCCATTTCTTCGCTCTGGTGTCGTGGCAAAGCGCGGCGTTGAGTTCTACCACTTAACACGCAATGCCTCCAGAATTCGGCAGAAAGTAGGGAACGGAGCGTCTTTCACTAGGCTCCCTCTGCGTACCCTGCTGTGTGCGGGATACAGCGTGAAGCTGATTTATTTTAATTAATTTGTTAGTAAATACTCATAGGAAGACGTTCCTCTTAATTTGTTTCGAGGTAAGTCATAGATGAGACTTAAGGTTTAACAAACAAAAGCGCGCGCCGTTTACACGCACGCAGCTCTAAATTACACGACAATTCGAATGGAAAATGAAATGCCTGCTTGCGAGCCATTAAGCAATTTGAATTTAACACTCGTCCCTCCGTTTTCCTGTTGCCGCAAAATTACGCCATTTTTTTTTTGAACTTGATACAGTGGTTCAAAATTGTTAATCGATTTTGGTGTTTGTTAAGATTTTTGTTAAGATTTATCTTTAATTATAAACTTTTTTTTTTAATATAATGAAATTTGATTATATTTTACTTTATTTTTATATTTTCTTTCTTTTTTGTTTTCGGTGTTATTAGTATTTCTTTTTTTACTTGTGTGTAAAATAATGAGTTTAATTCTTTGTTGCTATATTTGACTTTCATATTATATTTCTTGCTAATATATAAATATTTTGCTTAATATTTATATAACATAAAATTTCCAGACACATATTTCACGTTTTGTGACTTTGTTAAGAATTCAATTACGAAGTGAAATATGTAAGTGACTTCTAAGCTTTATAAAGAAAAGTTAATAAAGTGACATGCAAAATTTAAAAAATTTCACAGTCAATTAAAGTTTATGGCAGTATAAAAATTGTTTGTCTCGTAAAACTTACTCAAAACCATAACCGTAAGGTTTTTTTATTTTTAGTTTCACCATGTATTACGCACATAGCAAGGTAGACAAACGGAACCTGGGAAACTACTTAAGATATTTCGTTCTTACTAAGAGGAGAACGGAACGGAAGAGAATGGAAGTGAGATTTCAATTTTCTGCTAAATCCCGAGACATTGTGTGTTGAGTGGCAAACCCCAACGCTGTGCTTTGCCTCCCTGTCGGAGAGAGGGAATGGTAATATTAGGTAATTATTTTATTCCAACAAGTAGGAATCGAACCCATAGCCGTCGCAATTACGATCGCACGATTGTGCCCCTGCGCCATAACAGCCTTATACAATAAACTTTTTAAAACTTTATTTAAAATTTCGCATAGATATTACATATAAAAATATTGAAATAATGAGTGAATGATGATGATATGATGTTGAATACACTTCTTCTATTTATAGTTAAAAATACCTATTTTGTGATATTTACTCACAAGTTAAAATGTTTATTGAAAATTGTAAATAAATAAAAAATTAAATTAGCTTCACGCTGTATCCCGCACACAGCAGGGTAGGCAGAGGGAACCTAGTGTTAAGACACTCCGTTCCCCACTTTCTGCCGAATTCTGGAGGCATTGCGTGTTGAGTGGCAGAACTCAACGCCGCGCTTAACCTCGACACCAGAGCGAAGAAATGGAAATATAAATTTAAGTAAATATTTCATCTCCTCGAGTGGGGATCGAACCCACAACCAGTCGGTTTTGCAGTCACACCTCGTGCCGCTGCGCCACGACCGGCCTCAAATTGTAAATAAATACATAATTTACGCCAGGGCAAACGGCGGACAGAGCAGTCCGCTTGTAAATCGGATGTCGTAAAATGTGCCGTCTCGACTTGGCCATTATTTATTTTAATTATGTCTAGAAGTAAATATTAAATGGATAAATTTATGAAATATCACGAATTAGTAGTTAAACAGGCGTAGTCATAACACTAGACGCGAAAAATCATTTTTAAATAAATAAAATAATTTACTACTGATTTTGCTTAAATAAGGTTTATCCGAGTAGTTTTTAGGGTTCCGTATCTCTCAAGGAAAAAATGGAACCCTTATAGGATCACTTTGTCAGTCTGCCTATCAAGCTGAAATTATTATAAAATATTTAAGTCTATGGTCTCTTGGAGCACAGCAAAAATCAAGCCGCATGTCATCGCAATCGAACATTTATACATTGTTTTTGCTGCATTTTGTATAGAATTCGCCGCGTTCAATCATCGTGGTAAATTTTCATTTTATATTTTCATTCCTTCGCTCTGGTACCGAAGCAAAGCGCGGCGTTGAGTTCTGCCACTCGACACATAATGACTCGGAAAATGGGAAACGGAGTGTCTAAACACTGGGATCCCTCTGCTAACCCTGCTGTGTGCGAATACCGCGACAAGCTGATTTAACTTAATTTATCTAAACTCATAATTTATTTACATTCCAATATACATAAACAAAAACAAAGTAAGCGGAAAGCACAAAGCTCGACTCGAGCAACACCTTTGTCACCGACTAATGATTAAAAAGCTAACCTTTTTTAATCAAACACATCGCAATCCGTCAATGGGATGCGCCGCCGACTAAAACAAAGCAATAAATTAAAGGAGGAAACGGGAGGCGAACGGCAGCGCCCGTATTGAAAGATTTACTTCCTCTGTTTAATTGCAATAACGGGCTAGGCACGTTGGTATCGTATTTTTCTTTTTACACTCCACCTCTTATTGCCTTCGGGTCGTTAAATAAATTTATGATGCCCGACAAAGTTCAGCCCACCTCGCACCTCGACAGGCCTCGCCGCCGAAATTAGGTGGGAATGTGGAAGAAATAAAAAGGCCGTCTCAGGTGCGTCGTTGGCTGGTAGTGAGATTAGCTCTTGACTCGCGGTTAAACGGCCAGAGGCCAGACGTGGCGCAGCGGCACGAGGTGTGACTGTAGAACTGACTGGTTGTGGGTTTGATCCCCACTCGAGGAGATGAAATATTTACTTAAATTTATATTTTCATTTCTTCGCTCTGGTGTCGAGGTTAAGCGCGGCGTTGAGTTCTGCCACTCAACACGCAATGCCCCCAGAATACGGCAGAAAGTGGGGAACGGAGTGTCTTAACACTAGGTTCCCTCTGCCTACCCTACTATGTGCGGGATAGAGCGTGAAGCCGATTTTTATTTTTTAATGTGGAAGAGAAAAAGGCCGTCCCAGGTGCGTCGTTGTTGTAGCTGGTAGTGAGATTAGCTCTTGACTCGCGGTTAAACTGCTTGACCGCTCATAAAAGTTACTTAACGCATCCACTGTAGTGGTACCTTCCCACTGTATATCCCACAAAGTTGGCCCCACTGTAGTTTTGTTTCACATTACGCCGACGTATCTGGTCGTACGTAGGGGATTTTGTCGTTACCCGAGTTGATGGACTGGACCCGAAACTTTATCCTTCTACTGCATGTATGTATGTATGTATGAATCTAACTTTTCATATTAGGTCTGGTCTGACGATGGAAATGAGAAATTTCAATTACATTTTCTTTATATAAATAAGGAAAATTTTGGGAAACTCACATTAGCGCCCGGCTGCTTTTAAACCGCCGATCTAATCTGAAACAAGAAACAAACACGCCTAAATAACAATAAAATTCTAATAAAAACTTTGGACACGCAACCAAAAATTGTATGGGGAAAATTGACCAAATTGTTATTTACGGTTTGAAATTAAAACGAGGCATTATAAGATATTACTTCTCCCCTCTTTTATACGACTTGAGTAAAATGGTTATAAGTATAACTGTATCTTGAAGTTTAGTGAAAATGTAAACATTTTAAATGTATATATAAAAAAATGTACAGGTGTGTCTTTATTGATAGCCGATATAAACAAAATATTTTATAAATAAAAAAATAAAAAAATAAAAGTGGATATAGAGGATCTGGATCACAATCTCTTTCAACACAAAGGATTCTTCAAATAAAAAAAATAATAACTGTATCAACATTATCTTACCAATTATAAATACGATATATAATTACAAATATACACATGATACTATCCGAATCCTAAAAAAAAAATTAAAGAAAAAAAATAGGAAAGTTTCAAGAAAATCTTTTATTCAATATCGAAAATACTATGAAACAATAACCAAGTTACCGATTTAAAAGATTTCTGAACTGTTATCTAGAGCCGGGTGATATGAAAGAATTAAGGAAAATCCTGAACACTCGTTAACTCGGTTGTCCCATGTCTCTGTGAACGTGGCCAAACAAAATGTAATTTTCCTCCGAAGCGTCTCCTTACGTGACCCGGCGAAGTGCTATACACTTTTTTAATATTATTTTTATCTTTTATATGAAACTGTTGTGGTATACACGATAAATGACATAGTACAATCGTAAACAATTATATAAACTGATAAATATTGCATTATTTTTGTTTTTTGGCATTGAGTTCTGCCACTCAACACGCAATACCTCCAGAATTCGGCAGAAAGTGGGGAACGAGAGTGTCTTAACACTAGGTTCCCTCTGCCTACCCTGGTGTGTGCGGGATTTTTTTTTTACTTTTGTTTTTTTTTGTATTATTCTCATAAATTTTGTTTCGATTTTTTTTCTTTTTATTCGTCAATTAAGCTTTTAATTAGTGTCGACGAATCGATTTTTAATGTTTACAAAGAAAACATCAAATACATACACCTAATATCTAATCATTTCTTAAAGAGCACTACCTCACAAACTTTTTCATTCTAGAGTCCAAGAAACGCATGAAGCTGAAAAAAAACAAAGAAATTAATATATAATATTAACACAGTAGCGTACACTTAATACTTTTACAAGTAAAGACAGCATCCAGCCTTATCAGCCTCCCGTACCGAAATAAACGTCGACTATTATTTATGTGCGGAAGGGAGGAATCTCGATCTCGATTGTGACTCCCCAATTGAAATAGATATTTCACAAAATTATCATTTCACTGCGATTTGTTTACTATAGCCGATTGGTCTCACCTCGTTCCCAGATTTTATCTATGTTTCTATTAGGTGAAAATATAAAAAAATATGGTAATTTTTTTAAGGTTCAATAAAATAACTCTTTTCAGTCAATTTTACTCATTTTCATTCAATGAATTCTGATTGGTTGTATGGTAATGTTTTTAGAACTTATGCAGCGTTAAGATCCGCTGGTTTTAAATTTAGATGGAAAGCAGAGAATAGAATGTCTTAGCACTATCTGCCTACCCTGTTTTAGCTTCTAGCGAGATACGCCTGAAGGCCCAATTGAAACGGATATTTCACAAAATTATCGTTTCACTTGACTTGCGATTTATATAGCCGATTGGTCTCACTTCGTTCTGTGATTTTATCACTGTTTCTATTAAGTGAAAATATTAAAAAAATATTACATATTTTGGAAGAACGGAATAACGTTTGTGGGTTCAATTCCCAGCTGGGGGAATAAATTATTTTTATTTTCCCGCTACAAGAGAAAGCGCGACGTTGAGTTCCACCGCTCACAAAAGTTTACAGTCTCGCTCGCACGGCCCTATTGTCCGAGTGTTAGAGCCTATCCTGTTATATGCGGTATTCCGCATAACTTGAAGATGAGAAAAAAAAGCTATACAGTTAACATACATATATTTGATGGTTTTTACTAGTAATATTATAAAATACTTGTAGAATTAAAAGAACAAGTTCATAACTCTTTTTATTTTAAAGGGTTCGAGCATTTCCCAGAAATAGAAAACTAGATCACCACTATCCGTCCAGCGAGGCTTCAGTTTGTTGGATAGCGAAAGATTAATATATATATATACATATATATATATATATATATATATATATATATATATATATATATATATATATATATATATATATATATATATATATATATATATATATATATATATATATATATATATATATATATATATATAACCAAGCTATAACAAAACTTTCTTCCAGGAAATACATTCATTATTTAAATGACAATAATAAAAAACGACATATATATTTTTAATTAAATTTTATGTGTTTAAGAAAATTAAAGAACATACTTTTTTTTAATACAAATAATTATATGGAATGGAAACATACTTTGAATACAAATAATTATAACTCATTTCATCTCTACACAATTATTAATATACACCTTAAGAACACATTCTTAAACAAAATTAGAAAAATTCATAACTAAAATAATAAATTTCTAAATTAAAAAATCTGCATACAAAGGAAGCGATATACAAAAATTAAGTTATTTCCATCTTTCAGCTAATCTCGTACAATTTGTGAAGAATCTATTTCGCAGCTCTCATAAACGCCTGTAGACGGCACCTCGCAGTGCTACAATCGGGGCTTATGCATAAATTTGAATTTTCAATTAAGAATACTTGGAAGAAAATTTTATTAGACATAAAGAGAAACCTTTGGTCTCGGAGACGAAATACGAAGGTATTAAATGTTAGAGAAAGCTGTGTGGAGTTTTCTTATAATTATAATTATTCTTTGCTGATTTTAATTATAAATACAATGAAAGTTAATCATAAGTATGTTTCCCCCAACGTCACTGTAGTGTGGACAGAGCTGGTCTAATATTAAGACACTCCGCTTCCCATTTATTACCGAATCCTGGAGACTACATTGCCTCCAGAATTCGGGGAAAAGTGTCGAAAAGTGAGTGTTGAGTGGCGGAACTCAACGCTGCGCTTTGCTTCGACATCAAAGAGAAGAAATGAAAATATCAAATATTTCATTTTCTCGAATGATAATCAAATCCACGACCTGTTGCGTTTACCGTCACACGCTTCTGTCCGTAACGCCTCGCCTCATAAGCATATTTGATTTTTTTAATAAATGTCTACAAGTACTTTTGAGGCTAGTAGTGGCGCAGTGGTACAAAGTGTGACTGAAAACCGATTGGTCGTGGGTTCGATCACCACTTGATGAGATGAAATATTTACTTAAATTTATAATTCCATTTCTTCGCTCTGGTCGAGGCTAAACGCGGCGTTGAGTTCTGCCACTCAACACGCAATGCCGCCAGAATTCGGTAGAAAGTGGGGAACGGAGTGTCTTAACAATAGGTTCCCTCTGCCTACCCTCCTGTGTACGGGATACAGCGTGAAGTTGATTTAATTTGAATTGATTACTTTTGTCATTATATTCACAAATCATTACAAAAAAATGCTTACATTTTTAACTACAAACATAAAAAATCTTATAAATTTCAATGTTAAAATAATAAAATGAAGACGTGACACTATATAGGTCGAGTCCATTACCGGCACTGTCCAGCCAGCGGCTGCACCCTAAAACGGCTGAAAGGCGTCCGCGAGATATCTTAAATGAGTTTCGTTATCTCCGGCAAAAGAAAATGGAATTAATAGTTAACAGAGATCCCCTCCAGGCGCTAAACATCTTTGGCGCTTAAAATAACACTTTTTGGCTTAGATTTGTCTATTGAATTTATATTCTGTGTTGCCCTATTCATTAAAAGAAATTGTTGACTGCGTATTGGATTTGTTTTGATTAAGAAATTCAGGTAAATAACTGAAGATACGTATTTAATTACTGGTTGATGGAGTTTAGTTAATTTTTTTTCAGATTCTCGTTGTATCCCATATGTAGCAGGATAGCCTGTTAAGACGCTCCGTTCCCAACTTTCCAGTGGATTCTGGAGATATTGAGTTGCGGAACTCAACGCCGCGCTTCGCTTCTACATCAGAGCGAAAAAGTAAAAATTTATAATATTTCATATCTTCGAGTGGGAATCGAACCCACAACCTGTCGCACTCACAGCCCCTGCGCCACCACTCATCATAAATATCAATGATAATAGACATTTGTAAATACAACATTATAAAAGCCACAACCTCATCTTAAAAAACAACCTCTGTTAAGAACAAGTGACAGGTAGTTTAAGCGTATTTACGATCTAGTTTTCCCGTTTCTTCACAAGTTAATACGTCTAGAAGAGGGTTTAAACAGTTCTCAATAATGAAGACCACTAAAACGAAAGCGACAAAAATAATCCAATACTCTCCAAGCACACTATACTCATACGTAGAGGTCCACAGATCTGAGGCTTTATGCAAAGGACTCGAGTCCATAAAGCGACCGTAAAGGGCCGCCGTACGAAGAATGCAAAGTGAGTCATGCCGTAAACTGCGCTGGTCTCTCCTCGGTGTCTTTACGATAGATTTATATTCATGACAGTATCTCTAGCGCGTAAAATTTCGGGCGATGGCGATCCAGAAGCTGGCATATGTAATTTTGTTTGAATAAGTAAATAGGGGAGGACAAAGGCTATTTGATCTTCCTTTCTGTTCTAGGGAAATAAATAAGGTCGTAGGACTGTTTATGTATATATCATAAACGGATCTCCGCTGGATGCAGGATCGGGATCGGTTTTATTGATTTTTTTCATATAATTATTGATAATTTCTAATAAATGTTTAAAAAGAAATAGCTTTAAAGGAATTAATCCATAACAATTTATAGATAAACAACTGAAAAATATATTTCCACCAAATTTTAATACAATAGTAATATAAAAAAAAAACATCTGCTCCACGCTGCATTCCGCATATAGCAGGGTAGTTAGAGGAAACCTAATGTAAAGACACATCCCATCTTCTCCGAATTATCATCCGAATTTTTCGAAGTATTGCTTGTTGAGTGGCGGTACTTGGTCAGAGCGAAGAGAATATTAATAAATAATAATGTATTGCTCAGAATTGGGATCGACCTCTCAACCATCGCGTCACACCCTTGTGCCCTGCGCCACGACGACCTCTAAATAATATAAGAATGTGAGGACCATTTTATAATCGCGTCATCGTCTTTTTCAATATTGCCGTTTAAGCGTTCTTGAAGGTTTTACGATTGGTCAGGTTCTTTATCGTTCGTAATCTTGATTTCTTCGAGTTTGACATTTGAAGGAACGAAATTAATATCTATGAATACCTTCATAAAACTCCGATCTCATGTTTGACAGTTAAACATTTGCACATATTGAAAGTCGATAATATAAAAGATTCTAGATGACAGATGCTTAGATATTTGGACTAAGTGTGTATTTTTTTCAAAATGGAAATGTTGTGACTTTTTTCTAAATTTCCTCTATCTCTGTTTATAAAACTCTTCCTTTACAAACTTATTGATAATCTACGCACAACCGAATCTAAGCACCTCAGAAAGCTAATGTTTGACAGGTTACTTAAGGAGTGATAGAGGTTCCTTGAGGGGTATTAGACTATTTGAAGAGTTTACAGTAGAAGAGGACAAGAAAAAAATCGGACTTTATAAAATATGAGCGTATTCTTAATATGATAAATATTTTATAAAAAATAATTTAAGTAAACTGTTGGTACAGTAACTACGGTCCAAGCATTAATAAAATATTTATTCATTATCTTTTCGAATGGTCGAAAATAGATAAGAGAAAAAATCAGAGGCTGACCTCTGATTGTTTATTTTCTCGACTGATCGTGGCGCAGAGGCACAAGCGTGCAACTTTAAATGCGATATATTGTAGGTTCAATTCTCACTCGAGGAAATTAAATAGTTAATATTTTCACTTCCTCTGGCAACGGCTTTCAGTGTGTGTGGAATTCAGTGTGTGTTAAGCTAAAAATTATGTCAGCGTTAGTGAAAAAATAAATTTAAATAAAAAATTAAAAAAAAAAATACAAAATTGTCTTTTAATGTATAAGCAAAAAGTAAAAACATATTTATTTGCAAAACAGTCGTTAATCAAAAACATGTGTGATGTGTATAGTGTTTTTCTTTGTATTTATTGAATAAGGAGGCCAGTCGTGGCGCAGCGGCACGAGGTGTGACTGTAAAACCGACTGGTTGTGGGTTCGATCCCCACTCGAGGAGATGAAATATTTATTTAAATTTACATTTCCATTTCTTCGCTCCGGTGTGGAGGTTAAGCGCGGCGTTGAATTCTGCAACGCAATGCCTCCAGTATTCAGCAGAAAGTGGGGAACGGATTGTTTTAACACTAGGTTACCTAGGTTACCCTCTAGATGACAGATGTTCGGATATTTGGACTGAGTGTGTATTTTTTTCAAAATGAAAATGTGACTTTTTTCTAAACTTCCTCTATCTCTGTTTATAAAACTCTTCCTTTACAAACTTATTGATAATCTACGCACAACCGAATCTAAGCACCTCAGAAAGGTAATGTTTGACAGGTTACTTAAGGAGTGATAGAGGTTCCTTGAGGGGTATTAGACTATTTGAAGAGTTTACAGTAGAAGAGGACAAGAAAAAAAATCGGAAACGAATCTTACGCGAACGAAATTGTGATCTACGACTTCTCTATAATAAAAATGATCACTATTTATACATTAAAATAAAAATGAGACGAAAATTGAAGCCAATTTATAATTATTAATGAAAAATAATTATAAATTATTCCAATTTTAAAATAACTATAATGAAGCTTGCTCGAAGAATAATTCATATTTTAAATGGAAATTATATTTTAATATGCATGTCTCATGTCAGAAAGAAAATAAAAGTAACTCCAAATAAACCGCAGTGTTCATACTATTTTAAGTTTATTTCATATTATTTTACTTGGAACTTTATAAAATATGAGCATATTCTTAATATGATAAATATTTTATAAAAAATAATTTAAGTAAACTGTTGGTACAGTAACTACGGTTCAAGCATTTATAAAATATTTACTCATTATCTTTTCGAATGGTTAAAAATAAATTAAATAAAAAATCAGATGCTGACCTTTGATTTTTTATTTACTCGACTGATCGTGGCGCAGAGGCACAAGCGTGCAACTTTAAATGCAATATATTGTAGGTTCAATTCTCACTCGAGAAAATTAAATAGTTAATATTTTCACTTTCTCTGGCAACGGCTTTCAGTGTGTGCGGAATTCAGTGTGTGTGAAGCTAAAAATTATATCAGCGTTAGTGAAAAAGTAAATTTAAATAAAAATTTGAAAAAAAAAATCCAAAATTGTCTTTTAATGTATAACCAAAAAGTAAAAAAAAATTTGCAAAAAAGTCGTTAATCGAAAACATGTGTGATGTGTTTAGTATTTTTCTTTGTATTTATTGAATAATGAGGCCAGTCGTGACACAGCGGCACGAAGTGTGACTGTAAAACCGACTGGTAGTGGGTTCGATCTCCGCTCGAGGAGATGAAATATTTACCTTAATTTATATTTCCATTTCTTCGCTCTGGTGTCGAGGTTAAGCGCGGCGTTGAATTCTGCCACTCAACACGCAATGCCACCAGTATTCGGCAGAAAATGGAAAACGGAGTGTCTTAACACTAGGTTCCCTCTCCCTACCCTGCTCTACCCGGGATTATTGAATAATGACAAACAAAACAAAACAATATATAAAATATTTAAATTAACAAACATAAACTTTATTAATATCTAATCAACACGTTCAAAACGGCTGTATAACTAACATTAGTCAGTTAATTTTATGATAACTAAACACAGTTAAGGTTAACTAACCCCTTATATAATGAACGTTGTAATTCGGTAACTGTCTAACGCGGTGGTGCATGATAAGATATAGACGATAACTTTGATTTATATAACTATTGGTTCAGGGTCATTGAAAACCTGTTAAGCTTACGCACGGCGGGAAGAAATGTTTGCCCCAAGAAGGATTCGAATTCCCGATCAATGCGCTTAGTTAGATAAATTCTCTCATTCTCCTCACAGGTTATGCTATATAAAATATTATCAAATCAAATCAGCTTCACGCTGTATCCCGCACACAGCAGGATAGAGAGGGAATTTAGTTAACGCTAGATTTTTAGACTAAAATTCGACTGAAAGTGGGGGACCGAGTATCTTAACAAGACACTCGGTCCCCCACTTTCAGTCGAATTTTGGGAGGCATTGCGTATTGAGTGGCGGAACTCAACGCCGCGCTTTGCCTTTACAGCAGAGCGAAGAAATGGAAATATACATTTTGAGTACATATTTAATTTCCTCGAGTGGGGATCGAACCCACAACCAGTCGCGTTCACACTCACAGTATCAGCCTCAAAATAAATAAATAAAATATTAAGTCTTCCAATATTTATTGAGTCACATTTCTTATTTCTTAAGACCCATGGAACGTATCGTAAGATATATACGACGCATTAATTCGCTTGTATGTAATGATTTACTAGCTTTTACCTGTGCCTTGGCCCTTGTTTTAAGATGAAAGTAACTAAGAATTTTATATTTTATAGTCCAAATTATAAGTGTAGGTAGGTAGTGCACGAGGTAGCTATGATCGTAGGTAGAGTGGTTTGTATTGATACAGTTAACGTGATATAATATGACCTAAATGCCAATATTAATATATTTGCTTAATTCGAATTAGTAAACCAGGAGATTAGCGCCTTCAACCGAACAAACCCTTCAGCTGTATAATATTAGTACAGATCTAAACATAGAAAAATCCTTTTTTGGGTAGTAGGTACAACGCCACCGTCGTGTTTTCCAGAACTCTATACGTGTAGAGAGAAAGTGGAGAACTCAATTTTTAATTGAACATGAGGTTAATGCTATTAGCCTTTTGGCTAAATCATTGGCTTCAGCTCACTTAATTATTTATGATGTTTGGGGTCAGTCGAGACGCAGGGGCACAAGCGTCTGACTGTAAACACGACAGGTGTGGGTTCGAATCCCATTCGAGTAAATGAAATATACAATATTTTCATTTCCTTGTTGAGACAAAAACGTTGAGTACTGTCACTCGACAACACAATGCCTTCAAAATTAGATGGAAAGTGGGGAACGAAAGCATGTTAATGGGAACGGAGGGTCTTTGCAGTAGGTTTGTAGGTCCCCAACTTCTCTCTGTCGACCCTGCTTCATTTAAATATATATAAAATAGATGTGAAGATGACGATCCTATTTAAAATATTCACAAAGATAGCTCCGATATCATATGATATACTTACATTTTCGTGTTAACAATTATTATTATTCTCTTAATATAATAGAAATATATATAGAATAGAAATAGAATTAATTTTAAATTAGTTAAAACGTAGGTACTATTTCCAACGTAAATGAATAATCCAAACCACAAATCTACTCTGCAAATGAAATCTTCACTAAAATGGTTAACCGTTAATTTTCCAAATTGTTTTCGTATCTTTGATATTTTATTGTTAACAGGCTGTTATTATCAAAACACACGCAATCGTGTAATATTTTTATTTTATATATTTAATATCCCTATATGTAAACCTACTTTATAAGTTTTCAGGGTTCCGTACCACTACTAGTGTATGTCTATCTGTCCGTCTGTCATTAGGCTATAGCTCAGGAACCATAATATCTAAAAATGAATTTAATAATTTTAGAAAAAAACACACCTTCAATTCAATATATCATCATATTTTTCTACTACAAAATCTTTTTTGATACCTGAAACGATATAAACGGAACTCTTTTAGTTCACTTGGTCTTAGCAAAAGATTTTTCTCGGGATTGCGTAGAGGTATCAAGCTGAAATTAATATCAAACATTCAAGTTTTCAGTACCTATTTAAAAAAAAAAACAAACTTTATACATCGTTTTTGCTGCATTTTGTATGAAAAAAACAAACAAAAAAACTATCATTTTTTGTTTTGTTAAAACTGTAGGGCCCGGTCCTTTATCTACAGTAATGAAATGTGGTAACGAAGTGAGAACTTACAAATAAAGGAAAAAATATAAAATGTGAGTACTTCGACTATTCTGAAGAAGTCTTACTAGCAAAAATACTTCTTTGCTAATAGGACATTATTCTTCGGATGAGTCGACTTCCACGTAGATATTTCATAAAAAATCATTACAAATTTACATTTGTAGTTTTTTTTCATACAAAATGTCCAAAATGTCCGCAAACTTAACTTTATGAACTTTTATAAATTGTACTTCCTCTTGACCTACAATCCTGAAATTAGTGCGGAAGCCTCGGCAGGCGAGTCCGATTAACACTTAACCGATTTTTTTTATTATATAAAAATTTTTACTAAAAACCAAAATCCACTTAACATAAATAACATTATAATACATACAAACGTATATAATATTAATATTAAACCTATTTAACATCTACAATAAATAACTGAAACACAGTAAAACGCTTAAGCGACGAGAACATACAACCGAGCGATACAAGGACGTACCGTTCGTCTTATATATATATAAGACGTAGATGTAAAAGGAAAGACTCATAATTAGTGTAAAAGCGTCAGATCTGCGACAGAGTAGGCACCTCAAAGAACACTTACAATAGGTAATGTACTTAACGTAGCCTAGTACGCGTCATTACTTTGAGGCGTATAGAGAACAGGGGACCGGTGGAGCACCCTTTATAATTAAATTCTGGTTAATGTAACAAATTGTATTGGTAGTGATAATTATTTTATAAGAAAGAGGTAGGTACTGTTGGGAATCAAAGGTCTGTGCTGGATCTTGTAATTTATTAGATTATGTTAGACTTGCTTGAGAAATTTTGAAAAGTTAAATATATGAATAAAAATAAATCAGCTTCATCCTGTATCTGGCACACAGCAGGGTAGGCAGAGGGAACCTAGTGTTAAGACACTCCGTTCCTCACATCCGCCGAATTCGGGAGGTGTTTTTGAGTGAGAGCATTGAGTGTTGAGTGGCGGAACTCAACGCCGCTCTTTGTCCCGACACCAGAGCGAATATTTCATGCCCTCGAGTAGGGATCGAACCAACAACAATCAATCTACATTTACAGTCAGATAGTAAAAAACTGTACGAAGGCACGTCAATATTTAATACTTTATTACTTTATTTACTTTACTTACTTTACTTTATTTTATTAATTCGAAAATAATAAATTATAATAGTCTCACGGTAATGTCGGTGATTTTAATATAAACAAAAATAATATTCTATAGTGAAAAGTGCAGAAATATAAACAACTTAATGTTTAGAGACTACTATCGCGATATGTTTAAAAATATGAGTTACGTGACAACAATTTGATGAACTTGGATAAAAATAACCAACTCTCCTTCCTTTGTCGTGCATTTTACTACGTGCGTAGAATAATCTGAAGATATCTGAGCCAATGAAACAGACATACAAACAAATATTTTTCTTGTTTTGTTTTTCTGGTTATTGGCAAAGTAGCAGTAAAGTGACAAATTTCTCCGTTTTTTCCTTTTCAGTGTTTTTAAGAGAACATACAAATTTATTAAGTAGCATGGCCCAATACAACTTTTATAATACATGTTTTTTATATTAAGTACCAGTATATAATTAATTGAGGTCATATTAATTGAGATCGTGGCACAGGGACACAAGTGTATAACTGTAAGCGCGAGTGGTTGTGGGTTCAATCAAATCAAATGAAGTATTTAATATTTTCATTTTTTCCCTTTTTTTTCATTATTCGGCGCTGAGTTCCGTCATTCAACACGCAATTCCACCAGAATTCAGCGGAATGGAGAACGGAATGACTTAACATTAGGTTCCCTCTGCCTATCCTGTTGTGAGCGAGATACAGAGTGTAGCTAATTCATTTTACCAATTTTTTACGAGTATATAAAGTATAAAAAAATAAAATCAATTTAAACAAACGTAATCTCAAAAGATTTCCGCCAATATTACCACATACCTCTTTCACGTCACCTAAATACAACATTTTCAAATCCAACGAAACATGTTAACATAACACTATACCAATTCGCAGCAACTTAAAGATGTAGAGGAGGCGATCTTATCAGAGTATCACAATTCGAATCCGCCAAAGGGTAACTAAAGTACATACGACAGCTCCACTCCATAGTTGGCGCGCCCCAGGCGAGATAAAATACATTTAGATAAATGGATGGCACAGCCTTCACTCGGGCACTTCGCTAAACGACAGTCTTAATTTCCCAAAGTAATAATTAAGAGTGAAGTCTTGTAGGGCGATGGGGCACTACATTTTTAAACACCCTCTAAGTACAAAGTTCGATACGTTGGAACTTAATTTTGTTTATTAAGGTTTTTTTTGTTTTGGAGGAAGTCTATTTTTTTGTTAGTTGTTTTTTTCGAATTCAATAAATAAACTTTTCTTCTTGATCTAGATCACTGGTTCCCAACCAGTAGTCCGAGTACCATAAGAGGTCCACAGAAGCCTAAATAGGGCCTGTGAACGATTTTAATTTTATGACTGGGCATGGTGAGGTGAAGTTTCTGTTTGATTATCACAGTTAATTTTTATTATACATACATGCATAGTGCCCCTGTCACCAAGAATGATATACAAGTGGTCCTTGATCAAGAAAAGGTTGGGAACCTTTGACCTAGATTATCAGTTTCACGAATATTCCGTATAACAGGGTAGTCAAAAGACACCTACTGTAAAATTCCGCCCAATTTTCGAGACATTGTGCGCTGAAAGATTTTAACGCCACGCTTTTATTTCTAGTGCGGGGAAATAAAAATAATTTAGAAATTATAATATAATTATTACAAAAAATAAAATAATTAAATATTTACAAAATAAGTTATAAATAGTGTCTTCTGTTATAACAGACATATAGCATTATTATTTTAAGTAAGAGTTGGAATTAGTTTATATTTCAGAACTCAATATTTAATATCTTCATATTAATTTTGATATGGATAGTGTCATCTAGTATATTGATGCGTAAAAGAAAAAAACATTGGACCCCTTTTTTAAAAAAAATGTGCAGACAGAGGGGATGAAATTTAACATACTTAAAGTTTAAGTAGTGATTGTGTGCAAAAAATGTTTTTTTTTAAATAATTGTGTTGAAAATATTTTAAATTAATTAAACAAATCTTATGCTATTCTATATTGTATACATCCAATAAAACAAGGATGTTTGATTAGATGAATAAAAAAAAATAATTAAAAGTTAAAAATGTTAGGTATATGACAACGGAATTTCGAAGCCATTACAAAGTTTGATGAGAGCTTAAAATATTAAAGCTGATGTAGTACTACGGTGTTTAGAAGTAGAGCGGGCGCTTTATGTGAAATTGTCCTACCGATTCCTACGGACTATATTAATAATTCAAAGACATCGTAAACTTTTCCAAACAACTGTCTCGGTTTTTAAATATTAATTGCTGTTTTCGTCCTATTAAAGTGTTCTATTTAGTTCATTTTGTTTATTATTATTTTAGAATATTTCAAACATTAAAAAAACGTTATCGTTAGCCCGCTAGAGATACTGTGTGAAGCTAAGTTAAAAAAAGTTACTTAATTAAGCTATAAGTATTTGAAGCTTGATTATTTTCACATTTTTGTTGCAATATATCAAATAAATTATTAATTAATAAATAAAGGAATTCTTCCAAATAAAGTTACTAAAATTTTTTTTATGATTTTTAACTTCGAAGATTATTAATGTATAACATTTTAAAGTAAATTTGATCTATATAACCTTTATTCTTGACAAAATATTTTAGAGTATGCACAGTAAGACAGAAGTCGAATCAATATATTTTAGTAAATAAATTAAGTTATTTTTAAACATTTTTAAAGTGTTGTTCCACACTTAGGAAAGAAAAATACTTATTAAGAAAACGTATAAAAATTTTAAACGTGGACTCGAACCCGCGCCTCCTGGAAACCGACCAGGTCCTGGTCGGATTCCAGGAGGTAAGAATCAGAGGTACATTAACTTAATTGTTTTTTATGCATTTGAATTATTATTCTTGAAATGAAAATGTTTCTATAAAATGTATTATTTAAATTATTATATTAACAACTGTAAAAATAAAACTGAAATGTTTCTGTAAAATTTATAAATTAATTAAAGTATATAATTTTTCAAATTAGAAGGTCAATTTTCCTAAACGTTTTTTTCTTCTGGCCTTACTACCCTAATTAACTCGAAGATTATGAGATAGATGGTCACTCTTTCAGCGAAAATCTCGTGACTTGAGATCATAATCATTTTACTTAATATTTCTGAATCCACCGACGGAGTGCTCGTAAAATTTAATGTCTGACGTTTAATTTAGTAATTACATTTATTAGTGAACGGGACTTCGTCTAATATTTATTGCAACGGATAAAAGGTCGGTGCTAAGATTTTTCTTAAGCTGAAATGAGCTTTAAACTTTAATGCTTTTAATGAAAGGTATTGTATGAAAGGCATAGCCCGCGACCATAGTCAATGTTCGATACTGTGTTTTTATTGATTAATAAGATGCTTTCGAAATATAAATGTAATGAAAAAAAAATCTTAAGAAGCCAATAATAATATTTATCCACTGTTTATATAAACACAGCAACAGAATAAAATACTTTAAACAACCAATTCATAAAGTTTAACCTATTAAAACCTAAATTAATTAAGAACTTTAATTTTGCACTACAAATTTTATTACATTTATATGTAAAATAATACAATACAACAATAAACATAAAAAGCACAAAAAGCAGGCAATTTACAAAGGAACCTTAATATATCTTAAGAAGTTACGATCAGACGAAATTAAGTGTTTTAATTAAAAAATCTCCGTCCCATAGGAGCCACTTAGACGAGAGCCCGATATTGCGTGCTATGTAGTTTACGCCTGCGTTTTCGTTGCTCACTGGCTGTAATGAAGCGGTCTATGTAAGCCCAAGATTTGGCTAAATTAAATGGTAAAATTGTAGTCTAAAGTTTTTAAGCTCTATATGTAGATTCTCAAGGATTTTTTTTTGTAGATTCACGCTGTATCCCGCACACAGCAGTGTAGGCAGATAGAACCTTGTGTTAAGACACTCCGTTTCCCACTTTCCGCCGAATTTTGGAGGTATTGCGTATAGAGTGGCGGAACTCAACGCCACACTTTGCCTCGACACCAGAGCGAAGAAATGGAAACATAAATTTAAGTAAATATTTCATCTCCTCGAGTGGTGATGGAACCCACAATCAGTCGGTTTTAAAGTCACACTTTGTGCCCCTGAGCCACGACTGCTCTATGCTATCGCTTTTGTCGCTATCCTATGCTATCGCTTTTGTCCTATGTAAAGTTTTATAATAATGATATATTTATTTTACTGTAAGATAAATAGATAAATAGATAGATAATTAAATTGAAATATCCAATAGAGTTGAATTAAATATAATATTAAAAACAGTTGACTGTCATCTCAATAAGTTTATCAAAATAGGGAGAAAAATGTCGAAACGAGTTACTCATCATTTAATAATCACCACATTTTTTTAACTATAATTAATATTTAATATCGCTCAAGCGTGCGACTGTAAAAATGTTCGATTTCCACTCGAGAAAATAAAATATTTAATATTTACATTTCTCTCTGGTAAATAGGTAAAGGACGGTATTGAATTCCACCACTCGACACGCATTACCTCCAGAATTCACTGGAAAATGGGGATTAGTAGTCTGTTAATAGTAACAGAGTGTCTTAACACTAGGTTCCCAGGTTTCCTCTGCTTACCCTGTTATACTATACTATACGGTATTCAGCGTAAAGTTAAAAAAAATCTATCACTGGTTCACAATCTCCAATAAAGATTAAATACCTATATAAAATATATACATAGCCTTATCGTAACTTATTCATATTCAGTAACAATAGCACAAACAAACAGTGACCTCATGATAAAATAAATTGAAAGCTATCAAATATATACTTAATGTAAAGAGATACCAACAAATACTTCCCCATCAATGGAAGGTAAGTAGTTAGTTCCATTTACAAATGTCCCGACAGCGAACAACACGTATTAGTAGAAGACAATTTAGTGTAGACCTTTCTTTCTATCGCGCTACCAATCTACAAATTACGTCTTAGACTATAGTAAAAGGCGATATACGAGTACGGCACCGCGTGTAATGCAGCCAGTTGGGGGAGCTGAATGGACTTCGTTTGTAGAAGGTAAAAGGAATAGTGTTTTGAGTTGTTGTGGTTAATATTATAAATATGCAACAGTTTGTTTGTCCTACTAATTGTATTAATATTATGAACTTTCACACTTTGTGAGGATGGATTAAAAATTAAATTATATCAGCTTCACGCTGTATCCCGCACACAGCAGGGTAGGCGGAGGGAATCTAGTGTTAAGACACTCCGCTACCCACTTTCTGCCGAATTCTGGAGGCATGCGTGTTGAGTGGCAGAACTCAACGCCGTGATTCCTCGACATCAGAGCGAAGAAATGGAAATATAAATTAAAGTAAATATTTAATCTCCTCGAGTGGGGATCGAACCCATAACCAGTCGGTTTTACAGTCACACTTTGTGCCCTGCGCCACAATATACGGTTAATATTATTTTTGTATCAGAATAACACTACACACACACACATACACACATACATACAGTCCTTAGCATGACATACATACAAACAAACATACTGTTCATAAAAAAAGGTTTGATAAGAAATAGGGTAAACAACAAAAAATAATTTGATCTATTTTTCGGATTTTTTTCCTTTATTTGTAATGCGAGTTTTTAAACTTCTTGCTAAATATCATAATTTTAAGTCTACAGGAAATACTATGTACTTATAGGTTTTGATTACGAGGAAAATAATGTTGACAAATCCAAGATTGGGGGTGTATTTATGCAAGGGCATTTTGTTCCTTTTTTATGAAATTAACTGCAGATACAAGTTTATAACGATATGTTTCTATGAAATAATAGTTTTTTTTTCGTTTCACTCGAGGAGATGAAATATTTACTTAAATTTATGTTTACATTTCTTCGCTCTGGTGTCGAGGCCAAGCGCGGTGTTGAGTTTTGCCACTCAACACGCAATGCCTCCAGAATTCAGCAGAAAGTGAGAAATGGAGTGTCTTAACACTAGGTTCCCTCTGCCTACCCTGCTATGTGCGGGATACAGCGTGAAGATGATTTTGATTAAATTACTATATTGACTAGACGACAATAAAATTTATCTAAAGTAAAACACAGAAGAGAAGTTTGCCAAAGTTTAATTTCTCGTGATTATAAAGTGTAAGTAATTGTCATTTAAACTTTTCTGGGACACCTGGTCCTTCCTTAAACAAGGAGACTCTATAGCTTTACGTTCAAGGAAGGGTTTTAACTTTTAAGGTCATTTTTAATAATAAAACTTTGTAAATTGTTCACTGCTAATGGACCTGTTATGAGTTGAATTAATAGAATTATTGAAAGTTTCCACACGAATCAGGTCTATATAATATTTTTTTTTACTTTTGAAAATGAGAATCGCTAATCCTTTTTTTTCACAAAAATCTGACCTTTACACAAATCAGACATAATTTTATACCTTTAAAATTATTATATTTCTAAGATACATAATACTGTGTACATAATATTATCAGTTACAAAATAATATTAATTACTAGTGTATAAAGATGTTTTTTTAGTTTCAAATATAGCAGGGTAGGCAGAAGGGGCCTAGGGTTAGGACACTCGGCTCACCTCTTTTCGCCGAATTCTGGAGGAATTGCGTATTAATTCATCGCGTTTTGCCTCGACATCAGAATGGAGAAATGAAAATATTAAATATTAAATTTCCTCCACTAGGAATCGAATTCACAACCTATCGCCTTCACTAACATTCACACGCCTTTATCTCTGCACCACGAATGACCTAATTAAAGTTAAAGTTGTAATGTAAATTTAGTTTCCTAGCTTAAATGAAATCTTGTTCACGAACAATTTTTGCATACACAAAATGTATGTAGCTTTTATACTTGCAATATTCCTATACCGTAAATAGAAAAGAAGGTCAAACTGGTATAAAATATTAATATTATAAGCCTTATTGCCATATAAATAAGTAGTAGGTTCCCAGTCTTTGCTGAGAGCCACTAAAATGAATTAGTAACGCACACATGGGCTAGTTTAATGAGCATTGTTGGTATAGTAACACCGGCCGAGTGCAGTGAGGTCTTCATTTAAATGTTTCTCTTGTTTTGTGTCGAATTGGTTTTTTTTTTAATTTTGGCATCTGATGTTTTATATTACATAATTAATTATTATTTGGATTGTTGTTTGTACAAAGCTATATGAATTTGCTCACGGATCCAGTTAAAATTTATAAAAATGTTACTCTTTAAAAAACAATGATGTTTTTTTTCACAACTTACAAACCAATTAAAATGAAATATTCTGTATGTATCCCGCACACAGAGAACAAAGTGTCAAGACACTCCTTTCTCCACTTTGCGCCGAAAATCTGGAGGCATTTTGCCTCGACACCAGAGCGAAGAATTGAAAATATAAATTTAAATAAATATTATATTTCGACGAGCGGGGATCGAACCCACATCCAGTCGATTTAACAATAACATTTTTTGCCCCTGCACTACGACAAACAAATAAAAAAAAAAAAAAAAAAAAGTAATTTAGGATTGTGAATAGAAGATTTTCCCATCATCCTCTCACTCGACACCATCCATCGAAAATAGCAATTAATGATAAGTAAATAGTTCCACTGGTGTCTGATGACTAAATGATGAATGTCATCTTAATCTGCACCTATGAAACAAATTCTAATCACCTACTAATAAAGATTTACTTAAAGACTTGCAAGTGATTTGTTATATTATATATATAAATCACCTAAAAATTCCAAAACATGAAAGAAACATGTATTTTTCTTACGCTTTAAAAAAATATAGATTGCTCTTCATCAGTAAGCAACAAAAGAAAAACATTTTTTTATCATAAAACATATATTTCTATAACAGCCAATTCTAGTCTTACCTTTTTAGGTATAAGTAGCGGAGCTCAATACTGACCTTTAACTTACCAGAGTGACAAAATAATACATAATTTCTCTAAATATATAATCATTCCCCTAATCGAAAATCGAAAGCCCACTAACCCACGATGACCTCCAAAGAAAAAAGAAAAACACAAACATATGAAAAAATATAAACACAACGTTCTCTTTCTCCTTTAAAACACTTTTAACTCTAAACAAGATCACATAAATCTAAATAATCTATTAATTTTCCACCCTTCAGCGCATTTAGAACTGTTTATCTTGCCAATTTAATCACTAAGATCACCCTATAATTAAATTCAGAAGAACCCTTTCATCTGAAAGGTCACATTTGGACGTGCTCACAGTACTACAGATGTAATGGCTGGTCGACGTAGATGGAGTGCAGTCATCAATACGTGTAAGTCCAAATGCGGGCAACGTATTAGTAGTAGATTAATACTTGTATTGGTTTGTCCTTTTAAGGGTGTAACAATTGCTAGTATAACTCGGTTTTTGCGTGAAACAGAAAAAAGAATTCTACATTCTTAATATATATTACATTTTTAATATTTGATAGTTGATAGTGTGTTGAATTTAAAATGATGGTTTGAAGGAAGAAAAGAACAGCTTAATAATCCCAACTTTTCTTCTTAATTTCCGAGACAGTGTGTATTGTGTGGTGGAACTCATCTCCACGTTTTGTCAATCAGAGTAGGAAAACTAAAATGTTAATATTTCTCCTAGTTGTGAATGAACCAATAACCATTGCGCTTACAATCGCTTACCACCTGTGTCTCAACGGCATCAAATACGACTAATAAAAAGAAGCAATTATATTAAAAATACATATATTTCAATAATTAAATAATTCTTGTTTATTAGTATATTCAATTTTACTGCTTTGGTAATAAGGCAAAGCGCGGCATCGAATTCCGCCAATCAAGAAGCGGGGAGTGGAGTGTTTTAATACTAGATTCTCTTTGCACACACTGCTACATGCGGGATATAGCGTGAAGCTAAAAAAATATGTGGATATCAATTCCACATCTTCGATAACTTTAACTTCAAAGTAAAGAAAATGTGCAAAAAGTAAATATAATAAAAATAAAATTAAAAAATCAACGAGAAGCGTAAAATAACATAAAATACTTTATTTATATATTGCTACAGAGAAGAACTTAATCAAAATAATTAATACCCTTAAAAATATTCAACGTTCAGTAACAGTAAACTATTGCTAGGGCCTACGAGAAGGGGAGTTAGTTATTTATAAGTAACTAATTATATACGTACAAGTGTGCATATGAAAGGTTTCAAATTCGATTCCCGACTGGGATAGATGTATGTGAACAAATATGTAGATTAGAATTATTAAGATTAGGATAACTTGGTTGAAAAGTTATTATGAAAAATATTTGATTACTTCAATAAACAAAACATTATATTTATCATGTTATGCCGAGTTTATTTATAGTCCCAAAATAAATATAAAAAATATCTAATTTTTTTTATTTTTTTTTCTATACCTGTTAATTATAGAGTAAAAAATTAAAAATAGGAACAAAATTTTGTTAAATTAACTATGATGTAGTGTTACGCACAAACATAAAGGTCAAGGGTATAAATCTATATAATCTCTAAATATGAGAAATTTAAAATATGGCCAGGCCGTAGTCGTGGGACGGCGTCACAAGCTCGAAATCTGGCAAACATAGGAGAGAGTGAGTGAGCCTTAACACAGGGTACTCTACCTACCTGTAATATGCTGGATAAAAAGTGATGCTGAGAAAAAATATCTCTTATCATACTAATATGATATATGTGAATGTAAGTTAGTTTGTTACGCGTTCACGTCACAACTACTCAACCAATTATCATTTTACTTTGTACACGTATACGAGTAGAGGTATTAGGATACTTTTTATAAAAAAACTTTTTAGAAAAAAAATTCTTTGGCTGTAATATAAAATTAAATTTAAGCGAGCAAATTCACGATCGAGTCTCTAGTATTTTACATAAATATTTCAATCCACAACGAAAAACTTATAAAAAACATATAAACAAAAAACGCTTATTTCACTACTACTTCCGGCACATCACTTCCCTTTTAAATCGCTCAGTATACGGACGTTTTCTCCGACTCTCCCACTCTACTACACCAGCGGTCTGATTTTGGCAGATTAATGTCTTGTGCGAAGTGTTATTTTATTGGCTAATGTTGCTTGAATACAATCGCCAGAAATGGGAAACAAAAGAAATATCACGTACTATTATGATTTGTTACATGTTTTACAGAGAAAAGCAAATATTTTGACCATTGTAACTCAGTTAAGAAGATTATGAATAAATTTGTGGGTTCTAAGTTCAAATAAGTTACTTACTTAGCTTCACGCTTTGTCCCTAGCGGGGTAGTCAGAGAGAACGGAGTGCCCAACGCTACGGTCTCTACATACCTCTTTCGATTCATCCACTGTCATCAACCTCTTCATTCATGCCCTCCAGGGGGTCTTCGTGCTTTTTACGTGACCACCAGTATATTTGATACTGTGTTTTCTAAGGTCAACCGATGAGTCAAATTGTATTAATTTTTTAATTATAAATCGGTCACAATGTTTAAAAAATTCAGAGGTAAGTAAGAAACGGAGTGTCTAAACACTATGTACGACCAGCGTACCCGCTATACGGCAAATCGCGTTTTTTTATTATAGAGCTAGATAAAACTCAATAAATCTTCATTTTTTATAAAACAATAAAGAATGATGTTTGAATCAGTTATCATTTGGATTAACTAACTACTCTTTAAAATTGTATATACAAAGAAATTAAGGATAATAGATTAAATTTCACCACAAAATGTGCTTAATTTTAAAAAAAAGAAAAAGTAGATATTAAAAATACAAATAAACAGTGCATCTTAAATAGAAGGTTTTATTTTATACAAAAAAAAATATTAAAATAATGCATCAAATATTTAAAGATTTATTATTATATTATATATATTATATTATATTATATACAAAAAAATTAAATTGCACCAACAATTGCATCTAAAATTTATGCTTTTATTTATATTTTTTATACAAAAAAAACATTAAAAAAAAAAGAACATTTTTCACAACATCCCACCCCGAAACCCCACAACTCATTATGACAGTTCAAATGGTCCTTTCAAGCGTAGTTGGATCCTAAAACTCCATACACTCACATTGTTTATACCTTTTTATCACAGCAAAGCCGTCGATAACGACGCTTACACATACGGTTTCATTAAGTTTAGTATTCCACAACCATAGTATTAAATCCTCGACACCATAGAACATGGTAAACTAGAAGTGCCATCCAATATATTCAGTATAGGAATCGATGCAGAATAATTCACCTAACACGCTTGGCAGTTTTTTTTTACCCTTCCGCAGTAGCTTTTGTACTGAGTACAACCCTAAATAGAGAGATAAAGAGGGGTAGTAAAGTTTCTAATGAGAGAAAAAAGGATAAAGATACATGTATGAGCACTTGATCCGATTTATCATTCGCGGCACTTATTAAAGCGACCAACACGCGTGTTACTTTTGAAAACTTTAAACTTGGTGTGTTTAAAACTAGCGAATTCGTAGAGTAGTTTGCACTCGTTTTTTTTTTAATACTTTAAAAATATAATTATTTAAGTTAAAAAATCAAATCAAATCAGTTTCACACTGTATCCCTCACACATCAGGGTATAGGGAACCTAGTGTTAAGACACTCCGTTCCCCACTTTCTGCCGAATTCTGGAGGCATTGCGTGTTGAGTGGCAGAACTCAACGCCGCGCTTAGCCTCAACACCAGAGCGAAGAAATGCAAATATAATTTTAAGTAAATATTTGAACTCCTCGAGTGGGAATCGAACCCACAACCAGTCGATTTTACAGTCAAACTTCGTGCCGCTGCGCCACGACTGGCCTCATAGTTTAAGTTAAAGTATTTATATTCATATAAAACTGTTCAACTGAATATATCTAGTAGACCAATAGAAATTGTGATTTATTTTAAAACACATATTATAAAAAAATAAATAATATTATACTTTTAACTAAAAATCTAAATTTTGATAATTCATAAATAGGAAAAAAATATAGTTATAATTTTATACATAGAGATTCGACTCTACAAACACCGGAATCGAGCAGATTGTACATCTATTCATATGGAGATGCAGTAAAAAATCCAATAAACAAGACAGAGCAGATCCCCATCCCCTACTCATTATTGGAAGAATGTTAACATTGCAAGCTGAACCAGGGGTCGTATTACCAAAAGAGTTAGACTAACGAGTGGCCGCCCCACAGCGTTGCAACGGGTGCGCTCAGACGGATCGGTTTTTGCAAATCATTACTAGGGTATTTACTAAAACTATGGCAGTTTAGGTGGAAATGTTTGTTTATACTGTTTATTGGATAGAGAAAATAAATGGCATTTTTTTATTATATAGTATGGAAAAAATAAATATCAACTTCACGCTGTATCCCATATGTAGCAGGGTAGGCAGAGGGAACCTAGAGTTAAGACACTCCGTTCTCCACTTTCCGCCAAATTTTTTAGGTATTGCGTGTTAAGTGGCAGAACTCGACATCAAAATCTTGATGCCAGAGCAAAGAAAACTTTGCTCTGGCATACTTTCGTAGGAACTTCCTTCCACGCACCACGGAACTGTGGAATGGCCTACCCGCGGCAGTGTTTCCAGGTCGATATGACATGGGTACCTTCAAAAAGCGCGTCTATCTCCAACTTAAAGGCCGGCAACGCACCTGTAGCTCCTCTGGTGTTGCACGGGGCCGTGGGCGGCGGTAATCACTTACCATCAGGTGACCCGAACGCTCGTTTGCCTTGTCCTTTTCCATAAAAAAAAAAAGAAATGATAATCGACATCATCTCAACAATTTATAGAAAATCCTAATTTTTTTTTATGATATGTATTTCTCATTAATGTATTGCACAATCTCTTTATTCGTTGCTTAGCAGTAGGCCTATAGCCTACTTGGCTATGTGAAAGAACCCTACTTTTAGGTCGAGCAGCCCTAGTTACGCTCGACACCTCGATTCGGGGCAAAATGAAGTCAGCTCAAATTGTATAGTTTGTGATTTCCAATTAAGCCTTGTCTTAATCGTTTTCATATCGCTGTTAATTAACATGTCCGACCGGCGGACATTGATATGAACTTTTCATTCCTTTCCCTAGTATTGCTTTATTTGAGCTTTCCGAGCTTTCTGTAATATAATATCAGTTATACTCGTATAGCTCTCGCTGGGTTTTGGCTTAAGCTTAATTAGGTGTTGGAAATAATAACAAAAGTTAATACAGATGTCATTTCACTAGTATTAGCGGATTCGTGAATGGCTAAAAATATTTATTTTATTGAATGATTTGATGGCAAAATATTTGATAATTCTGTATAAATGTTAGTCAAGAGGAAGCTAATATTTTAGAAGAATATATAAAACATATTTACATTTATTATATAATTGGCGATTCAAAAATGGTTTAACCATCCACTTTTTTCTCATATCTCATTTGCATCAGCAGATATTAATTTAACGATATTAATTCTTTAATCGTAGCTCGATCTCGTTGAACCTTCATAAAAACTAATTTGCGTGCGAATCGCAGCGGATAATATCACGTCGGCATCGAGAATGGGTTAAAAATGTAATAAAACCGATAGCGAAATGTGGGTTGGATGGCGACAGGCTCATCATCAGGTATGCAGAGCATCTCGTATTAGCTCGTGCCCGCTCCCATTTTTCCACTTCCATGCCGCTTAACACAACTTCAGAGGAGAGGATTCATATTGCCGCAACGAATGCGTTTGTTTTGTTCAAATTTATTTTATCAAGTAAACGTTGGCCTTCCGCCCAGTGAGCCGCACGTAATAGGCAGTAATGCGGGCGGACCGCGCTCTATGTACGACTCTACATCTACTATTGCTATAGATCTACTAATGAGAGAGTGATATTTATTTATTTTTCCTAGCTTAGCGAATAAGATTCGTAATATTGAAGATCCGGTTAATCGAATATTTCATTGAAACAATATAAATGATAGCCAAAAAACGCTCGCCGTGACGTATAAATACATCGTTAGCGCCCTTTCATCGACGTGCTTTTTGCGGGAGGTAATTGAGTAAACAAAAAATATTGACTCCCGAGCAACGCTCCACTATGCATGAAAATTCTTTGTGACTTTTTTTTACGCAACTCAATTTAAAAGTGTTGTTTTTATTTAAAATCGTTTCGCAGCTATTGTTTTTGTGTAGATAGAGACATGTTAATAGATTTTGATTTGAAAGAGATAACTCTACTTATAAAATGTCGTAGCTTTTATTTTTTTTTTGTTATAAGCAGTTTATATATTTAAAAAGTTTTTTTTTGTGTTTCCGTACAAGAAAGAGGTAATAATAAGTAACATATAAAGTGAGATAGCATTAAAGCTTAAAAATATTTTAAAAATCTATCAGATAATTCTATGGCATGATTTCAATATTTCTACTTTAGAGAAATATTTCTACTTTGAGGCCGTCATGGCCCAGGGGCACAAGGGTGTGACTGTAACACGACGGTTGTGGGTTCGATCCCCACTCGAGGAAATTAAATATTTATTTAAACTTTTATTTCCATTTTTTCGCTCGGGTGTCGAGGTAAAGAGCGGCGTTGAATTCCGCCACTCAACACGCAATACCTCCCAAATTCGTCGGAAAGTGGGGAACAGAATGTCTTAACACTAGGTTCCTTCTGCCTACTCTGCTATGTGCGGGATAGAGCGTGAAGCTGATTTTTTACTTTATATTAATAGATTTCACTGTACTTAAGTGAACATCATTTGATTTTGTTTCCGATTAACAATTATATTAAGGTGTATTTCCGGTTGAATTCAAATACAACTGCATACGACACGTTAGTCGGATTCATTCAAAAGGAAACAGTGGTCGAGGTAAATTTTGTACTGAAGTATTGTAATCAGTGTGTATATCAAGAGGAAAATATAATTTCTAAAACTAGATTCTGTGCCTGGTTTGTTAGTTGTTTGTAACTTTATTATCAAAAAACCCATTCTTTCTTTTTAAATATCCTAATCTAACACAAAACTAAATAAAGTTTTCTTAAGAGTGACTATCAGTCAACTAAATCAAAAACATTCAACAAAATTCAAGTAGTAATTTTATAATTAAGACCTACCACTAAACAAATCGAAATATAAACAAAAACATATCCAGAACCAAAACAAAATAGTTCCCCCCTCGTAAGTATAATATAGAACCACGCGAGCGTCATTCACAAAAACAGTTCATGAGATATGAGCGGTGATTAATCTCGTTTTCATTAAAGTCGCATCCAAAATGACATAGTTATGAAACGCCAGTTCAATCAACTCGGTTTCAATAACAATTTTTCATTCTCGACACACTAATTAAGTGCTTTTTGTAAATGCTCCTGGAAATTATTGGTTTGTCGAGGGAATTTGGAACTCTAGGCCCCAGTAGTTGAGATTACATTCGCTTAGCGACCACGTCCGCTTAAAACAGACTTGGAAGCGACATCCTTAGGAACAAGTGTAAAATATTTTTCCCCAATCGTCGTACCTGGCGCCCCCAGGGATATTTCAAGGGTGAATAAGCTCGCATAATGGCAAAGGGTACAATATTTTAAATTTCAATCGCTGCGAGCGGTCCGGCTCCTCCCCGGGGTGGCGCGGTACAAGGATTTCATTCGGTGACTTTCACTAAGTGTTATAATAACTTATTACATTTGTAAATTATTTCATTTTAGTTTTTTTTCTGTTGGTTTAACGTACGCGTGTTGTATAGGTTGCGTTCCTTTTGCCTTATCGTGTTCGTTTAGGTTACATTTTATAATTACTTTAAATTTCAAATATTGAATATTCAATAAGTATAATAAACATTTTGGTTTTAAATATTTAGTTAAAACCTCGGCTTTTTTTTAACAAGGTTGTTATTTTAAAATTCTGCTCATTTTATTGATTATTTGATAAAGGAACAGATGTGCCATATAAAAACTTTTATAATAAAACAATATATATAAATATTGTCGAGGCAAAGCGCGGCGTTGAGTTCTGCCACTCAACACGCAATGCCTCCAGAATTTGGCAAAAAGTGGGGAACGGAGTGTCTTAACACTAGGTTCCCTCTGCCTACCCTGTTGTGTGCGGGATACAGCGTGAACCTGATTTATTTTGATTTTTCATATAAATATAAAACAAATCCCGGTAAGTTATTGACGATCTTTGATAAAGTCAAAATTGTGCAGATGCAATTTGGCCATTATTTTTTACATTTCGCGCTCACGCCTCCCCTCGATTCATTTTTTTATTCCGAGATTAATTCCCCAAATCGTTATCGCCACCTTACGAATGCCCAAAATTTGTCACGCCCGAACACACCTTTTCAGTGAAATCGTAAATTTTAAGCCTCACTCAGATTATATTCCTATAATCATTATAATAAGTTATAAATTTGATTGAAATTCGATCACATTTTCATTGGGCCTTATCGCACTGCTGCAGTCGGCTTGAAAAATATCACTCACCGAGTTGTCAATTTACCAGCGTCAAATCTTTGCTTCCGATCGATTTAAGTTTATTGCTCTGGACTTTTAATCAGATAATTTACATTATAATGGTATCTCAAAATATATTTTTGCTTGAAAAAAGCTGTTGAGGCCAGTCGTGGCGCAGGGGCATAAATATTTGATTGTAAAAGCCACTGGCTCTGGTTTCGATCCCCACTTGAGGAAATGTTATTTAATATTTTCATTTTTTCGCTGTGGTGTCGAAGAAAAACGCGGTGTTGAGTTCCGCCACTGAACACGCAATGCTACACAGCTGTATGCGGGATTCACGCTTTTTCCTGGTAGACGGAGGGAAGCTAATGGAAAAAAAATCAAAAATATTAAATGGCGCAACACATCATCACGTTATGTCTACCAGAGGATGGAAATAAAAATAATTTAAATTCAACCATTCCACCAACTAAGAATCGAATCAATCCGTCACTGCACCACTGTGCCACTACGCCCTATTCAATTCTGATTATTCATCCACTTCGAGATATAAAATATAAAACAACGATCGTAGGAAACGATACCGAAACATTGTTACAAATAAAATAATTCACATTTAACGTAACAAAGCATCCGTAATTCTCCTTAGAGGATCTCGTTAAGAGTCCTAATTAATCTATTGAAGTTCACAGAGCGGAGCCGGACGCTGAAGAAAGGGAGGTTAGAGTGTCTCTAATAATTTGCATAAGGCACTGTTTCCATTGATTGCGTTATTTCAAGTGCAAGCAAATTTAATAATTTGCTGGTTGGGTAAAAAAATGAGGTTCACGCTGTATCCCGCACATAACAGGATAGGTAAAGGGAACCTAGTGTTAAGACACTCCGTTCCTTTTCGCTGAGTTCTGGAGGCATTACGTGTTGAGTGGCGGAACTCAACGCCACGCTTTGCCTCGACACCAGAGCAAAAAATGAAAATATAAAAAAAATAAAATAAAAATAAAATGATCAGATATGTTGGTTAGTGTGGCGCAGTGGCACGGGTAGTGTTACGGGTATAATTTCGTGGGGAACAGAGTGTCTTAACACTACCTTTTGCTTCTGCCCTCTGCCTATTAATACAAAAATATGTGAATTACTGTTTCATAAAATACGTCAACAAATTTTCAATAAGTCTAGAATACTTTTTTTATATTTGATATCTTAACCCACTTCGAACCCACAACTAACAAACAATCACTTTCATTTATAGACTCAGAAACTATCTCACTTTATTTCACCATTCACTTTAAAAAGTCCAATAAAAGGTTAATTTAAAGTCATCGAAAGTGCGTAGGCCCTGGGTCGAGTCGTTGGGCCGATTCAAATACTAATACCATTTTGTTCGCTCGAACTTCTAAGTTACTTTTAGAGTCGCTTGTCGAATACAACGTCAAAAGTATCTTATTTAATTTAATAACGAAAGGCTTAAAGGCATAAGGTTTCGCAACAAATATTCGATATAATATAATAAATAAAATTTTGAAGCACAATCTTTTAACTAAAAATTAGTTTACGTTTGATGAATAATTTTATGAAGATATAGTAAATATACTTCCATAGCCTATAGTTTTGATACTAGTAATAACTATAACACAAAGGACACTACTATAGAAAAGAATAAAAATATAATTAATTAAAAAATAAATAATTCATCTTCACGGTATATCCCGCACACAACAGAGCAGGCAGAGGGTACCTAGTGTTAAGACACTTCGTTCCCCTCTTTCCGCCGAATTTTGGAGGCATTGTGTGTTGAGTGGCGAAACTCTACGCCGCGCTTTGCCTCGACACCAAAGCGATGAAATGGAAAATATTCATTAAAATAAATATTTCATTTCCTCGAGTGGGGTTCGAACTCACAACCAGTCGCATTTACAGTCACAGTTTGTGTACCTGCGCCACGACTCAATATCGAATTATATCAATATATTAACATATTATAATATATTAGGTATTTTTTTGTTTTGTTTGTGATTAATTATTTAACTAAATGATTTAAGTAATAACATACTTGTACTACGCTCTTACCCGCTACTTGTCACTCATCTACTTCCACCGGTTGGCTGGAAGAGATCTCTTTTCACTTCAGAGAGAGATAAGTCCACCTTTGTGAATTAAATGTTTCATTGTTGTTTTCTTATATATATTTTAGTACAATAAAGTTTACTATATATTATTAATATAAATACAGTCTTAAAGTAGTCGAATAGTTTTTCTAAAATCTAAAAACATTAAACATATTTATTTATATTATTTACATTTTTATTTATATTATTTTATAAAACGAATGGATTTTAAAATATTTTTCCGAATACGGGAATCAGTGTCGCAACTAATTGCGTTTGGGATAGACGCGCAGCGAGCGGTGTTAATGGACGGTATTAATTAAGGCGGCGTCTCATCAAATCTGTAAAATATCTATTTTCTTTAGCGCAATTTTGCCCACGATTTTAGCTTCGTTATTGCTTTTAGGTATAATTGTTCTAAATGAATGGTATTGATGTTTTTTAATATTTTTGATTTAAATAATATATATTTTTTTCATGTTTTATAATTTACAACTAGTGAATTATAAAAAAAAATCAAGTGAAAAAAAAAAAAAATTGTTGAAATTAAAAATAAGCTATAAGATGAAAGTTTGTGAGAATGGATTTTATTTCATTTTCACACAAATACGACTTGAAGGATGTAAAATTATTTTTGCTTATACATCAGAATAACATATAGTAAACGAGTGAAACCGGTTTTGTGCCGCTAGCAACAAATAATGTATCGCCTTTTGTTGCATTGGTTTTGTTTTTATTGAAATTGAAAATAAAGTAGAAATAATGAACAATATTAACATTAGACAAGTACAGAATCTTTTATCTCAAGAACGAAACTAGGAATAGAACTATGTAAAAGTATTGGAATCTTTCCAATTTTATTATAGGTACAAAAAATTTACTATCGAAGATACTAACTACTTAGTAAAAAAGAACCATTTTTAAACGTACAAAAATATCGATCGACTTGAGAATCTTTTTAGATTTTTTTATCGCTTAAAAACATATTTAAATTTAAAATTGAAAGAGATAAGAATAATCATAAAGAAGTTGTAACGTGGTGTCTGAGTACAGTTGTAATAGCGTCAAATGGTCTATAAATGTCTGGATGTTAAACTTGCAGCACTAGTATGTTGACCGTGATGGCTCTCATTTATATGATAGTACATACTCGTAAAAGTCTCTTATAGAATTTATTTATAGATGATACGGTGTTTACTTTTAAAATTTACTCTAAATTAAGATATTGATTAGAAACGTTATCAATTAAAAAGGCTGTGGCGTAGTCGAGCAAATGTGTGATTGTATGCATAGCGGTTATGGGTTTATTTCGCACACTAGGGAACTATTAAAAGCTTTACATCCTCGCTCTATTAAAAAGTTAAACTGCGGCATCTAGTTCCGCTACTCTACACGCAACGTCTGGAAATTTCGGCGAAAGGGGTTAATGGAATGTCTTAACACTAGGTTCCCTTTGCTTACCTTGCTAGATACGGCATATATAATAAAAAGCTAAAAAAATATTTGTAAATATCCATGTCACAACCTGTCACTATTTACTAAGAGTTTCTTAAGAAAATTCTTAGGGAAAACGCTTTTTGCTTAACTTTTTGTCATAACCAACCCAAAGAGCGCTTACAGACAGTCAGTTATTAAGTTTAACTCTACCAATTTTCATAGTTTTAAATACAGTTATATAAAATGTGTTTTCATATAAACTATTGCGTGTGAAAACGCCACTGAATACAGCCTACTGTGGAAAGAAATAAAAGAATACCAGCTGTGTCACAATTAAGCCTTTAATAATAGGTAAGTTTGCTTGTAATTATTTTAAACGCTTAATCAATAAGAATATTACATTTCACATTCTATTATAAGACATCCATATAATTATTTATTATGTAGGTATTATACGCATTAGTATACATTTTTTTTATATTATCTGTTTAATTTAGCCGTGGTGCAATTGAGATTTAGAATTAGTGCTACAGGTTGTTAAATTAGCTTCATGTATCCCGCAAACAGCAGGGTAGGCAGAGGGAACCTAGTGTTAAGGCACTCCGTCCTGCGCTTTCCGCTAAGTTCCGGAGGCATTGCGTGTTGAGTGGCAGAATTCAACGCCGCTCTTTGCCTCAACACCAGAGCGAAGAAATGAAAATATGAATGTAAATATTTACATATTTCAATAAATTACAGGTAGTTGTGGGTTCATATATTTTGTTTATTTTGATATCTGATTACAATATGTACTTTAGTTTCTATTTAACATTTCGCCTATATCACCATTAGCCACACAAAGTTTCTTTTCCATGACGTTTTTTTTTAATAATAATGTATTTTATATAATTAAGATTTTACATGATTGAAGGCCGTCGTGGCATAGCGGCACAAGCGTATTACTGTAAACGCAACGGTTGTGAGTTCGATTCCGACTCGGAGGAATGAATTATCATTTATTAATATTTTCATTTCTTCATTCAAATAACAAGCCAAAATGTGACGTTGAATTCCGCCTCTTCAATTTAGCGAAAAATGCGGAACGGAATGTCTTAACACTACATTTCCTCTACCTACGTTACTATACAGGAGATACAGCTTGAAGCTGAAACAAAAAATGAAAATCTCAACATATCTACCAGGATTAGAACCTGTTACATCAATTTTTTTATACCGTATACATTTCAATATGAACCAAATCAAAGCTTCTATCAAACAAAGGTTTAATTGAAATGTAAAGTCATCCAGCACCAGATTAAATTCTAACAATCGCAGTAAATTAATCTTTAATTGAGTCCTCCTTGTAAAGTGATTTACTGGATACATTGTTTTACATAATTATGTTTGGGTAATTTAATACGCGTTTGTCTAATTAAATATTATTGTATTGAAATGGTGAATAGAATATTAATAGATATTTCTATACATACATATAAATCAAAATCAAATTAAATCAGCTTCACGCTGTATCCCGCACACAGCAGGGTAGGCAGAGGGTATTTAGTGTTAAGACACACCGTTCCCCACTTTCCGCTGAGTTCTGGAGGCATTGCGTATTGAGTGGCGGAACTCAACGCCGCAACATACATATGTATGTATATAATACGATGCCGTCTTTGTGAAGTGCCTCAACGTTTGACTTTGATTGCAATGGTTGTGGGTACGATTTTTACACGGGGGGATAAAATATTTTCGTTTCCTTGCTCTGGTAGCGAGACATAGAGCAGTGTTTAGTTCCTCCTTTTAGCACGCAATGTCTTGATAATTAGGCGTTTCATGGGGGATGGATATCGGAGTCAAAAGAGTTAAAGCAGGTCTTTTTTTGGGAAAAAATATAAAACTGATATTTGCAAAAATTTATAAAAATCACATTCTCAGTTTCAAAATCAATATGTAATAAATAAATATATACAAACTCAGTCATTTACATTATAAATAGAAGACATATAAATTGATATCGATTTACAATTTTTGTTGAAAAATAACGTTATATTTCAACTTCTAATTGACAGATACTAACAGGTTGAACCGACGTGTGACTGACACACTTGTAATATGGGATCGAGGTATTTGAATGGTATTACCGTTGTAGCGCAATATTAAATGTTAAACTTTGTATTTGATTGTATCGTCAGTTCGAATTCCAGATTGAAGTTAATATTTGTAATCGTTTAAAATATTAACTTCGTTTTTTAACAGACATTTTTTTCTTATGAACTATGCTATATTATGTTGTATTAAGCGTCGCCTGCTATACTATGTACAAAAGGAATTAAAATAAAATATTATAAAAAAAAAACTATTATAGTATTTTATCTCACATTAATAATAATAATACTTTAATGCACAAGAAATATATATATATATATATATATATATATATATATATATATATATATATATATATATATATATATATATATATATATATATGTATATATATATATATATATACAATTTACATAAAAAAAAAATTAAATAAATTAAAACAATAAAATTTGGAAGGACGGATTTCTTAATTGTCAAATTTTAAATATTCCAGCTTGTTTGACGGAACTCAACTCCGCCCAAATCATCTCCGACAAAATTAATCGATTCAAGTGATAATCGAACCCACAATCGAGCCACAACTCTTTATTTAATATTTCTAAGCATGAAGAGGAATTAAATCAATTATAGTAACATTGGATCTGTAATTAATACATGGCACGGGAACTGTTACCTAGCGTGTGGTAGTAGCGTTATTAGACATGTCAGATACACAATACGATACAATATATGAATATGTGTATATATGAAGGAATTTTGGATATTAAGGGTTAGGTTAGGTTAGTAAAGCTATAGTTTAAAAATAATATATTAAGTTAATTTCGAGGCCGTCGTGGTGCAGGGGCATTAAGATGGGACTGTAACGCGATGGTTGTGGGTTCAATCCCGACTCGAGTATATTAATATTATGAATTATTATTTAATAAATTATTATTTATTTCTGGCTCTAAGACAAAAATTCGTTGTTAAGTTCCACCACTAATCACACAATGCTTGTCAACTCTAAGTCTCTTCTGCCTACCCTGCTGCTGAAGCTGATTTAATTTTTTTTTGGTCATAATCTATAAACGTTGTTGAGAAGCGACAAAGTTTAGAATTTTTATTTTAAATAATGTAATTTACTAGACGACTAAGTTCACAGTTATATTCACATCATTCTCAAAGTAAATCTGGAAGTGTTATTAAAAAATATTTTTGAAGAATGGCGGATGTAAATCTATCGTTACGTTCTAAAATATAAAGCTGTTGTGGCGCAGTGGGATTGTTATGGACCGTGTGTAAGCAGAATAGTTGTGGGTTTGATCCCCATTTGGACAACGGATACAATAATTTTTTTTTTACATTTTTTTGAATAAAAAGCGTACAGTTGAATTTTATCATTTAACATGCCACGCTCGAAAATTGGGCAGAAAATGCAAAACTGAATGTTTCAACACAAGATTCCATCTGGCTAACCTACCATCCTTAAAAAAACCAATATTTATCAATACAGCAAAAAACACAAACCATCAAATATCCCAACAATAATTCCCTATTTCAAGTTAACGACGATATATAGTTCTAAAACCCCCCAATTTCACTTTCAAGTATTTAATAACGTTTCAAATTGGTGAAATAATAAACCGTTACGTCGCGTCAGCTACAGGAAATGCAATCACGTCGTTTGTGGGGAGTAATTAAACATAAAGCTAGGCTTACCCGTACAGCTTATTTGGGCCAATTTTCTCTCTTTTTTTCCCCTCGACACTTGATTATATGACAGATTGAAGTTGATTTTAATGTTATTGCAGTTTTAGCAACGTTGGAACTTTAATATAGTTTTTTTTTAGCTTCACGCTGTATCCCGCACACAGCAGGGTAGGCAGAGGGAACCTAGTGTTAAGACACCCCGTTACCTACTTTCTGCCGAATTGCGTATTGAGTGGCAGAACTCAACACCGCGCTTAGCCTCGACACCAGAGCGAAGAAATGGAAATATCAATTTTAGTAAATATTTCATCTCCTCGAGTGGGGATCGAACCCACAACCAGTCGGTTTTATAGTCACTTCGTGCCGCTGCGCCACGACTGGCCTCAATATCAATATAGTTTATGAAGTTAGTTATTGTCATATAAATATGTTATATTGTATATTATATATAATATTGTAGAGTTAGTGTAGCCACTTTGGATTATTTTTTTAAAATTATATGACGGTCAATCGGTTTTAGGTTTGTAATAAATTGTGTAGATGAGTAGAAAGCGAACACTACTCCATAAAAAAAAACATAATATTAAAATATTATGTTTACATTCTTTCCTATAAAATTTAATGCTATATCAGACACAGCAGATTAGGCAGAAGAAATTAGGGAACCTAGAGCTAAAGTAGTCCTGCCCCCATCAATACTTCTGTTGCCCACTTTCTGTTTGGAATTAACACCGATTTTACGAAACCAGAGAAATGTTAAATATATCATTCCCAGAAATATTTCTGGGAATGATATATTTAAATATATCATTCCCTCTAATTGGAATCGAACACACAACCGTCACGCATGTGACCCACCCACAATAATAAATACTTATCCCAAACTAAAAGCAGTTTAAAATCGATATCCTCATTGATTCCCTTTACGCTCAAGTCCGCCCACCAGCGTTCCTTTGAAGCTTTGTTACAAAGACTGTCACGTACAAGTCGTTGAAAATAAGCCTCATATAACATACAGACATTTTACATCTGTAAACAATAATTGTAAAATAGGATTCTTAAGAAATATAATTAATAATTATGTTATGTTTAAAATAACATTGAGACCAGTCTTGGCGCAGCACTAACGCGTGACTGTAAGCGTGACAGGTGTGGGTTCGATTCCCACTTGAAGAAATTCACATTTTCATTTTCACAAGTAATATAGAAATATTTCACATTTTTATTTCTTCGCTCTGGTGTTCAGGCAAAACGTGGTGTTAAGTTACGCCACCCAAGACGCAATGCTTCCAGAATGTCTTAACACAAGCGGGATACAACGTGAAAATATTATTTTCTTTGTAAATCCGCTTGAATCTAATTTAAAAGGTTTTGTTACACTTATTGCTATTCTTTTAGGTATAGATATTTGGGTCGTTTTATTTTTTGTTTTATCCGACCTTGTGATATAAGTATACAATACGGTCGGCAAGTCGTGGTCGCTCTATACTTAATTTTTTTGAACTTTTACGCATTGTACACTCAGGAAGAAAATAATCTAAAGTAAGAGAAATCCTAAAATCGAATCTGCATAGCCTTCTACAGCCAACTTTTGTAACTATCAATTTCTTGTTAATGCTATTTATATAAAACATTTTTAAGCCTAACACTGTATCCCGCACAAAACTCAACCCAGTACTTTGCCCCGTTACACTTTGAGCCACTGCGCCACGACTGGCCCAATATAAGGGCTTCAAAACTAGAACTAACAAACATATGGAAATATTGAAAAATAAACCATCTAAAGTAATTAACAACAATAAAATAAAGTTTTATAACAGAAACGGTGCCACCGCAATTACAGTTTTATATGAACTTTGAAATAACACGTGAGTGCTCACTATAGGGGAGCGAACACGGAAACGTTGAATTATAAATAATACATAATTATTGGCTATGGATATTCTTTAAGTAGTAAGAAAATGCATGTTGCGGCGTTGAGTTCTGCCACTCAACACGCAATGCCTCCAGAATTCGGCAGAAAGTGGGGAAGGGAGTGTCTTAACACTAGGTTTCCTCTGCCTACCCTGCTGTGTGCGGGATACAGCGTGAAGCTAATAAAAATAAAAAATTAAAAAAATGCATGTTTTGTATGGTTGTGGGATATACAAGTAAAACAAGATATAATATATTATAAGTGTGCGGCTGTAAATTCGACAGATTATAAGTTCGAATTCCACTAGAGGAATATTTAATTTTTTTTCCCTCTGGCAAGGAGCAACGCTCGGCGTTGACTTGCGCTATTAAGCACGAAATGCTTCCTGAATTGTGGAATGTCTTAAAGGAAATGGAGTGTCTTAACATTAGGTTCCCAGGTTCCCTCCGCCTACTTATGCTATACGCGTGAAACTAAAAAAATAATAAAATACCTATATATTCTTAGCTTCAGGCTGTATCAATTTATCTCGTTATACACTCAAAAAACCTAGTTCATATATATATAGTGTCAAAACATTCTTCTCTCCTCTTTCCGCTTAAAAATTACGTATTTTGTGTTGGAACTTAACACCGTACTGTTTTGCAAACTTTATCTAATCTAAAATTGAAATATATATTAATAGATTTGGATTAGTGTTAAGGTTATTATAAACTTATTATTAATACAAATCAATTGTCATCAAATTTCCAAAATTATACAAACTAATTAAGCAAAGTTAAATTACTATACACACACGTTGCGGCTTAATTGGGAAATGTCTGACTGCGCGCAAAGGTTTATAGCTTAAAATACTACTAGGATATTTATCCTTATATTTTATAGCAATATATATTTTATTTAATCTGTAAATAGTCGTGAGCGAGCCTAGTCGTGGCGCAGGGGTATAATATTTATTCTTCTTGGATACTGTCGAGGCAAGGCGTTCGTTATTGAGTTCCACTACTCAACACGAAATGCCTCCTGAATGCCTAAGGCGGAAACTTGGGAACGGAGTGCCTGAGCACTAGGTTCCCTCTGCCTACCCTGCTGCGAGCGGGATACGGCGTGAAGCTAATTTTTAGATTAGATTTTTGTCAATTGTTTGTCGAAATATTTTCGCATTTCTAGGATTATCACCAGTTTATTTCTAGGACATACCTCGAAGGCGACACTTTAAAAAGGATTCTGAATTTGGTTAGGTAAAGGCTTGAATAGTGAGGCAAGCGTTAATACACATTTCAAAGGGGCTCTTTGAACTTTCACTTGGGCTGTAAACCCCAGACACTGCTAGGAAGTCCTTTTCAAAGCGATGGACACCATGTGTTGGTGAATTCATGGAATTACTCATGAATCTTTCCGTTATATCATCAAGAATAGCGTTGCGTCCCCCATTTTTTCTGTACTGCTTGGTCATATATATTTTTACGCGACTTCAAAAAAAGGAGGTTGTCAGTTTGATATGTATGTATGTAATATTGTTGGAATTGAATAATATTTGAGTATGATGATCCATGTGAGCTTCCAAACACGCATGCTTAATTTGATAAGTGTATGTTTGCTTGTATGTTTGTGTATTTGTCCACGAATTTCTAAAAATTATAATTTAAAACTAAAAATAATATTGAGATGATTTATTTTATTTTTATATTATTTAATTATACTAACGGTACAGTACATATTTCATTTTAAATTAAACTATTTTAACTGAATTAATCGTGTATATTTCGCAGTAGTAGATCACGGGTAGCGGTAGACTGAGGTGGCATTCGTCTGTCAGTTGACATAATTATTATATCAGACTACCGCCAACGATTTCTCAATTGCCTCGCGTACTGCCCTGGATTCAGAATGACCTGACTGTATCTTGCCCTCTGGTATGGTGGGTTTGAGACCAAAGATTTTATGAGTGGGTCCCAGGTGGTAGAAAGTGTCCAGCCATCGTCTCTATTGAAATTAGGATATTTTTTGTTTTTCAATAGCCTCGCGGATGATTGTAGGAATGTATCTGTTTTCCTTACCGAGGATTTGGGATTTATCAAACCTAATGTAGTGGCTGGGTTTATCAACAGTGTGCTCAAACACAGCTGACTTCGATATATGCCAATTCTTGACATCGTAGATGTGTTCCTTCACCCTAACACCGATGCTTCTCTTTGTTTGACCGATGTATGATAAGCCACAGTCACAGTCTAGTTTGTATACACCTGCACACTGTAAAGGAATATTACTTTTCACTGGTCTCAAAAATTTGGCTCACTTTCTGGTTAGGCTTCAATATAGTTTTTATGGAAGCTCTTCTCAAAACGAAACGTCAGGTTTTCAAAACTGTATAATCCTAAATATACGCAATTAATCCAGTTATAATAGTTGCATTTAAAATGTGTAATAAACGTGAGAATCAAAGAAAATCGGTTCAGTAGTTTCAGAGACATGGGGAAATTAGGAAATATAGGTAGATAGGAACCTACATTTGCTTGCTTTTGAGTTCACTGACTGTTTTGTTTTTTATATCAATTTGAAGTCGATTAATTTTGATATTATATTATTCTATTTTATACAGTAATAGTGCAAAATTTTGTCTTTAATTTTAATAAATGAAACACATAAATAAAATATTAAGAATTGAATATACGACGGTCCTATCAGTACAAGAGGTGTAGGTCAGCTGTCAAAAAACAGTATAAACTTGATTAGGTCAAACAAGTGACGTAACATCTACGTTTTATGTGAACACTAATACAAATGCAAATCTCAGCTTAGACTCCCTCGATAGATTGGAGAAGTAAATATCATTATAAATATTTTTTTATAATTTTAAAGTGTTATTCCATACTTAGGAAAGAAAGATACTTATTTAGAAAACGTATAAAATTTGGAACGTAGCGGGGCTCGAACCCGCGCCTCCTGGAAATCGACCAGGCGCTAGTAGTGGAAACTTGTAAAAATCTCCCTACAGAGATGCTAACAACATATATAAGTTGTAACAAGCGTATAAAAATATCCTTATGACTTAGCGGTCAGAGCGCCTGGTCGGTTTCCAGGAGGCGCGGATTCGAGTCCCGCTACGTTCAAAATTTTTATACGTTTTCTAAATAATTAACATTATTAATATTCTATACACCGTCCCATTTTATATAATACATTATTATTTGTTAAAATAATATTATAAAATATTGATCAGTGTCACAGTTTCTCTTACCTATCTTAAAGCCTTAGATGCTCTCCATAACATCTGAAAAACAAAAACAATTTCTATTAGATGTTGTAGACTTATATACCATAATAAAAAAATAATAATAAAACTTTTAAAGTATGCTTATTTCGACTATTTACATTGACAAACAATTGTGTTTATTGTTTCTTTTACTAACAAATGGACATAAGAATCACGAGATAATAATAGCTAGTTACCTTCAGGTTCGCCAGTCGTGGCGCAGCGGCACGAGGTGTGACTGTAAAACCGACTGGTTGTGGGTTCGATCCCCACTCGAGGAGATGAAATATTTACTTACATTTATATTTCAATTTCTTAACACTAGGTGCCCTCTGCCTACCCTGCTGATTTTGAGGTTCACCCATTGTCCAACCTCAAAATCGGACGAGTTGTGGATGCGTTATCCGCTTTAAAGGCAACGAATAATAAAAATATATCGAAATTGTAGCCTTCAAACTTCATTCTACAAAATTATTTATTCTTACTATTAGATTATATGTAATATATATAGATATAGTAAATATTAATAGGCGAAACTAAATAAATAATAATGCATTACACCTCTATATTCAGTCCAATTATATATATTTAAAATCGTTGTATAACTAAAACAACAAATAAAAAATACATATATTACAAAAGCTATTAAAATATTATTGAAATGACATGGAATAGTAAAAATTATTTGATGACAATCAGAAAATTGTTCACTTTTGTGGCGTCGTCCCGCCGCGCCGGTGCAGCGCACGGTCGTGCCGGTAATAGAGCGGTGGGAATACGTGTTTAGGTTTGTTGTGACATGCAACTAACTAACTATATTGTAACTTTTGTATATTGAATTATAAAATTACTAGTTTAAACGTCAGGGTTTGCTTGAATGGATTATATTTTATGTTGAACTAATTGTGGTCTTGTTTTGTGATTTTATTCGATTTTTTTCCAAACTGTTTATTTTTTTCCCTACTCCTTGTCAATTTTTCGTAGTCTTAGTTTGAGTTCTTTTCACATGGAGTTGTCATGCTAAATAATTAAGTTTTATGCGTTCAATACGCAAAATTTTATAGCTAATAATCAGCTTCACGCTGTATCCTGTACAGCAGCAGGAGGGTAGGCAGAAGGTTAAGACACTCCGTTCCCCACTATCCGCTGAGTTCTGGAGGCATAGTGTGTTGAGTTGCGGAACTATATGCCTCGACACCAGACCAGTCGATTTTGCAGTTACACTTAGTGCCCCTGCGCCGCGACTGGTCTCAAATTTTATAGCTATCTTTCAAAAATAGAAATATTTTAGCGGTAGCTTAAAATTTTACAGTATCTCCATTTCAGAATTGGGTTGAAACTGTTCTGCAATTAAAGCTATATAGGTTTTTTTGATAAATTGTGTGTTACACGTTTTTTTTTGCTTTATGCAGTAAAAATTATATAGTGGGTAGGCAGAGATAACCTATAATTAAATCAACATTAATTAATTCATATCCCTAAATCGAACCCATAACCTGTCGCGTTTACAGTCACACGCTTGTGGTACTTTACGTATTGTAACATATTTGTTTTTTTACGAGAATTTAACATACAACCTTTGCTTGCTGTAAGTACACTTGGCGTGCACTTTTTTAGGTAGTATTTACATTTTACTACTAGAGACTCAAACATGGCTTGGCTTGCTTTAAATTATTATTAAATAATACCATTTTTATATTTTTTTTATTAAGATGTATCTTATATCCTTTTTAATACCTTTAAGAACAAGTGTACAAAGTTTCATGATAATCGGTTGAGTAGTTTTGGCGTGAAAGCGTAACAAACTTACACTAATGTGATTTAAATTTTCTCCAGTTTGGTAAGACAAATCGGGGCATTAAGTATCGTAACCAATGTCTTAAATTCAGGTGACAATCAAAACACGAAATATCTTGATACTAGATTATCTTTTCTTTTGTATTATGGTTTATTGAATTGACTGAAAATATATATTTTTTATCTATGGATGTTGCATTTAAACTGATGGTGTTATTAGATCATAAAAGTAATTCAAAGAAAACAAATAACTTTGTAATACAAGTGCGTAGTTGCGCTAGTAAATACGTATGTAATTATTTTGTATTTCGATTTCTTGTTTGAATGTGAGAAATTAAGTATACTTTTAATGAAATAGCCGTAGATCGATTAAATGTACTATTACTTTTTCGAATTGTATTTTTTATTTTCCAATTATTTTTTTTTATTAAATTCAACTTTATTTTTCAAGCCAGTAGTGGCGCAGGGGCATAAAGTGTGATTGTAAAACCGACTGGTTGTGGGTTCGATCCTCACTCGAGGAGATGAAATATTTATTTTAATATTTGATTTCTGTAGTGTCGAGGCAATGCGGGGCATTGATTTCTGCCACGCAATGTCTCCAGAATTTGGCAGAAAGTGGGGAACGAAGTTTCTTAACACTAGGTTGCCTATGCCTGCTGTCCTGCTGTGTGCGGGATACAGCGTAAAACTGATTTATTTTAACTTTAGTTTGAAGCATACATAGACGAATGCTGGCAGGATATTTATGCAATATATCGTAAAATACAGCAAAACAAACACAATAAAACGCAAACAATTAATTTTCAAGCAGTTAAATGTTTAAAATAACAAGTAAATATTTATGGCGCGTACAAAAAGGGGTCCACGTACATATATTATTGTACCCTGTTACAGAACTCAACCAGTTTTAACACGCTTTAATGACAACCATTTTAAGCGAATTAACACAAAATAACCGTTAAAACAAAAACACTCGAAACGATTTAATTGTTCCTAAATCATAACGGAACCCTGCAATTAACTGTTCCGGCGTTATCGCTGCAGCGTTGAACCCTAAAATATTTCTAAATATGTAGCACAATAAATAACATACACTAAGCTTATTTGCATAAATCGAGTCGACGTTCCCTGAATTACCTAAAATCTGTTAACAAATGGTGGCTTTGCATAATTGTATTACGAAGAGTTCAGAGGAAGTGAAACGTGTGGTTTGGTAGCTTTTTAATCTGTTTTGCTCCAGGGCGGCGATTTTGACTACTCTGGGAAAAGTCGAAATTTCTATTACTTTTTGTGAGATTCTGTAAAGGTGAAGTCAGTTTGAGAATGTATTAATAAATTAGTTTATAAAAAAAACATTTAACAAGCAAGCAAATGACATGTGTATATGTAATTATAAACTCAAAACAAATACTAATTTTTCGGATTTCTTATTTTTCCTATCCTGTTCAAACTTTTTTTACTCTGTGCAAAAACATTTTCCCAATTCTGCATAAAATGAGAAACGTGAGTGTAAATTTACACATTCTACTCGTATTTACAGCTCGACAAATCTAAAATGTTCTATTTACATAACAAGACGTTTTGGCTTCTATTGCGGATGTACTAACTTAATTTTAATGCAATTAAACATTAAAAGAGTAAAAGAAGGATAAAAAGTCTAGTGATTGGCTTCTCTTTAGTCACTCTGTTAATATGAATATTGATTCTATTAATATTGTATACTATTTTTACTAAAATGGAACTAACATCACAATATTTATAATATTATTAAAGGTACATACATACATTGTGTGACTGCTGTGTAATTTGTTTTTTTTTACAAAAGTATTTTTTTATTTTATATAGAGCTTTATATAAAAATTAACCTATTTAGTCACTGAGTGGAACGAAGGAAATATAAAAAAATATTTGGGGCTAATGTGATGGTATATATAATAGAGTCGCTTATAATATTACTTTTATAAATTATATCAAGCACGAGCAAAGTATATTGTGGCACTCCTAAAGCTATAAAATAAGAAATAAAACGAACATCAACTTGTTTAACAATTAAAATAATTATTTACTGTATGAGGCCAGTCGTGGAGCAGGGGCACAAACTTTAAACGCGACTAATTGTTGGTTGGACTCCCACTTAAGGAAATCAAATATTTCTTTAAATTTAAATTTCCCTTTCTTAGGTCTGGTGTTGAGACAAAACGCGACGTAGTTCCGCCACTCAACACGCTATGCCGCCAAAAATCAGTGTTGAGTGGGGAACGGAGTGTCTTAACACTAGGTTGCGTCTACCTACCCACGCTGCTGTGTGCGGGATACTGTGTGAAGCTAATTCAATTTAATTTTAATTTATTGTATTAAAAAATCTTTCCATTTCAACTGAAATTGAAAATATAAATTAGTTAATTTTTTATTCAAATAGAACATTCTGAGATTAACTTGAAATAAGCAAGCAGTAGGAGGTTAAAATAGCAATC
>JAJHJA010001072.1:0-65973 GCA_021202915.1 Heliconius himera
CAGAGCGAGGAAATGTTTTTTTTATATTTCACTCCGCAGAGTCGGCATTGAACCTACAACCGCGTTGCGTTTCGCACTCTTGTGCCCCTGTGCCACGACGGCCTCTACATTTACAATAAAATTATAATTATTATAATTTTCGTTATTATTATTCATCTTCATCACATCTTAACTCTATTAACATTACTAAAATAAATAATACCTATATATATTATAATAAAACTGTATTACTATTATTATTTGACTTCTCACTAAGCCCATTATAAACGCTTAAGCGTAGCAAACTAAAATGGAGCCAACGTTTATGTGTAACGGTCTGAGCAAAGAGAGATCAAGGGGTCGCAGAAAGCTGCTCGTTGTATTGTCCAATTTGTTTGAGGCGTTAATAATTCGTCACATGCCTCACTTGATGTTAACTATTACTTTAGAAATGTCATTACGATATATTTCTTTCTTTATAGGCTAATATTGACAAGAGATCTAACCTCGAGGCCGGTCGTGGCGCAGCGGCACGAGGTGTGACTGCAAAAACGACTGGTTGTGGGTTCGATCCCCACTCGAGGAGATGAAATATTTACTTAAATTTATATTTCCATTTCTTCGCTCTGGTGTCGAGGTTAAGCGCGGCGTTGAGTTCTGCCACTCAACACACAATGCCTCCAGAATTCGGCAGAAAGTGGGGAACGGAGTGTCTTAACACTAGGTTCCCTCTGCCTACCCTGCTGTGTGCGGGATATAGCGTGAAGCTAAAAAAAAAAAATCTAACCTTAAATAATAAAAAAAATGAGATGTTTTTAACATAACTTGTTTTAACACAAACAGCTTTTGTTAATGGATTTATTATCCCACGCATATTGGCTCGTTTCACGTGGTATTTACTCTGATCCATCTTATCATAAGTAAATACAGGTAAAAATTTCATTATCTTAATAAAGATAAGCCGGCTTAAATATTTGGCTTTTAGTGAATATTTCAAGAAAAAATAATAATATAAGACAAGAGTCGAGTAGTTATTATTATTGAGGCTATTAAAAGTAAACGTAGAAACTCTTTAAGCTAAGTAGGTTTGAGAGAACAAAAGAGCATTAAAGAAACAACGGCCACTAAATTTCGAAGGCTTGACAACGTTACATTTGCACAAGGTATTAAACTGAAGCCGTAACCTTATCCAACGTGTAAATTTATGCAACAATCTCATCGAGCAGCCGTGGGATCAGGGTGTCAGCGATAACGCGAAATTGACACCACGCCATCAATCACTTTAAAGCGAGTGGGCCGATTGAGTTTATAGTGTCGCGTTGCAGTTGTGGTCATTGCCTACAAATTGCTGTCGCCTCACTGATCAACTGTTCAAAACTTGCTGTAAAAATGCCAAATGTCATCTATTCTTTGGCATATTAAGCCAGTCTGTGTGTGCACAGTCTCGACTCAACAGCCAAGCTATCTCACGATTCAATGAATAAAGGCGGTATAAATCCTCGCACAATGCACTCGCTGCAAACAATGTTGTATCATTATCTGTAAAATAAAAGGCAACGGTAAACTATAAATATGGATGCTACAAAATATATTATTTATTTTATATACATATACTTAATAAATAATTTTCTAGTTGACACCTGCCCTAAATATTGTGTATTTTTTTATAATATTTTGTAAATGCAATTGAACTATTGATAAAACAGATATCTAACATATATTTATCCTTCTCAAATTATACCGTGATTTCTCGGCTTTCGTTTCAAGAATAATGTTTTAGTTTTTCTTATTCGCAGTCTTGGTATAGCTCATATAACAAAGACCCGACCGCAGTGATCGTAACAAAAGAATATAAGAAATATCTCCCCCGCAATACGATTCGGATCGCGAGTTTGGATGTATCGGAAAATATTCTTTGCTCTTCAAATATCTGAGTACATAGTTAAAATCTCTTCTCATATTTTATCAAAAGAATGGCAAATAGCTTCAGCGTACAATATAAATTGCTTTATGCGAGAGCGTAACTTTATTTTTCTTTATCGTATCTAATGTGACGTGCAGCAATGTATAGTATAGATAGAAAATCAAAGCATTTTACGTTTTTGAATAATTATTATAAATTAAGTTAAACATTCTAGCAATATATGTTCCATTGTGCGTACCATAAAATTATAAGAATATTTACACACTTACTAGAATAATGACGACAATGTGGTACATTAAAAATATAGTGACTTTACCCACGACTTCATTTAATGTGTTTTTACGAAATATTATTATTTTTTGCATTTTTTCTATTGACTTATATAAATTGCGTCTTTGCGTTTAACGTTATAAAATACGTGATGACTCTAAAGTGAACATAAAATAGAGAAAAGAGAGTTTCAAGTTACCAAGTCACCTGATAGTTAAATATTATTTATCAATTAGTAACGATGAGGAAAAATAATAAAAAAACTTAAATCATATTTTATTGCAATTAACATTCACTTGTCATATTAAAATAATATAAATCTTACATTGTAACATAAATACTGTTATTGTGCCATCAATTATATTAATTAATTATTTTGTAACGTCAATAACAAATGCTTATTATGATTTATCATGGCTGCTTAGTTCATTTACCTACGTCATTGTCTTATCTTTTGTCTATTATTATGTTTCTTTGCTAGTAATGTTAGTTAAGTTTAATTATAAATATATTCTATAATATTAATTATTAAAGTGGCGAACGGAGTGTCTTAACACTAGGTTCTCTCTGCCTACCCTGCTGTGTGCGGGATAAAGCGTGAAGCTGTTTTTTTTTATAAATATATTAAATATTTTTAGCATATCGAAACTCTACTTTTACGTCGGTACATACATAGTTTAGTTATCAGCCTCCTTCCACTTCATAAATAATAAATTATTGATGATATTTATACAATTTTTTTGCAATGATGCATAATACACATATATTTAACGACAACCATTCCCGCTTTATTAGCAAAACTAGAAATTCCTCCAAGAAACTATAAATAAAATGATTCCCATAATTTATTCTTTCTTAAACATCGTTGTAACCGTCTATAAAGCGCATTGTAATTATACGTTTGTTTTAAGAATGTATTATACAAATAAACTTTACGAGTCGAACGTTTAAACATAACTTTTTATTATCTCACATGTTTTCTTGGACGCACACACACACATACAAATAAAAAAAGTTATCGCCGCCTACCGCGCGCTGTGAGCAGGCAGGCAGGCATGTGGTCTGCGCTCCCGAGCCCAATTACACGAACATTTTATAATTATCAATCGAGCGCGTCCCGTATAATATTACGCCATGAATAAATGCGCTTCAATCAGAACGGTATAACAGCAGTAATATTTTGTTATCCCTTCATGCATAAATGTTTGTGTAATAATTTTGGAAGCCATGTTCCCGAGTCCCCGTGCCCCCCTCGCCTCTTTGCCCGCGCCTCCTCGCCACGTTGCACACGCTTCACGCGAAATCGGACCTCTCTCTCTAGTTTAAGTTGTATAAACAGCGGCACACCCGGCAGCTTGTTTTACGTTAATACATACTATTCTTACACGCGAATATTTTCCTACATCGTTGTACGTATATATATATATATATATCTATAAGATAATTAGTTGGCACTTTGCGAGCTTGCGGCGCGGCGGTCGATATAATCATCTTTAAGTAAAAGAACCGTCATTTATGAGAGGAAAACTATTTGGACATTATTTGCGTGTACACTTACACTTTACACTTTGCTCTTCCACTTAGTGAAGCGTGAGCCGCTCGTTGCCCCGGGGACCGGCCCCGGGTACCGGCCCCGGGCGGCGCTGGCCCGCTCCGCTCCGCTCGGCGCTGGCCCGCTCCGCTCCGCTCGGCGCTGCCACGCTCGCGCTCCGCCGCTCAGCGCTCAGTATTCGAGCAGCGTGCACTCGTGACGCGCGCTTATCGTTCCCCGTGAGGCCAGTGCCAGTACGCCAGTGTCTAACAACTGTGTGCCCCGGAGTGCTCATCTCTCTCTCTGTCTCTCCGTAGGTGTGAGCCGTGCTGTCTGGTGCGGGATTCGTTGCATGGTGTTCAAGTGTTGGTGCATTGATGGTGCCACTCCCGCAGTGATAGTGTTAACTAAGTGCTATTAAGTGCTGTATGGATTGTGTCTGTTTGGGATTGCCATCGCCGGTCATCGATAGATCCAGTTGGGAACGGTGAGGTTTTAGCTTATACTATTATAATATTTACTATATCATATTTTGTCTTATTTTAGTTTATGTAAATATGTAATGTCTGAATTGTTTGATGGTGGCTTTGCTTTTTATTTAACATTCGCTCTTTGAGTACTTGCGCTTGATGTTTGTTCTATTAAGTGTGTAGACGTGCCTTATCACAAAAATTCGAAATATGAGTAATATCGTTACCATAATCTCAATTTTTATGATAGGATTTATAATATTTCAATATCAAGATAACGCTTGCGTGACATGATTTATATTTGTTATGTAGTACCTACCGATTCGAATATTTTAGGGACCACACACAGTGACTTCTAATATATTACATTCTTTTTAGGGTTATATAGCATTTTTTAAAATAAAAACTCGTACTTATATTTGAAGTTTGATATATTTAATTTCTATAAATAAATTATATTTGAACTTTGATATATTTAAAGCTATATATTTCTATAAATAAATTAGTTTAATTTTACAAATTAATAAATTAAATTAATAATAGGTTTTTTTTATTCTAGACAATTACTTAAATGAATAGAAATATTTTTTATCTATGCTTTTCATACACAATAATGAAAAACTAGTATAAAGTTGTTGTTAGTTTATAAAAAAAACCGATCTGTTATTTCCATATTACGAGCACGGCCCTCACTATTACAGTGTAGGGACTATAGGGAAAAGCAATAAAAACGTATTGGTACGTGAGAAGGGGAGAAAAAAAAGCTAAATATGTTAAGGCGCAGTCAGTTCATGGTTGTTTGTTTTTTTGTAAAATTAATATTTTTTTCAACATGCTTTTATTATTAATAGAAATTATATTTTATTTTACAGCGTTACACAGTATTCCGCATATTATATAGCAGGGTAGGCCGGAGGAATTTAGTTGAGACACTCTATTCCCCTCTTTCCGTCCAATTATTGTGACTGTGGTTTTTGAGTAACCAAGGAAATAAATTACAATAATTATTTATTCCAAATTTCTCTAACTGAAACCCACACCCATCATATTCACAGCCAGACGCTGTACCTCTGCGCTACGACGGCCTTAAACATTATAATATACTATTCATTAAATAATAAAATATGAAACGATAAAATTATTTATGAAATATTCACTTACATTATGAAGACCATACGCTCGTGAACGTTTTTTCGTATTTTATTTCCAAGTATTTACATTTTATATTTAACACTGAGGCAAGTCGTGGCGCAGGGGTACAAGCGTTTGACTGTAAACGCGAGAGGTTGTAGGTTCGATTCCCACGTTGAGTTTCTCCATTCAACACGCAATCCTAATCCCTCTGCTTACTCTGTTACGTGCGGGATACAGCGTGAAACTGAAAAAAAATATTTAAAATTGTAATTTACATTTCAACACGTCGAACGGCGAAAACAAGATGTGCTATACACGGCCACAATACCATTTAAGTGCCACGCAACATACAGCCTTGTAATTTACAACAATAAAAATTTTAATTAAAAGAAAGCTATTGTGAGACCGCTGTGGCGCAGAGGCACACACGTGTGACTAAGGTGACGGTTGTGGGTTCGATTCACTCGGAGGAATTAATTATTATTTTTTAAACTATATTCCTCCTGCCTACATTACTATATGCGGGTTACAGCGTGAAACCGAAAAAAAAGAAAGCTAATCTATGTAAATGTGTAAATTTAATGCGTAAAAATAAATTTTAATTTACATAATGTACTAGTTTAAACTATTATATTTTCACTAAGAATTAGTGTTATATGAATTTGAACACCTTACAAATTAAACTAAAATGAAAGATAATTACTAAACTACGAGGACTTGAGTTAATATTTCTAACAACATAACGTTTCTAAATATATATAAAAACAAAATTTATATACATTCATTTTCCTGCTCTAAGTTATTGCTATTGTACTGTAAATAGGTTAATGGTAGCTGTTATATTTAATGTTCAAAAAACGTTTCCCACAATTGTATTCGTGCTCATGTAACACGTTATTTTTATTAACTGTACTTATATATATAGAACCTTATTAATAACCAAATTAATTATTTTCGTTATATTACAGTATAATGAGTTATTAATTTTACAGAAAATGGGGAATGGAGTGTCGTAACACTAGGTTCCCTCTGCCTACCTAGCTGTGTGCGGGATACAGCGTGAAGCTGATTTGATTTGATTTGAAATGAATTTAATATTCCTAAGAACTATTGAATAAGTAAATATTAGGTCGGACTGAGCAAAGCAAAGTCCCCTCTACAAACAGTGTACGCAAGTCGTGGCTGAGTATATCACAGAGAACATATGGTTTAGTGGTCAGAGCGCTTGGTCGGCTTCCCCGAGGCGTTGGTTCCTTTATAACTTCGATAGCTCAGTTAATAGAGCGGTGGAGTGCAGCCGGTTACGTTGTAATTTATAGGTCGCTGGTTCAAATCCGGTTGAGTATCACAGGAGACGCACTTGCAACATTGTAGATCCAAGCCAAGCCAAGGTCGAAGCTGTCATAGCTCGGCCTTCCCGAGTCCAATGACGTTGTCGAGGTCATTACGGCCATTATACTGATCTTTCGAAAAAGGAAAAATAATAATATATAAGAGAGGATGTCGTGGCGCAAGGGCACAAGCGTGTGACTCTAATGCGGCGATTGTAGGTTCGATTCCCACACGAGGAAACGAATTATTATTTATTATTTGTTAACAAGTTGAGTTGCGTTGTTAAAAAAGCAATACCTCGAAAATTCAATGGAAAGTGACAAACTGAGTCTTAGCACTAGGTTCCCTGTGCCTGCTATATGTGGGATACAGCGTGAACCTGAAAAGAAATAAAATAAATAAATAACGTTCCTATTTCTAATATTTTTTGCCACACAAACTCTAACAAATTTATTTATTGGCTTATTTTATTTGTTCAGCTAACGATATACTAAAAGGATCTTTTTGTTAACAAAGCTTCGAGCATCCTTTGTTTATTTTGAAACATCAAGAGGGTCAGAATCCATTACGGTTTTGTAAAGAGGCAACCTTTAGTTTATTGAACGAGATTACGGGACAAAAACTTTGTACCGATGTGGAAATCCTTGGAGAATTTCTTAGAAATATTAGTTTACTTTGTTTCAGTTCTTAGATCTGTATATCTAATATCTAAATAATATAGTATTATTTTGATCTGACCTTATCTAAGCCTATTTGGGATTTGATGGATTTGTTTTTACTAATTGATATCTAAGAAGTACACAAAAGGTCTTTTTTGTATTGGACCTAAGGCGCAAAGTGTCTGATTCGTAGTAAAACATACATACAATATGGCATAGTATCAGTGATATTTAAGACAAAAATGACTAACAAAAACACACAAATAAATTCTAATTTTACAGAACAAAAACCAAGGCTTGATAATTGCACTTTAAAATATTACATTTAGTCAAAAGCATGTGGCGTATGATCTTCTTTCACTATATTTATTTAGCTTAACCCTTTATCCCACATAATTGTAGCAAAGTAGAATAGAGAGAGAGCTCTCTCTTTGTAAAACATAACGTATTTAGGTGGCGGAACTCAACGCCAATCATAGTCCAAAAGAGAAGGATTAATAATAGTAAATTCCCCGAGTGGAAATTAAACCTACAACCATCTACACTGAGACGCTGCACCATCATCACCGCTTTGATTGATTATAATTTATAATGTATTATTTTTGTTTTAAAACTGTATATCAGCTAAATGTTAATATAACTAAAGCATATTATCTATAATATAACTAAAACAAAAATATTAGTATAATAATGCTGTATTGTAAACAATTGAATCGAATTGCGTGTGAAATTGACGTATAATGTCATGAGTAACAACGACAATCAGATGTTATTATTTTAATATAAAATAGTAATAAGTAACTATAACTATAACTTTCGAGGTCGTGGCGCAGCAGCACAAAGTGTGACTGTAAAACCGACCGGTTGTGGGTTCGATCCCCACTCGAGGAGATGAAATATTTACTTAAATTTATATTTCCATTTCTTCGCTCTGGTGTCGAGGCAAAGCGCGGCGTTGAGTTCTGCCACTCAACACGCAATGCCTCCAGAATTCGGCGGAAAATGGTCCCTTTGCCTACCCTCCTGTGTGCGGCATACACTGTGACGTAAAAAAAAAATTTTATTATTATTGTTGTCGTATAGTTTCAATTTTATATCGAAGAAACAAACATAAATCTTCATTATATAGTTAAAGTAATTTTACTATTACAAACAAGTATATATTATTATTACAATATACGTACTTCACAATTGCCTCCCTAAAGGTTACACTTTGAATATTTTCCACATTGTATCTCATTTGAAGGACGTGTTTTACATACCATTAAATATAGGTTTTTATATATTTGTGATGACCTCACTGATGTAGGATTTATTTAAAAATATATTGTTTTGTTTAGGTCACTGTGGTACAGAGAGACAGCGTCTGATCGTTGATGGTTAGTTGAAACGCGATGGTTGTATGTTCAATTCTCATTTGGGGGTATAAATTAAGTAAGACAAAGCGCAGTGTTTCGCTACGCTACTAAAAACGCAATGTCGCGAATTCGGACTCGAACGGATAATCGGGATGCCTTGGAACTAGGTTTTCTTTATTATCCTAATACGGCATGAAAAGTGAACCTGCTATTTTATTTTATTTTCACGTATTAACGTTTTAATCATAATATTTTATTAATTAGTTATGATTACCCGCTCTTGTTAGACAAACGACTCATAGACATATCGATGAATGAAAACAGCATCTCAAGATCGATCTCAGGCTTGAGAGCTGTTTATAAATACGGGCCTGGATGTCTATTCCTTCAACGTAAAATCCGTGATTTGGATTAACGATAACGTAGGAATTTGCGACTAACTACGGTATTTGCTTATTGCGCATTATCTGAGACGTACCTACGTGTAGTATTTTTGTATACTACTGCTGCTAATATTATGATTATGTTTTTCGGATTCCCTGTATCCCGCATTGTAGGATAGGCAAGTGAACGTAATGTTAAGACACTCCGTTCCCCATTTTCCATTGAACCTGGAGGCACTGCGTGTTTTGCCTCGACATCCGAGCTTAGAAAATGAAAATTGTTGAATACGTATTGCATTTTCACGAGTGGGAATAGAACCCGCTTTTGCCTTTTCGCCACGATTTGGAACAATCAAATAAAAACAATTCAACTTAAAAGCTAGTTTAGGTAAAATAGAATTTTATTGAATATTCATTATTTTTTTTAGATTGGATGCTTGGTAATGTTGTCTATCTCCAAAGATAGACGTCCATTACCGTTTACATCCCACGCCACGCTTGTTATATTAGGCTCGTGGCCTTAAGAGTTAGGTTCGTGTAATTTATAATGATTAAATATCAGTTAGTTTTTCAAATAGATTTTAACTCTTATATATTATCGATATGTTTTGTTGATTATTGTTAAAAGAATATATGTAATAACTGCTTTACATTTTTTTTAAATAGGTAATCAGATACTTTCTTTTTAATATTATATTACAAATAATACGTAAAATGAAATATGAAAAAAAACGTACTCATATTAAAAACGCGAACATATTGTTACAATATACGTTAAATGTATTAAAGAGACCTTTGGCAGTTATCTCATCTGTATAATATCTCTTTCTGTGGAGCTATGAGGCTATGCGATATTGGGACTGCTGTCTCGATTGCTGCCAAATATTCAAATACCGATAGGCATTCAGATTTCAATAGTGCAAAGTCGTCACGTCATTCATTTGTACCATTTGGCACCCCGTCCCGGTGTGTACTTGTTAATATTGTGAAACGTTGTTAGTTTTTTTAAAGGTTACCTTCCATAATGTTTAAAAAATTCTATGTTTAATTTTGAAATTAAGTGGATTTTGAATGTTTAAAATTGGGAACGTTTTGGGGTTCCTTCTGCCTGTCCTGTTATGTGCGGGATACTGCGTGAAACACGAAAAATATATTAATATCTATTCCCGTTTGAAAAACATTTGTGTATTTATACTTCTTGTTTTACACTAAACTTAACACTTAACACGCAATACCTCCAGAATTCGGCAGAAAGTGGGGAATGGAGTGTCTTACACTAGGTTCCCTCTGCTTACCCTGCTGTGTGCGGGATACAGCGTGAAGCTGATTTATTTTGTACACTAATTGAATTTGATTTAAAGAAAATAAAAAACACAAAGCTCCTGTTATTATGATAATACATCACACAAATTAATAAACAATATCACATTCATATTTCTTTATTGAAATCGAATTGCCGATAATATTGAAATAAATGTATTTAAATCAATTCTGTCGGTGTTGTTAATTGCTGGTTTTAAATTTCACACGAATTTGTTTCCTTTCGAATGCAGTGTGTGAGTGAAGCGGTTAATTATAAATAATAGTTATTTTTAGCTTCACGCTGTATTCCGCACATGGCAAGGTAGGCGGAAGGAACCTGGGAACTTAGTGTTAAGGCACTCCGTTCCCATTGAGAACGGATTGCACTTTTTAATAATAATACCGCACTTTGCCACGTTACCAGAGCGGAGCAAATCAAAATATAACATTTTCCATTACCACAAGTGAGAATCGAACCCACAACCGTCGCGTTTACAGTTTTAAACATGTGCTGCTGCGCCACAAGGACTTCCATATTGAATCGTTAATTATAAATCAATTTGCAGGATATATTGAAAGGTTTAATGCGATAGGTGGTCGGGTATTTAATGTGTTAATGATGTGACGTCATTATCCTGCCTCATCATCGTCTGTCACATTTTATAACATGTGGCTTAATTTTGCCGATTTTAAGAGGTTTTAGTATGTTTTGACTTTTTTTTCAACTTTTCGTACAGCGTGAAGCGGGGTACGCAGAGGGAACGTAGTGTTAAAACACTCCATTCCCTACTTTCCGCCGGAGTCTAGAGACATTGCATATTAAGTGGCGGAACTCCACGCCGCCCTTTGTTTCGACATATACATTTTAAATATTTTTTTCTTTTCCTCGAGTGAGGATCGAACCCACAACCAGCCGGCTTACAGACACTTTGTGCCTTTGTTTCGACTTATTGTGAGTAATAATGGTAACAGAGTGTCATAACACTAGGTTCTCAGGTTCTCTTTGCTTACCCTGCTATGGTGTGAAGGTAATGATGAACATTAAAACGAATATTTGAATAGTATAATATAATCGTTTTTTTTTATTATTATAGTTTGGTGCGATTATACAGTTAAATTATCAGAAATTAATTATTAAATTAAATTGACTTGTGATATAATAAAATATACATATTTTTATTTCGTAAAATAGTATATTAATAATAGAATAATGTATAATTAAAAACGATACAAGCTTTCTTTATATTACGAGGGACATTTAATAAAGTTTTATATTAAACATCTGTCTGTGTATAAATGGCTCGCAGTATAGTAATTGTAACACATATCATTACCTATACATTCCTAGTCGACAGTAACTAGTAACAACATTATAAGAACGTGAGATAATCAACCGACATCCATTATCGTTCACATCTTAGATTAGCTAGTGTAGATTAATTTTTTAGATGGAATACACTTGATGGCTTTTTAAAGGTTTATTAATTATTTTTTATCCCATATATATAGCAGGGTAGGCAGAGGGAACCTAGTGTTAAGATTCCGTTCCCCATTTTCCGCTGAATTTTCGAGACATTGCGTATTAGGTGAAGGAACTTAACATCGCAGTTTCCCTTATTAGCAGAGCGAAGTAATTAAAATATAAAAAAATAAATAAATCAGTTCCCGCTGTATCTAACATAAAGCAGGGTAAACAAAGGGAATCTAGTATTAAGATACTCTGTTCCCCAGTTTCCGCCGAATTTTCGAGGCACTGCGTGTTGAGAATTGAAAATAATAATAAAAAATAGTTTATTTCCCCGAGTGGGAATTGAACCCGCAACCGTCGCTTACACCACTGCGCCACGACGGCCTCTATAAATATTAGCTAAATGTCAATCAGCTACAACTAATAACTTGCAAACTATAAAATATTTTTATGTCAATTGATTATATTATAATTATTAAATCGAGAACTTATCACAGAACTATATAATTAATACTAAACTATAAAAAAATATAATCGTGGTTTTAAATGTTGTTTTGGAAAAATGATGTGACAAGTTTTATGTTTTTTTAAGTATGCTAGAACTTGTTTGACTATTAATATTAGCTTGTTAACCTATTTAAATTATATCGAATTATTATTTCTCGTCTATATCTATATATATATTTATAATAAAATCGTAACGGTTCGGTGTCTGTACATAGAAGATATCTAAAAAAGTACAAAGTCGAATTGATAACCTTCTTTTCTTACAGTAGTCGGTTAAAACATGATTTTGGGTGCATTTAAAAACATAATAGAACCCACAATGACTTAATTTTTTTGTCTGTTTGTCTGCGTTTGTTGAAGGTAATCTCAGAAACGGTCTAGCTGATTTAATTGCAGTTTTATCTATTGTGTTTTGGCACGCTTTTCCTAACATTTAGTGTTTATTTCAATCGGCTTATAAATAAAAAAATTACACTAATTTAAAGCATGTTGTATAACAAATTTGTTATAAATAACTGTTTCATTAAATTGGCTGACTTAACTTTTTAATATACGTCTATTGTTCTTAAAATGATACTATTATTATATTAGTAAATTAATAATTATGTAGTCCAAGCGGGCGAAGCCGCGAGCCATTAAAATAAAAAACATATAAAACAAAAATGTCTACACCAACTTGTTACAAAAGATATGATAAATAGTACGCAACAAACATTTTTCATACATACATCTAAAGCAATATCTCAGAAACCCTGCGTAAGCATTACGTTTCCGCGTCACAAGCAATTCTTCTCATATAAAGTGGCGGGCAGGGTTCGATGCTCGGGCATCGCGCCAAGTGGCGCGGCTCGCCCGTAAATCACCGGTACCAGGCTCGCAGCGCGTCGAGGAGCCCCCAATCAAGCGGCCTATTGACAAACATACGGAGAATAATGCTGTTCTCCAAGATTTATTCCAGGCTTTCTTTCTTCGGATTTTGCATTCAATCTAGCATTATTTGAGCTTTGTCAGTGGTGAATAATGGTTCAATATTCTTTCGGCTTTATACGCCATTTTGGAGTATTAAAATAAAATAATGACGAGATTGAGGCCAGTCCTGTGATTGTAAACGTGACAGGTTGTGGGTTCGATTGCCATTCGAGGAAATTTAATATTGAATATTTTCATTTCTTCGATCTGGTATCGCGGTATGGCGGAACTCAGCGCGGCGCTGAGTTTCGCCATTCAACGCCTCCCAAAAAAAAAAAAAGAAATAATAACGATGAACATATTGTTTTGTTTCAAATACAATTTTACGTTATAATTTATCAGCTTCACGCTGTATCCCGTACACAGCAGGGTAGGCAGAGGGAACCTAGTGTTAAGACACTCCGTTCCCCACTTTCTGCCGAATTCTGGAGGTATTGCGTGTTGAGTGGCAGAACTCAACGCCGCGCTTAACCTCGACACCAGAGCGAAGAAATGGAAATATAAATTTAAGTAAATATTTCATCTCCTCGAGTGGGGATCGAACCCACAACCAGTCGGTTTTACAGTCACACCTCGTGCCGCTGCGCCACGACCGGCCTCTATTATATTTATATTGATATTTATTTAATTTATAACATGACTATTAGGTAAATATTCTACATTATCTTGTTTATTAAATAAACTAAGAAATACAAATAGTTGGGCATTAAGATGTCTCTCTTTTGCTTGCAATTAACATTGTAGGAAACATAAACTAAAGATGATAGATGAAAACTTTTATATCAGTGACTTAAATTTAGGAGATTAACCCACTAACAAATATAACAAATTATATCGAATATCTTCAATCATAGAAAAAACTAATATTACAAGAATGTTGTGTCAAAATATTTGCTTTTTTTTCTTGTGTTGGCACCATTGTAAAGTTTTTTTTTTCATTTTATAGATGAGGTCACTTAGCGAAGGCGACAGCTTAAGAATTCTCTAATGCTTGATTTATAGATATCATTAGCGTGCCCACTTGTGACAGCCTTCATCTTTTATACAGTCGTTATTTATTTATTTTTATTGGATTATATTCAACTTGTATAATTATTGGTCAGAAGCCAATGGCGCAGGGGCACAAGTGTAAGATTTTAATGGCGATAGGTTGTGGGTTCGATTACAACTCGAGGAATTAAAATATTTATTTAAATTACCTAATATTTTAATTTTTCGCTGTTATCGAGGCAAAGCGCGTCATTCTGCCACTCAACACGCTATGCCTTCTGAATTCGGTGGAAAATGGGAATCGCAGTGTCCTAATAATAGGTTCCCTTTGCCTAACCTGCTGTGTGCGGGATACAGCGTGAAGCTAAAAAAAAAATAATGATGCAAAATATACAACATTATACCTACATATATGTAAACAATTATCGTATTTCTTCGACTTAATGATACTTGAGATAGACTAAGCTGTTTACAATTTAAAATAACTTGAGAAATACCTGCTTGTGATGTTATTTTATATTTATAATATGATTTTAAAGTGCCTCATTTTAATCGGTCTTACTTTCAAGTAAATAAAGATAAATATAGTAGGTACTTACGTTATATCTTTATACAAAATGTATGGTCATAATTAGTATTATTATGTTTAATATTGACATACTTAAACATTTATTTACATAGATATAGAAGAATAACAGATAAAATGTGTTTAGTTATAGGATTTAATTTTAAGGGTCTCATGCGATTATAAAAGTTTATTATAAATCTTATAAATTAAAATGATTTCACCTAAAAACTAAACTTAATTTAAATATATTTACTTATTTATATTTTCATTTTTTCGTTCTGGTTTCTGTGCAAAGCGCGGCGTAGAGTTCCGCCACATAACACGCAAAGCCAAAATCCGGCGGGAAATGAAAAACGGAGTGTCTTAGCACTAGGTTTTCCTTTTCTTATAATAAATAATTATAACTGTCGCAACAATTCAAAACCAAAACGATCAATTAGACTTATACAACTTATTAATATCTCAATCTTTTCACATTATCCAGCTATTAGTATCTTAACAGATTTTATAATCTCAATCGGTTTTACATGTGGACGCCATTACGTACTTATTACAGCGTGTTTAATGAGAGACGTGTTCTAAGAAATCCATGTTTATGTCGGCTGCTTGTTAGTATGTATGCTCACGTTCCGTATAGATTAATTACTTAATTGCGTATAGTTGAAAGAAACGCCGTGGTTAATCGCCGTAGTAAGAGGACTTTTTTTTTGTAATCATCTAGTTTATAATTGATGTAATACACTGAGGTCCTTCATCTTCGTGTCGTGGCGCGTGGGCACGAGTGTGTGATTGTAAGGCGATGGTTGTGGATTCGATCCCCGCCCGAGAGAAAAATATATTATTTATTAACAAATAAAGTAAATAAATCAGCTTCATGCTGTATCCTGCACACAGCAGGGTAGGAAGCTAGTGTTAAGACACTCCGTTCCCGACTTTCCGTCTAATTCTGGAGGCGTTGCGTGTTGAGTGACGGTACTCAACGCCGCGCTTTGCCTCGTCACCAGAGCGAAGAAATGGAAATATAAATTGAAGTAAATATTTCATCTCCTCGAGTGGGGATCAAACCCACTACCAGTAGGTTTTACAGTCACAATTTGTGCCGCTGCGCCACGACTGACCTCAAGATTAATACATTTCGTTACTTGATGACAGTATTGTCATGATAAAAAAAAGCTTAAAATGTATTAAATAATTATCAGAATATTAAAAACTAAATTCAAAGCTATTTAAAAAAGAACAAACAAGATTTTATGTTTGGCACTAATACAAGAGCATGTTGCTCAAACTTTTGCCGCAAATTATCTGACATTACACAATATACATATCAGTATTCACAAATTAACAAATCCATCAATTATTAATACTATTAATTTAAAATTTCCAAATAGTTATTTATATATGGAAGATTATACATTACGGTATTTTTTTAACGTTTATAACACAAACAGATAAATTACAAGCATAACATAATTAACATAGTTGTATAATTTTTTTTTATTTTTTTGCGACACAGTTTAAATTACTGTTGTTGATTTGTCATTATATTTACTCAGGCCTACAGTGATATAATATTTCACAGCATGAAGTTTATTATAAACTTAAATATTGTTATTAAATCTCCAGTATTAAAATACTTAGGAAAAAAAACCATTTTTTATTTGACATTTCATTAATATTTCATGTATTTAATTATTTGTATTTAATCTGTACGTATGCTATGTAATTTACTACTACAAGTATTCTCTGTAAGCTAGATTATTATCTACTATCATTTTAGCCTTATATAATATCCAAAGTGACACATAAAAAAAATCTATCTTTTATATATATATATTTTAACTTCAATTAAACATACTTTGCTTCAAATCTTCTATCTCATACTAAATAAACATAAGAAATATAGATAGGATAAGTCTATGAGGATACCAAACAGACGAGGCGCGCTAGTAATAAAAAAGTTACGAGGAGTTATCAAAAGGGCGCAGTAAAGCCGGCTCTGGCGACGCTATAAACTATTCCTCCAAGTAATCTTAACTCCCTGTTGCACTGTTACTCCGCTGGCTACTAAGCTTTTAAATTTCTTTTCTACTTCACTACTGGTGCTCTATTATTTATTTTTCCTTTTAAAAGTTTTCGAGCGTTTTTTTATTAATTTATCGTTTGCTTGGAATGTTTGAGAATTATCATATTTTGTATACATCTATCTGTTAGTTCGTGAAGGCTTCGTATTGTTTAGTATAACGTTATTTACTTCAGTTTTCTGTTTATAGTTCTTCGAGAGTGTCAAGAATTATTTAGAAATTAAGGAAACTAGCAAATATAGTAGTACATTGAAATATTAAGCACAAGTATATTTATAATCGATAAATTGTACTTGGACCAGCATATTACAGCTTACAATAAATATACGGCTTTGCTTAGTGCACGTTAGGTCTAGTATGGTTTATTCGCCATGAGTTAAAGCGGGCTTATCTGTGAGGTTTTATGACTATTTTACGATTATTGCCACTTTGAATTGGTTATAACTTCCTAAGATATGAAAATTTTATAAAGAAATGTATAAATTTTATTTGACATATTCATTTAAGTTAAATGGTGTTGCTTTTATGTTTATCACAAATTTCTCGTGAAGTGATGATGCTTTTCAAACGAACATTTTACCGTTTAACTTCTGTGCTCGTTAAATATGTAAATGTGGGTAAAATAATAATAAACTAGCTTTGATACATTAATTAAGTTTTGAAAATAATTAGATATCTGTATTAATAGTCGTTTTTTTTTAACAGGGCTACAATGGTGTGTGCGTGTGCGGGGCTGCGGGGGGCGGGCGCGGGCAGCCGGCGCGCATGGCGGCGCCAATGAGGGAGGGCGCGCCGGCCGGCGGAGCTCGCCCCGCGCCCCACGCGCACCCCGCCAACTTCGAGTACGATGACAACGAGTGGGACATCGGCATCGGCGACCTCATCATAGACCTCGATGCCGACATAGAGAAGAGCGACGAGGCGGGCGGCATGGCGGCGCGCGCCGAACCCGACGCGCAGCGCACCGCGCTCAAGATGAAGATCAAGCGCACCAAGCCCGGCACCAAGAGCTCCGAGGCCAAGCACGAGATCGTCAAGTCCAACGAAATGAACGGCGAGCCCAAGCCGCCCTCCGCGGCGCCCGCGCCGCCCGCCGCCGCCAAGCGGGGCTCCGGCGGCCACCGGCGCGACAAGGCGCGCGATAAGCACCACCACCCGCACGCGCACGCGCCGCACGACGTCAACGGCGCGCCGCGCGTGCCTCCGCCGCCCAACGCGCCCGGCCCGCCCGCGCCCGCGCCCCCGGCACCCGCGCCGCCGCCGGCGCCCGCCGCGCCCGCGCCCGCGCCGGCCCCTGCGCCCGCGCCCGCCACCCCCCAGCCGGCGAAGCCCGAGCCGGACGACTCGCGGCAGGAACCTAACTCCCAACCCCCGGCCAAAAAACAAAAAACAGACTCTAAGGTAAGTGCTTATGTAATATTAGATACATATTTCAAAATAAAACAAAGATTAAAAGCAAAAACATCTAAACCATATTCCATAATATTAGTGTTAGAAAATTTCTCCATACCATAAATTACTCAAGCTTACTCGTTATCAAGGCGTCGTAACCGACTTTTAGCGTGTCAATAGTATTTAGGCTTAGTCTTCCTGGGTGTGGCTAAATAAGTAAATAAATATTTGGTTACAGTTCGAAGAACTAGGCAAATTGGTTATATTTCGAAACTGATTATATTAAACTCCTGAGATAAGAAATTTTTTAATCTTTATATGTAACATATAAATCTTTAGGTGGAAACATATCGTACATTCTTGTTATACAACCGAAGATGACTCCGGACTCGTGACTGACGTGACGTGACGCACCTCACGTCATCAGATCAGTCATTTATCAATTACAATAATCGCTAATTGTCCCATTGCTCTTATCGGCCATGTATCTGATTGTTTCGGAGCGTATCTAATTGGCGGGCTCGGGGTGTTTGCGAGGTTGATTGAGTGCAAACGGCGGGGTGTAATCCTCACTGTCGCCCGCCGCAGCGGTTCATTAAATCACTCCTACCACCCCTCCCTCCCGTCGCCTACCTCTCTTTACAAATTAATGCGATTGTGGCCTGCGCTGCTTATTTGCTAATCTGAAACACTACAACGTCAGATTTGACTCGTAATATTACACTCCATCCTGACATTTAAATTTACGAAGATGTCCAAGTTTGGAAGTAGAAATGTCTAATCATCCTAAAAGGGTTTATGAATTTTAAAATTATTAAAGAAAATTAAAAAAAATGTATTATTTAATCGATACAGTTAATTAAATTGCGGTAATGTTATTATCAGCCTGTGCCGGTCGAGGAAGATCACCGTGAGGTTTTAATGAGTAGTGTGGACGGTCTGCATCTGCCGGTCCATAAGTTCCACATAACCCGCTCAAATTCCCACTCGAGTCTAGTCCCCTAAGCGTACCCATAAAAGGGTTCCCTCACTATACAAAAAAAAGGTAATGTTATTATGCTATAACATGCACCTGCTAACAGAAGCATCTTGTAATGAATATAGGCACATCATTAATCAAAACGTGACGTGACGCGCCGCTGTTGCACCAATCCTGCGACCCAGCTTCCAGCTCATCACGCTCAACCACAGCAAATTACCCGACAAAATCAACAGCCTCTTGGGCAATAATTTATTATTGCAACCGCCATATTTTATGACATAACTAAATTGCTTCATTTCTATTATATATATACATACCTATCTTTAAAAGCCGGGGAAAGGGAGCGTCCCTTTGCTTTTCTTGGCATAATTCGCGAGGGGAACCGGATCGAGCACGTCGCAGTCTCCCAAAATTCCTTTCATTAATCACTGTCGAGGGTTCTAAAAATTTCTAAAGTGCTTGCGGAATCAATTTAACGTTCCCCCTCTCTCTGTCTTGGAAACTGGGAAGTGTGATAATTAAAAAGTGAAGACGATATCCCATTTGATATTCCATTTGTCTAAACGGCCTTTGACTCTGACATTGTGTTTCACTTGTTCTCATATATATTTGTGTCAATGTCTTTTTGTGATCGTATTAACTGTCAACAGCAGTAGCTGTGCTGATGAAGTTGTTTTATCATTCTTCTATAACAATTTGAGGCCAGTCGTGGCGCAGCGGCACGAAGTGTGACTGTAAAATCGACTGGTTATGGGTTCGATCCTCATTCAAGGAGATGAAATATTTACTTAAATTTATATTTCCATTTCTTGGCTCTGGTGTCGAGGCTAAGCGCGGCGTTGGGTTCTGCCACTCAACGCTTCCAGAATTCGGCAGAAAGTGGGGAACGGGGTGTGTGCACTAAGTTCCCTCTGCCTACCCTGCTGTTTGTGGGATACAGCGTGAAGCTGATAAAAAAAAACAATTTAATGTTGTTTAGAAAACATTTATTTTTTATCTATGTTTAAAAAATAAATCTTTTCTGACGCATGCTTAACACAATTATTACGAGTGCGAACAAAAGAGGTGACGCGAGAGGGTGACACCCTTGTCCCGTCTTTAATGCTTTTTGTTAGTAACTCTATTTTGAGGAAACGATATTAAAGTTTGGCCAGTCACACAAACATGTGACTGTAAATGCCACAAGTTTTGGGTTCGATTCCCACTCGATGAAATGGAATATTTATAATTGTTTTCTCGCTCTGGTAAGGAGGAGCGCGGTGTTGAGTTCCGCCTCCGCAGAGCGACGTGTTAAAACACTAGGGTTCCTCTGCCTACAAAAATTTGCTTCTGCATCCACAAAACAAAAAAATGTAATCTAATTCTTCTATATTACACGGAAGGTTCAGTTTATACGATTTTTAGCACATGGACACGGCAATTAAATTCATAATGTTTATATTATGATAGCGTTTCTACACGCTAGAACATTTCACAGATTTAATCGTCGAGAACGCTTTTGTTGCGGGTTAGACCTTCGCTGCGGTCAACTTTAAAGTTTTCTCAACCGCGCTTTGCCGTCGCCATCCAATAAATTTATCTTTTTAACCCCCGACATTAAAGGAGGGGTGTTATACGTTTGACGTGTATGTGTGTCTGTCTGTGGCAATTTCGATTTGGAGGTTCTTAGCTGTATTATGTTTTATGAAGATCGAATTTACTAGTTTATGAACTACAAGAACTTAGCCAAAATGGGCTAGTGATATTTTTGGGCCGGGGATATTTTAAAAGTTAAAATTTTTAAATAATTATATTCGGCTGTAAAAATACTATACATATATCGATAACTACATTGTGTGAATAACGATTTATCAAAGCCCAATAGAGATGTAGTCGATAAATAATCGATATAATTTCGTTTGTATATCACAGTTAATTGAGACCGATGCCTCAATGTTTATATATAACGAATTAATAAGATACCTATCAGAATGACTAGAGAGGCATAGACTCAAATGAGGTTAATATCACTGCCTTGCTCGACTATACTAATCGCTTTGAATAAATTTACATACTGATTACCACTAGATCACTGTACTGTTTGTGACTTGTGTGATTTGAATTAGTGTATTTGTATAGGTTTCTTGGATGTTGTAGTGTGCTGCATACAGGGTAGACTGGGAACCTAGTGTTAAGACACTCTGTTTCCCACTTTCCGCTGAATTTTCTAGGCATTGCGTGTTAAGACGTCGCGTCTCGACACCAGAAAAGAAAATATTAAATACTTCATTAATTCCTTGAATAGGAATCGAATCCACGACCTGTCGCGTTTACAGTTACAGACTTTTGCCACGTTTCTTAGATAGTTTCATAAAAAATATTTTTTACTCGGTCAATTAAACTTCACGCTCAAGCAGTTGTTATAGAATCGTCTATAATATTAACTCGATTCTCGATTGCGATCGGACATTGATTCACTATACATCATGCATTTTAATGTACTTATATATATTATTAAACCGTGTTGTCCACGTGAAATATAATTTGCGAGAACCAACACCGACGCAAATGATAAATTCTGATGAATTTTGTCGCTTCAACAACTTTATTTATATCCCAAAGCGGACGTATCGCGTTACCTGCCTCGGGCGTGCCATCACTCATATCGCAAAAACCCCACAGCCCCGACCGAGGACCGGCGAATTAAAATTTTAATATCGATTTCTCGATGTAATTGATTGATGTGATAAAATAAATCGCACCGCGGGACAGGTTACGGCCCCGCGTATAGTGATTGCGGTGCGAATCGATACTTATTATGGTTAATGATTCTCGATATTGTGTTTGTTGTTTCGTTTGTCTCTAAATGGTTGGTTTAGTTTGATGTATTGTTTTATATTTTTAATATTTTAAAGTGTAATTCTTACTTAAAAAAACATATTTTAAAAACCGGGATTTCAATGTGGACCTCTTGAGGACTTGAGTTTCACGCTGTATCCCGCACACAGCAGGGTAGACAGAGGGAACCCAGTGTTAAAACACTCCGTTCCCCGCTTTCTGCCGAATTCTGGAGGCATTGCGTGTTTTCTAAAATAAATATAGTATTTTGTTTTTCATAACACTGTTGATTGTATCTAACCGATTTTAACCTTTATCCATCTATTAGGTATGTAAATTATTTAAACATCAATTATTAATTTATGGTAATTGATGATTGATTAGCTCATCCGTGTCAATTCAATTAATTTCTTTCTTTAATGTCAATAAAGAAATCCCTTCTTATTTACAAATCAACTAGTCGCCCACACGCGGCTTCGCCCGCTTAAACTTATTGTTATATCATACAAAAAAATATATAAATTGTAGCCTATGTGTTATTCTGATGTATAAGCTATATTAATATAAAGTTCTAGCTAAATCCGTTTAGTAGTTTTTGCACAAAAGTGAAACAAACACCATCCATCCTCACAAAGTCACATTTATAAATGTATTGTATTAGTAGGATAAAAATCAAATAAATCAGCTTCACGCTATATCCCGCATACAGCAGGGTAGTCAGAGGGAACCTAGTGTTAAGACACTCAGTTCCCCACTTTCTGCCGAATTCTGGAGGCATTGCGTGTTGAGTGGCAGAACTCAACGCCGCGCTTAATCTCGACACCAGAGCGAAGAAATGGAAATATAAATTTAAGTTAATATTTCATAGTAGGATATTATTATATAGTAGAAATAGAAATATTTCATAGTAGGATATTACTATATAGTAGTAATAAGCTTTCAAGAGCGCAGTTTACATTATCAGGACAACAGAAGTCGTAAGGAGTCAGCAGCTGTCGACTCGACTACTGTGCGGGCAATTATTGGCTTAATTAGGATGTAAGGCCGGAGGCCCGCGGCGCCGACGGACCGCGCTCCAGCAAACAGCGTTATTATTTCCGCTTCGTATTCTACTACGGTTGTTACGTGTTCATTCATTATGCTATGGACTATTTAAATTATAATATATTTCAACACTACGTGGTAAATTGATTTGAAATTTGTTGTGTTGGTTGTTGGATAAGTTAAAAAAGAAACTGCTGTATCCCGCACACAGCAGGGTAGGCAGAGGGAACCTAGTGTTAAGACACTCCGTTCCCCACTTTCCGCCGAATTCTGGAGGCATTGCGTGTTGAGTGGCAGAACTCAACGCCGCGCTTAGCCTCGATACCAGAGCGAAGAAATGGAAATATAAATTTAAGTAAATATTTCTTCTCCTCGAGTGGGGATCGAACTCACAACCAGTTGGTTTTACAGTCACACCTCGTGCCACTGCGCCACGACTGGCCTCTTGCATAAGTTACTCCTTCGATATTGGTTGAGGCAAATCGAATTACAGTTGTTTTTTCGAATTCTAAAGGTATTGCGTGTTGAGTGGCGGTACTGAAAATATTAAATATTTCGTTTTCTAGAATGGGAATCGAATCCACAACATGACGCGTTTAGTGACACGCTTCTGCCCCTAAATCGATGTTTTTCTAAAGCCGATGTTACTTTAAAGCTGACTACTTAATAATCTAAATGTCATTTAAAATTATATTTTTAAAGACCGCTATCGTCTAGCACGTTTTATTATGCACCCGACGATAAATTCTGAAGTCTCAACCGTCATAAACCCATTAAAATAGCACGATGTACGGATCCGTCGACTGCGTCGGCTTACGTGTCGAGGCGACTTACAAACGGTCAACCGAGCTGGGCGACTGGTCCGTGGTTATGTTGGTGGGAGCTATAATCCGCAGCCGGCTTGTACCTGGCCGTCTCTTTGTTCGAGTGGAAAGTTTTGCCAGGAGCAGGATTTGTTGTTAAACGTTCACCAAATATATAAATACGAATGTTACTGTTACTGTTACTGGTTAACACTTTTGGAAGTTTGGCTCGGTTTTGTTGCAAATGAGCAATTTAGTTTGTTGAAGTCGGGACTAATGAATGTTTTAAAAATATGAGTTTCGGAGAACGTTTATTACATTTTTTTCTTAGGGTCTCCGCTGTATCCCGCACATAGCAGGGTATGTCTATCCTGGGGAACATAGTGTTAAGACACTCCGTTCCTTAATATCCGCAATTTTTTTGAGGTATTGCGTTTTGAGTGGCGGAACTCAACGCCGGGCTTTTAACATTGGGCCAGAGCGAAGAAATTAAAATATCAGTACATGATTATTACATGAATATAAATTTCAATATGTATTTATATACTTTAACGAGTATGATGTTCAAATTGAAAATATTAAAAAAAGGTCGAAATTGGTGCCAAGAATGCAATTAATGAATCATTCGCTTCACTTAGTAGACTATTTTTATGCTTACGAAAGTAATGATGGAATAAACAAAATAATTGAGCATTTTGTCGACTAGACTACGAACTAATAAAACCTTCACAAATGGAGTGCAGGGGAGCCGGGGTTCAAAAGCTGGTTTTTCGTTACCGTTTTTTTGTGAAGCGCCATTTTGCCCTTTTTTGTGCCCGCGTTGTTTACTAATGGGTTCTGTTGGGTTCGACTTAAGATAATAATTTAAGTTTTTTTCTCGCCCATGTGTTGCACTAGTTTTTGCCGCCGGAAATGCGAGAATGCTGTTCGGTCGGATTAAAATTTATTTGTTGATCTTTCGGCTTAATCTGTTGGCATACGAGCGCTCGCATCCCATCCCGTACGCATCGTGTTTTTATTTCGGTTCGAGGCGGGGGATTACCGCTTTTTTTTTTATTCACTCCCGTTAACACCAATGTGCTTGTTTATAAATCTTTATTACCCCATTTAATTACACAGTGGTAGTGCTATCACCCCAGCAATTTTTCATCGCTGGCAATACCGACCACCATAATCGTTATCGCCGTTTAATCAATCACCACTCTCGTTTAATTCCCCAATATCCTGCGGTCCAACTAACAATTACACGAGAGGGTCCCGTATCGGCGACGGCCAGCTCCGTGGCAATAACATAAATTGTCACGGCCTGCCGGAGGGCCCCGGGAGGAGGCCCGTGCACACGCCCCCTCCCCCCTTCACGTGCTCAGATTGCTGTCGACTCGACAATCAATATTCAATCTCTTTGACGTTGTGCTCTCCCTACTTTTCTTACTTTGTGTCGGCGGTGTAGTGCAGTTGAAAGGAGCAGCGCCGCTTAAGTCTATCGATGTGTCACTTTCGTTTAAATTTTTCTTTAATATCTATGTATATTTTTATCTTTTTAGTAAAGTAAAAAGTGGAATGGTTCTTTTTTTATTATACCTTTTGTAAAGTTTATTACTTTGTGTTATTTACATCATTGTATTTTTTATGTAGATAATACAAACAAATTGTAGTAAAAATATGTTTTTTGTTTTGGCTTTGATTTAAACACAAATAAAAATATAATATGACTGTAAACTTTTATTTGAAATCACTAGATCGTCGATTTTAGCATAATAGATTTTATGTTTCCATTCTGTAAGCACATAATTAGGAAGTAGAATATTGTATGAATATTTATATATAGGTAACAATAATTATTAATTAACATAAGCCGTCATGGCTCATGGCCACAAAGGGTGTAAATGTAACACGACCGTTGTGGGTTCGATTCTCGCTCGAAAGAATGAATTATTATTTATTAATATTTTCATTTCTTCGCTCTGGCAGCAAGGAAAAATACTGGCGTTGAGTTCCGCCACTCAACACGCAATGTTTCGACTAATTCTCCGGAAAAGGGCAACGGAGTGTCTTAGCACTACATTTTTCCTTCTGCCTACTGTGCTGTGTGCGGGATACAGCGTTAAACTAATCAATTTTTTAATAATAATTATTTATTAACATAACGTTAAGCCGATTTTCTCTCATAATTAACAGAATTAGAACAAACGCATATATGATACAACATCAGCGGAGATCAGAACCAGTCGGACCCACGTCACTTATCCCTAACTTATAATTGAAAGCTGGCATCTCGGGTCCAAAGCCGGGTGTATCGCGTTATTAGGCGCGCATACGTAATTTGTTTGTTAAAGACGGCGGCACGCAGTTATACCCGCTGTGAATAATTTAAATTCATCCCCTCGCTCGGGGGGTGTTGGGGGTGGCTCGGGGTGGCCGCCCCCCTTATCGATTGTGAGCGGCTGCGCCACAGCGTATGTATGCTGTTCATATTACGGCCACTTTCGGCGGTACTATGCTCCCCTGGTACGACAGAACACAGATTCTCGGTATGCCGCAAAACTAGCTCGCCTCTTATATATATATAAACTTGATACGCCAACTGACACGGAATAGAGTTAGATCGACTTAGTTAAGTACCAGTTTTGCAACTGTACTAAGTAGGTACTAATCGATGGAACGAATCGATTAACTTATCTTCAATTGATTCCACAGATTATTCGAATTATTTTCCATTAAAACACGGCGGAAAGTGGGCAACGGAGTGTCTTAACACTAGGTTCCCTCTGCCTATCGTACTGTGTGCGGCGTGAAGCTGATTATTTTCTATTAAAACCCAAAGAACTTTTATTATTAATATCTATATAATATCAGACCAATAAAAAACTACAGCAATATTCTACGGCAAACATTAAAAATCGTATCGCCATATGAATTATTCATGAACTTGCCTACTTGCTTTTGTAATGCAAATTCCATTTTGATTTCAATAATTGCATTCCAGACACGTAATGATATCTTATAAAAAGTTTTATGAGTTCTTTTTTTATCTGTGCGAGGCGGCGTACGTATTACTTATCAACCCCACGAACGGAAAATGGCCGGATTTATTTGATATTTTACTGTGTACGCGAACGTGTGTAAATGTTTGAACACAGCGACGTATTTCCGAGACACATTGCAGTGGATTTAAAGATAAAAAATAAATAAATCAGCTTCACGCTGTGTGTGGGCACAGAGCAGGGTAGGTAGAGGGAACCTAGTGGTAAGACACTCCATTCTCCACTTTCCATCGAATTCTGGATATATTCCGTGCTGAGTGGCGGAACTCAACTCCGTGCTTTATTTCGACACTAAGGTATGGAAATATAAATTTAAGTAAACATTTCATTTCCTCGAGTGGGGAACCTCGAGCCTACAACCAGTCTCGTTTACAGTCACATTTGATGCCCCTGTGCCTAAAGTTTGTGTGTGCTTTGTGTCTTTTTCTCTAATCTATCGTGACTTCTCCACAAATCACTTAAGTCGATGAGACCACACATAATATAGGTACGTTTCGTTTCGGTATCTGCATATACAAGTCGCGCCGTTGCCCCGAGATTAGATGGCAATCTGTGGACCGATCCGTCATTATTGTCATCAAGTTTTTTTATTACATTGTAGAGATTAGTCCACATTGATAAGTTTTGTTGTTTTATATTATGAATCACGTTTATAAAAAGCATAATTTAAGCTGTATTATCTTATATTAAACCCTTATGTTTAAATAATAATTTATCCTTTTCTATTTTATTATCATAAAATAAATATACAATTATATTCAAACTAATTACAAACCAGCAGATATAATGTTACTTCCATGATAAATGCTTGTAATAAATAAACCGAAGCCAACATTTATCAGGAACATTATTTCGCTGAAAAGCCGTTAATCCGCCTCTAATTCGGCGTGTTTACCGTAATATTTTGATGCTTCGCCTACGTAACCGTCCACGTCTATTTTAGTAAGTAATGGTTCGAACGTTACGATCGGGAACCCGGTACCGTTTTGTGTTTACTGCTATAGAGTATATATGTCTGAATCGTGGCGCATAGGGCACAAGTGTGTGACTGTAAACGCGACTGGTTGCGGGTTCGATTCCCACTCGAGGAAATGAAATATTTATTAAAATTTATATTTTAATTTCTTCGCTCTGGTGTCGAGTTACAGCGCCGCGTTGAGCTCCGCCACTCAATGCGCAATTCAGAATTCGGCGGAAAGTGGGGAACAGTATCATAACACTAGGTTTGCCTACACTGCCATCTGCGGGATACAGCGTGAAGCTGATTTAATTTATAAAATATATCGTGTATTTGTATACTGCCACTTATATCGTTGACACGCTTACGCGTAAATAATCCTGGCATATTCTCGAATGAAAGAATACAGAAATAAAATATGCTTATTTTGTTTGTAGACGTACAAAATGTACTGAAAATTATTATAGCTTTCTCATGATTGTAATAAAGATGTTGAACAAAGTTGTTTAACATGTTTATGTTCGTCGAATCTATGTATTCTGGAATGACTAAGATCTTTTAGTATCTTATATTTTATACCTATATCGTTTTAGTTGGTTCTAGTGTTTTTGAATACTTTTAATGTTTTAGACGAAGTAAACAAATTACGACTGCTCTGTTTCTCAATTTTTGCGCGTTACTTTTTTTTGCATTCACGCTGTATATCACGGTACGTATGCTACCTTGCTATGTACAAGGTATCATAGAAACCTAGTGTTATGACTCCGTTCTCTTTAAGATACATCCGTTCACCACTTTAATTTCGCATATTATAATGTAAAATCAATGCTTAAACTTAAAATATTTATATGAAATTCCATAACACAAATCACATATAAGTATATCAAATAACAAAATACTGATTAATGTTAAATATTATTCAAATATACAAGAGACTATGAAATCTTTAATACAACGGTTACGTCAGAGCGGCATATTTACGAGCGGTGCGAGCCTCGAAACCAATTTGGTATCTTGTGATGAATTGCGTAGTGTAATGTGCGGCTGAAGCCATTCATCTGAAACGATGCCAACGGCCATAAGCACCCACTAATTATTATTTAATCTGTATTGCCGGCCACAGAGCTGACTCATTTTGTTTTTTTTTTTTATTTTTTTTTTATAATCTGTCTTCTTATGCTTTGAAACGATTTGACGTAAGGCCTAATCATTAAAAAAAGTATTTACATTAGTAATGTATTTAAACAATGATTCACTCGTTATATTTATTTTAAGAAATATTAAAACTTTACTTGCGGCGTTGAGTTCTGCCACTCAACACGCAATGACTTCAGAATTCGGTAAAAATTGGGGAACTGAGTGTCTTAACACTAGGTTCCCTCTGTGTACTGCTGTGTGCAGGATACAACGTGAAGCTGATTTTTTTTCAAATTATGCTTAATATATTATATGCAAGTATATGAAAAAAAAAGCAAAGTAATTAGTGCGCTGGCATCTAGGTTACATCAAGTAATAGGTCGTTTTCTGAACGCCCCCGCCATCTTGCAGCGCGTCTCCATTTCGTGAGTGGATACACTCATTTATTTTTATCAGCGTGCAGCGCGAATGTGACGGGTTATCTGATAAATGTTTAAAATAAAACGCCTCGCTGTGCATGTCCCGGCAAATCGACTTAATTATTTATTTATTTATATATATCGACACGACCATATAACGTATCATTTTAAAAATATAATTAAATCTGCAGATGTTACTCTGGATACTTTAGATTTGAAACATGCCTTCTTACAGTGTGATTTAAGTTCAGGAATCCACGATACTGTTCTTATAAATAAATAAATAAATCAGCTTCACGCTGTATCTCGCACACAGCAGGGTAGGCAGAGGGAACCTAGTGTTAAGACACTCAGTTCCCCACTTTCTGCTGAATTCTGGACGCATTGCGTGTTGAGTGGCAGAACTCAACGCCGCGCTTAACCTCGACACCAGAGCGAAGAAATGGAAATATAAATTTAAGTAAATACTTCATTTCCTCGATTGGGTATCGAACCTACAACCAATCGGTTTTACAGTCACACCTCGTGCCGCTGCGCCACGACTGGCCTCAATATTGTTGTTATAGAATTATTAAACATATCTATCTATCTATCTATAGCAAAAAAAATCTTTCAACCTTTTCTAAAGTCACATCGAAACAAAGGATGAAATAAAAGAGTGTTGATTTTGAAAGAATGAAACAGATGAATCCAAGCACACATGCAGTTAAAATATAAAATAACAAAGAAGCGTGCAGCGTCGAATAACAAAAGAACATAGCCGCTTGTATTTTCCAACGTAAAATGCGAGTTTATTTTCCCCCCCAAAACTCTTTCATTTTGTATGACTCGTGTCGGAATGCAACATATTATTTCAAATTCTTCTCTGCGTTCTATTTACTTTGTAGTTTCCGTGTGGTTAACACTCGACTGCAACTTATATTTTATTGTTATTGTTATACCCAGTATGGTTTGTGCTGGAGTTCCTCTGTTTGAACATCTTATATGTATAATTATAGTGAGGCCAGTCGTGGCGCAGCGGCACGAGGTGTGACTGTAAAACCGACTGGTTCTGGGTTCGATCCCCACTCGAGGAGATGGAATATTTATTTAAATTTATATTCTCTTTTGTTCGCTTTGGTGTCGAGGTTAAGCGCGGCGTTGAGTTCTGCCACTCAACACGCAATGCCTCCAGAATTCAGCAGAAAGTGGGGAACGTAGTGTCTTAACACTAGGTTCCCTCTGCCTACTCTGCTGTGTGCGGGATACAGCGTGAAGCTGTTTTTTTTTTTTTTATTATAGTGAATTATATGGAACTAGTTTTATTATACGTAGTCAAAGCGTAACTTGCTTAGAAATTCATGCTGAAGCTTCGAGTTTGAATAAAGAAACCGATCAAGTGCGAGTCGGACTCGTCCACCTAGGGTTCCGTAACTATTTCAAGATTGTATGCCAACGAAAAGTACAATTTTGTATGAAGTAAACTATAATTATTTATAGTTTACTTCATACAAAATTGTACTCTTGTAATGTTTTTCGATTTTTCCCCCTTAAGTTCTCCTATAAACTTTGATTACGTGAAATTCATACAAAATAAAGCAAAATCGATGCATAAATTCTCGTATCTTTTCAACTTGATACCTATACGCGGTCTCGAGATAAATGGTCTTGACAAATAGACAGACAAATATACAACAAATTGATCCTATAAGGGTTTAATTTTAGTTTATTGTATCACGGAACCCTAAAACCGAAACGAAATGAAGTCCACAATTTCAAGAAGCTAATACACATTTTCCTGGATGTAATCGAAGTTCCACAAACTAAAGCAGAAGCACCAGGCGAACAGGAAGGCGTGGAGCGGACCGATTGCAAATGAAGCGGAACCTGCGGCGGGAACAATTTCCTTCGGGCGCAGCCGACGGGCGACAACGAATTGAATAAAGTTTCGCGCCGCGATAATTGCCACCAGGGCACCATGAACACCGAGCACGTCTATAATGAGACGGCTTCTTTAATGAAAATACTGAGTGCATGCTTGGAGTGAGCGAGCTCTGTACAAGTTGGCATTGGCGAACCCGCTTTCGATTGGTTTTGTAGTTTTTATTGACAGTACGTACCTACGGAACGAGATTGATAAATTACCCGAGGTCTTGACGCCATTATGATAAAATAAAACAATACTGTATAAAATATACAACTTTGTACTTCAGATTGTTTATACCTTGTAAGTAGAGGTGTTTAATTGATTGTTGTTAACATTGTATTATTTATATTTTTATATTTTTTCTTACCTTATATAATTGTCATTATATATTGAACATTAATGATAAGGAATTGATACAATGTTATCATTTATATCAATGAAAATGGTTTCATGTTCAATTAACTAATAAAGCAGTTTTGTTTTTATATTTTCGTTATGACACTGACACTGACATATTGGCAAATAGTTTATGTACAATTACAATTTATGCAATAGAATATTAAACCAGATAAATTTAGCTTTTAATAAATATTATAGCGTAAATATTTCTGTCGCTTTTATTATCAGTGATAAATAAAATGAAATATGAATTATACTATCAATTGAATAACAAAATATACAAATACATATCCAAGTGGATGATTATACAAATTCAATTTACAATACCAATTTTGTGGGACAAAAATAACTATTTTAATCTGTAACGAATAATAATTTATAATATAGGCTCTATTATTAAGAAAATACAGTCTAGTAGTAAATTGAAGAGTTGAAGAGCTACGGCCACGTACGGCTCAGTGGCGGAATCGCGGTCAAGTGTGTTGATCTTGTTTGTCTTGTTAACATGGCTATAGAGCTCGAGTACTTATTATAATAATGGCTTACTTAAGGTTTCACTCAGCCTTTGTTACGACGTACGTTTCCGAGTAATAATGTGCTTGATATTTTTGCAAATTTTTGTATGTATATAAAATTTTATATACTCTTGAGTCAAGTCATGGATAGGTTGCGGGTTCAATTCGCACTAGATGAAATAAAATATTTTATATTTTTATTTGGATACGAGGCAAAGCGCGGCGTTGAGATCTGCCTCCAGTATTCGGCGTCAAGTGAGGAACGGAGGTATCTTAATAGGAACGGAATGCCTTAACACTAGATTCCCAGGTTTCATCTGCCTAGCCTGCTACGTGCAGAGTACAGGTGAAGCTAAAAAACAAAAAAAAATCCTTTATTTGTATTAAAAAAAATTTTATTTGTTATTACAAACGAAACGTTTATGCTGTTTATGTTCGTTGTTTTTATCTCTTTCCCCGTATGTTTACGTTGAAAGTTAATTCAAGAATATATTTATTAGCTATTTTTAAATAAACTTTCGACATAAAACATTAAAAAAATCGAGTATCGCCGTGAATATTTTTATGTTGTCCAATAAAATGTCAATTTCATTCTTATTTTTATTCTACTTGGCGCAAAAAAACTCTGAATACCGTTGTCTCATTACTAATGTAAGAATATAAAATAAAAGATTGAATAAAAAATGAAACGGAGTTAATTAAAATGCATTGTTTGTAAAGCCAGCGGACAAAAAATAAATTATTTACCTCCGCGCAAAAAGGCGGAGTACCTATTAAGGATAAAAAGTAATAGCCATTAAATATGGCGTGCTGTTGACACCTGGTGTAAGTAACTAGAATAGAGTTTCTGACATCGTATCGTTCTATTAATTCATATTTACATTTAATAATTTTTTTTATTACCTCCGTTCTCTCCTCCGTTCATATTATCATATTTTCGCTCTGGTGTCGAGGCAAAGCGCGGCGTTAAGTTATGCCACTCAACACGCAATGCCTCCAAAATTGGGGAGCAGTGTCTTATCACTAGGTTCCTCCTGCCTACACTGCTGTGTGCGGTATACTGTGTGAAACGTTTTTATTTTATTCGTTATTTTTAACATAATAAATTAATAACACATCGTTTATTTGAAAGTCAACATTATTGTACAGAACCCAAGGTGCCTTTTCATACTCTGATAACATTTATTATTATATTAATAATATATTTACTTTAAAAACTTTAATAAAAATTGATTTATTTTAAATATCACAATATTTCACAAGCGTGCCATTTATTTTTATCACTAACATTAGTTATTATATAAAAATAAGTTATAAATATTAGTATAAAAATAAGTTAATAAATTTCAGAAAAAAAAAAATATTTTTTTTTTATTATATAAATACACAGAGTATTAATAGAGTTGTGCGTGATAAATGTTAATAATAATTATTCGGCGCGACGCAAATGAAAAGTGATGGTCAATTATTTTTCTTCTTGCGATAAATAATTTGACATATGACAAATGGACAACTGTTGTTAATGATGTTGATGTTGATCATTAACTGGAATGTTGCACCTTTTTTAATCTGTCACATTTTTTTCACTTCAATAACCTTTTAAATATCTAGATATATAATTTTCGCACCCAAAATAGAACACATTTCACAACACTATCAGTTTCACAATTCGATACTAATTGTAAAATAATTAACAGATCAAAACGTGTGGAATACAAACAGGTTATTTAATAGCTATTATCATGCAAATACCAAGATAGATTACACGATGCACGCCGCCATGACCCCGTGAGCATGGGGGAACCAACATGGCCGTCGCTCCGGCGATTATAGAGCGTCGTGACAGATGAGTGAATACGGTGATCGCGATGACTAAAAAATACAACAGCTGTTTCGGTAAAAAATTGTACGATTACGTTTCTGGTAAAAAATATAGATGGTTTTTTTTTGTGTGAGCTATAACTATAACAATGACGTAAGCTTTGAGGGTTTTTTTTATTATTATTGTAGCCGTAGCTAATGGACTGTGAAAATATAAAGTTTTATAAAATATCTAAATAAAAATGCACAATATTATATAATAATATCTAGAATATATTTGCTAAATTTTATTATTAATCTCGTGATTTTTTAATAGGCTGTTAGATATTAGGGTATCTAACAGCCTATTAATATTAAACAAATTATTAGGAAGGACAAAAGTCTTAAAGTATGAGTATATAAGTATTATAAAAAGATTTTCACGATTACGAAAATAGATTTATATTCTCTACTAAATAAAATAAATGTCAATTTTGTATGTTTTGACACTTTCGTATGGTATAAAAAACACAAAAAAAAACAAATTTGGCAAATTTACACTCTAGACCGACAATAAAAAAAATCGATATGTCATTTAAAATCGATATTCCCAATGCGCTCGTTGAATCGAACAGATTTCATCCGTCGCGAAGCATTTAAGCAATGTAGGCGAGCTGGCCATTATATCGTAAATCATTGTTGACGCGCCGCAGTAATTGGCTGGCCGACCGCCGCCCGCCGGTCTCACTCGATTGCCTCTCTATTGATGCTACCCTGGTACCGCGGTTTCGAAACCGACTTGTAGATGGATGGATTGCTTCATTTCTAGTTGTGACTAAGCGAATCTTTCTCCATCCAATATGTCGTTAGGGAAGTACGTTATTATAAATAAATATAAGTGGCTATTAATGTATCTATTTATATATATTTATTTTGGTAAATAACACAAAAGACATTGGATAAAAACGAATTTCTCATTTGTTAGTTATATTTTTTATAGTTTAACGCTGTTTACTTTAACCAGAAGGAACCTGGGAACCTAGTGCTAAGACACTCTGTTCACATTAAAACAGTTCCGAACTTTATGCCGAATTCTGGAGATATTTATCGAGTCACGAAACTAAACGCCGCAAACATTATTTATTAGTTATATACACTTACAAAATATTGCTTAATTTAAAAACCGTTAATTAGTTGAAATAATAAACGGGAAAATTACACAAAAACACAGTCGATTGCTAAAACCATTGCATCACATAAAAAATACAAAACCAACCGCTACATTTTTTTTTAAAACGCTCGAGTTGGAAAGTGGAAAAAAACGGCAATATTTTTCGGCTAGGACTAACTTGCACGGCTTTCGTTTTTTGTCGAAAAAAAAACGTGAACAAATTTCCCGCGACTTTTTTATTTAAACGTCATGTTCGTCTGCATTCTGAATAAAATATATATTTTGTGACATTGAATATTGTTTTACTTTAAATAATAAAATCACATACATACTAAAATATTTTGCTCGAAATAACATTTCATAAAATATTTCGTTTATTTGAGAGCAGTTTTATTTTTAGTATACATATTTGCGAAGAAAGCTGAACAACAAAAACATTTTGATTTTAACAAGCTGTCATAATTTGTACGAGATAATTTAAAATAAAAATGTCTTAAGAAAAACTTGGCGAGTAAAATTAGAAAGCAACTAAAATAAAACAGTGAATCAATCGACGGTCTTGCTGCTCGGTGCTCTGGCAATTGTTTCGAATGCACTGTTCCGAGAAATTATTTATTTTTATTATAACTTTTATTTTTTATTTATTTTGATTCATATTACGTATAATAGAATAATCTGATTTTACTTGTGATGCTTGGGAGTTTGTGAATTGTTTATTTATACATATATATTTTTACTTTATTTACTTAAATTTATATTTCCATTTCTTCGCTCTGGTGTCGAGGCAAAGCGCGGCGTTGAGTTCTGCCACTCAACACGCAATGCCACCAGAATTCGGCAGCAAGTGTGGACCGGAGTGTCTTAACACTAGGTTCCCTCTGCCTACCCTGCTGTGTGCGGGATACAGCGTGAAGCTGATTTATTAATTAATTTATTTTATATATTTTTAAATAAATATACTTTCGGTCTCTCATATTGACAGCTAAAAGAGACAGTGACTTTTGTTCTTCTTTTTTATACACTCCTGTCAAAGTCAAAGTCACGAATTATCTTCTAAATCGGAAACTTCTCCATCTGTCGCCATCTTGACATTTGACTTGACAACTTAACTCATAAATGTAAAAAAAAGATATTTTTTTTATTAAATTAGTTTGTTAGTGATCTAAGTTAATTATTAAAGAATGCCAATTGCAAGATAGTTACGAACGACTAACATTACGGTAGCATTTGCTTCCACGTATGTGTACAGCGATTGTTAATTACAATCTGTCTTCAATTAGCTTTATTAATCCAATTACAGCTAGCCATAGTCCAGATCCAGGTCCAGGTGGAGCTATTGCTTGTCTTATAATAAAATATATTATAGAATTACTATAACATTTTATTGAAAATAATATTTCTGGACGAAAGTTATCAAGGCATGAAATATATAATATTTTAATTTATCAAATGTTTAAACTGAATGTGGCTGAAAGAGAGAGAATAAGAACTATTAGTTAATAAAACCATCGAGTAAATACTGACAGAAATAAAAATATATTTACTTAAATTTATATTTCCATTTCTTCGCTCTGGTGTCGAGGCAAAGCGCGGCGTTGAGTTCTGCCACTCAACACGCAATGCCACCAGAATTCGGCAGCAAGTGTGGACCGGAGTGTCTTAACACTAGGTTCCCTCTGCCTACCCTGCTGTGTGCGGGATACAGCGTGAAGCTGATTTATTAATTAATTTATTTTATATATTTTTAAATAAATATACTTTCGGTCTCTCATATTGACAGCTAAAAGAGACAGTGACTTTTGTTCTTCTTTTTTATACACTCCTGTCAAAGTCAAAGTCACGAATTATCTTCTAAATCGGAAACTTCTCCATCTGTCGCCATCTTGACATTTGACTTGACAACTTAACTCATAAATGTAAAAAAAAGATATTTTTTTTATTAAATTAGTTTGTTAGTGATCTAAGTTAATTATTAAAGAATGCCAATTGCAAGATAGTTACGAACGACTAACATTACGGTAGCATTTGCTTCCACGTATGTGTACAGCGATTGTTAATTACAATCTGTCTTCAATTAGCTTTATTAATCCAATTACAGCTAGCCATAGTCCAGATCCAGGTCCAGGTGGAGCTATTGCTTGTCTTATAATAAAATATATTATAGAATTACTATAACATTTTATTGAAAATAATATTTCTGGACGAAAGTTATCAAGGCATGAAATATATAATATTTTAATTTATCAAATGTTTAAACTGAATGTGGCTGAAAGAGAGAGAATAAGAACTATTAGTTAATAAAACCATCGAGTAAATACTGACAGAAATAAAAATATAAAAGAAAACACAGAGTGAATGGCCGGTAACTTGACGTCTATTATAAATTAATGTTCAGACGAAGAAGCAGTAACCTTAGCGTTTGAGTGTTTTATAAAACTTTTTGTTCTCCTTTGAATTGTTCCATAGCGTGAATTATTGGCACTCATAAAGACGTTCGCGAGTGGTTGGGGGGTGGTGACAAAAGGAGAGCACAAACGATGGTCCATTTGTCGGCGAAAGCTTTATTTCCAGAGCTTTAGCCCCGTATTATCCGGGAGGGAACCTTTCGTGACGGGATTCCGAATTAAGGTTTATTTTTAGTCTCTTTCATATCGAGAAAAGTAACCCCCGATGTGAATAGGTTAATTATGCAATGGAACAAAAGCTGTGAGTAGGTTTTTTTGCTAACATTCAGTGGCCGGTGAATGTCCTATGTAGGTATAGATCGAATTAATATAGGAGCAGCATTGACAGTTTGAGAGATTGCCTATTTCACGGAAACATAGCTCGCTCTTTTGTTGTCTGAATGAACAGTTTATTTTATATTGTTCAGTTTTATTTTTTGATTTATTTTCCCTAAAATTTTGCACAAAATTTAATTATGACATAACTCATTATTTTAACCAGATTGACAATATTTATCTTAATTGATTACTTTATAATAAATAAATGTAAAATAAAGCTGATTTTAAACGCAAACATCCATGTTTCTGTAATATATTGAGGATATTATTTGATTATACCCGTTTTATACCAAATTATATTTACATTTTTAATATAACACGTTATCGCTACGCCTCCGAGATATTTAGATTAAATAAAATGTATTCCAATTACCAATGAACACGTTACAGCAGTCGTAAAAGGCTTATCTCCGAAATATAATACGTATTCATACGTTATTGGAAAAAACATTCCACGCCATAGTTTTAGTTGTTATAACTAACATCTGCCAGCGCTCATTTTGTAACTGCGCACGGTATTTCTAAACTGCAGTTTGATTTTCAAGCGAAATTGACGGGTAATCAGAAAGTCGAATCACTAAAAGTTTTATATTGCAACGCGAACGGGCGCCCCTATCTGGCGCTCACAGCGCACTCTACATTCTAGATTGTTCACGGTAGAGCACACAGGCATAGAGCCGGGGCTCACATCGAATACAACAAAATCGATTTTAGCCACGCCAGTTTTCAGTTCGATTCACTATGTCCGAATAAATCTCGATTGAGTCGCGCGCTCGTGTAAGCACCGGTTATTTGATCCACCTATAACGTGACTTGTGAAATATAGATTGAATGTTGCTTTTGATCTGAACTGTTGTTTAATGTCTTTGTTTTTTTTAAAAATTTTAAAATATAACTTTTTATGTTACGTTTTATAGGTAATAAAAAATAGTCTGTTTTATTCTATAAAATTATATTTAAAAAGTTATTTTAGTATGTTCTATTTTTTTATTATATTCTTTTTCTCTTCACTTTATATGCTGCACACGGCATGGAAGGAAGACACTAGTGTTAAGACACTTCGTTCTCTATTTTCCGCCAAACTCTGGTGGCATTGCGTGCTTGAGTGGCAGAATTCAACGCCGCGACAGCAGAGCGAAAAAAAAGGAATAAATGTTTCTCTTCCTCGAGTGGGAATCGAACGTACCACCTCACAGTCACACGCTTGTGACTGACCTTTAGTATATCTAATGTTCTAATTTATTATTATTTTTATAATACACATAATAAAAAAATGTATTAGTTAAGCACAACACTAAAGCAATAACAGAATATTTTTATCTTTCGCAGGTAAGACCGAAGCGAGCGAACGGGTGAGAATTTTGTTCTCTTTGCGGTCAGAGCGACATGTGCGAACTTTATTACCGGTTTTATAGTCGAGTGCCGAGTTTTTCCTTAATGACCTCTATATCAATAATGTCGGGCATTAGGCGGTCAAGCGCGACCGTTTCGCTTCGCTCGCTTTCCTCTCAGTGTCGACATGTTTGTGTTGATAGTAGCAAACGGTAAACGTTACTCTGTAGGTGATAATAGCTTTGCTAAGTATGTCTGTCTTTATGTAATGATGTTATTTTATAATAGTATTTACTTATGAGGAAAAGTTATATTTTATTTATTATATATTTATATATGTTAGTGTAGACTAGTAACGCGTAAATTAAATTATTCATTTAGTTCTATTTGCCTTTATTGCCCAAAGAACTCTACCAGACAAATTCTATATCAAAACTTTTATAGTTCTACCCTCATTTTGTTTTCTAATGTTGCCAAATTTTATTTTAAATAATAATTATTTACACTAACAAATTCTGTTAAAATATTCATAAAATAACCAAAACAAAAGATTACATTCACTAAAACACCAAACATCTATTAACAATAATTTTATTTACATAAGGCTAAATCGATTATACAACCGGTAATGTTTATACCGTCCCTATTAAATGCAATATTTTTTTCTACTCTCCATACGTTAGCATTACAATGCGTGAACGAGAACAAGCCATTGTTCGTGGAGTCGTTGATGCGTGAGAGCAACACCGCAGTATTATACGCTATAGAATATAATATCTATACTTATAATTAGAGGTGTTCGTTTTATTATATAACTGAACAAAAGAACCGATCTCTAAAAAGAATATTTGATCCGTTCAATTTCACCAACAACAACTTTGCGTTCATTTTTTGTCGCGTTCATTTTCATTGACTCTTTAAACGATCGCTCCGTCCGACTGCGATCATTCGCGTCACAAGAGAGAGGTATAGCGACATCTCGCTCACACGCACTCTTAATCTCGAATTTGAAAATTGGAATCCTTTGGTAGCGAGGATAGTAAGTCGTAATTGGTGAATATTTTTCACATTCTAAATTATGCTCTAATACCATTTGATAAGAACTATAATAGTAATGAGTACTTACATTTATTACACTTAAACGTTAGATTTTTTTATGATAATTTCAAAATTCTTATTAGGATAGAGGCCGGTCGTGGCGCAGCGGCACGATGTGTGACTGCAAAACCGACTGGTTGTGGGTTCGATCCTCACTCGAGGAGATGAAATATTTACTTAAATTTATATTTCCATTTCTTCGCTCTGGTGTCGAGGTTAAGCGCGGCGTTGAGTTCTGTCACTCAACACGCAATACCTCCAGAATTCGGCAGAAAGTGGGGAACGGAGTGTCTTAACACTAGGTTCCCTCTGCCTACCCTGCTGTGTGCGGGATACAGCGTGAAGCTAATTTTTTTTTTCTTATTAGTATTTGAGTATTTGGCAAAAAATAAATTTAAGTGTTATTATGGATTTTAATGGTTAATGACGTATTGTACACTTTTAATGGTTAATGACGTATTATATATATTAATTAGAAGGACGCTAGAAGTTTTTGTTCTTTTTTTCGCTTTCTTTTGCTTTTATTTGCTTATATTTAATTACGAAAGTGTAAAAAAGTGTTAGTTTTACGTTAGTGTAATCTTATTTTAGATTTAATAAGTTTAGATTTATATTTCTTTTCTTAAAAATGCCACGAAGAGGGCAAATGTGGAAGTATTTCAATATTGCGGAACATTAAATTACCTCTGTGTATATGTTGATAATAATAAGCTTCACGCTCTAACCCACGTACAGCAGGGTAGGCAGAGGGAACCTAGTGTTAAGACGCTCCAAATTTATTAAGACATTGCGTATAAAATAAAAATATTAATAAATAACAATTCATTCCCTCGAATGGGGATCGAATCCACAGCTATGTATATGTGTGTCCATTTTATTGGTAGTCTATATTAATTGTTAATTGTAATTTAACTTTAATTGGAGTTTTATTCTAGAAATAAAGATTTTATATTATTATTATGAATGCCTTAATTGACCTTCTTTACTTTTAATAAATAGTACGCGGATAATAGACGATCGATCTTTTTTAATTGTCTTTTGAAATTTATATTTAGATATAAATTATATATTAAAAAAAAAACTAAAAAATAGACTGATAACATCCGGACTCGAACTTAGGTCTTCTAGTTAAGGATTCGACCGACTTACCACTCAAGCTATCACAGCCACATTTTAGCCGGCGAAATATACTTTTGTATTCTAATGATATTTTGTACACGCTTGTAGCCCCCCTCCCCTGCGCCACGACGCCCGCAGTACTGAACATATAAAGAGAACTGAACGTAAAACTGAACATGTTCTTTAAACTGAACATATCGTTTGTTCTCGTTCACAAAAGTGAGCTGTTGTGCACACTCCTACGTTATAATAAAACTGTTAGTCGTCTGTCTGTACTTGGATGATATATGAAACAAGCTATTTTTCGGATCATTTATTAATGTAATGTTTATTACATTACAAACAATTGATTTTTTTTTGTGTTTGTCGGTTTATCTGTGCGTCTGTTCACGCTGATCTATGAAACGGCTTAACCGATTTTAATGCTTCTAACTGTTGTATTTTGATAAACTTTTCTTCATTTAGTTATTGATTTATTTCAATCGGTTCATAAATAAAAAAAAATATTGTTATTATTAAATTATTATTATATTATTATTGCAAGCGGACGAAGCCGCGAGCGTGTCGCTAGTATAATATAAATGTATTGAATTGCGTGCCGAATGAAGAACACAATAAGAAATATTGTATACGAATTGATAAATTGCTATGGGAACCTACACGTGATATTTATTTCGGTTGTTTGAACGTTTCATTTCATACGATACGTCTCTACAATTTATACACCGGATTGAACTTTCTATATTTCGGTTGCCAAGTTTTTATTGATGAAATTAAAACCTATCAGTTTCTTTGGAAAGTGGGTAAATGTATGAATTATTATGTAAATTTATGATAATGGCTACTAAAATTTTATATTATTTAACTTAGATTGTAATTTAACAAAATTTAAGTTATATAAGGCCAGTCGAGGCGCAGGGGCACTCGGAAAATTCGGCAGAAAGTGGGGTACGGAGTGTCTTAACACTAGGTTCCCTCTGCCTATCCTGCTGTGTGCGGGATACAGCGTGAATCTGAAGTTATATGTACATAGTACTTACAATACAAGTACAACACTTGGTTATCTTGTCGTTATGTGTCGTTCTGTGAAATATCACTTATAGTTGCTATTTTTGTATGAACAAGTGAATGTTATCTATAACGACTGACCTTAACACGTTGTTACAAGTAGCTAGCTATCAATTGTATATATGTAATCAAATTATTTATGAATAGAAAAAAATCAGCTTCACTCTGTATCCCGCTAATAACAGGGTAGGCTCTGCCGTGCTGAACTTAGTTTTAAGACACTCCATTGCCCACTTTTCACCGAAATCCGGAGGCATTGCGTATTGAGTGGTGGAACTCAACGCCGCGCTTTGCCTCGACACCAGAGCGAAGAAATGATTATATAAAATGAAACGACTCGAATCCCAACGATATACAGCCTAGAAATGTGAAACGATAAACCAAAACTAGCCCGTTGATGGCTGATTGATTCATTCCAACGGAGATAAAGTCACGTTCTAACTTTACTGCCTAACATTTTATAGACGTGACATTGGCGATGTGATTAGTGTTGAATTGGCACGCTGGGAACGCCAGAAATAAAGGACAACAAAAATTTTTTTTAGCTTCACGCCGTATCCCGCACAGTGCAAGGTAGGCAAAGGGAACCTAGTGTTAAAACACTCCGTTCCCCACTTTCTGCCGAATTCTGGAGGCATTGCGTGTTGAATGGCAAAACTCAACGCCGCGGTTGTCCTCGACACCAGAGCGAAGAAATGGAAATATAAATTTAAGTAAATATTTCATCTCCTCGAGTGGGGATCGAACACACAACCAGTCGGTTTGCGCCATGACTGGCCTCAACAATTTATTGTTTCTACGATATAAAGAACTCGACACGACACGTAGGAGTACCTCTAATGACACCGTATTATAGCCCGACCGGGTTCAAGTGACGCTGCCGGCGAAAGAATTATCTTCTATCTAGACCAGGAGTTCCCAAACTTTTCTTGATCAAGGACCACTTTTATACCATTCTTGGTAGCAGGGACCACTATGCATGTAGGTATAATAAAAATTAACTGTGATAATCAAACAGAAGCTCCCCTCACCATCCCTAGTAATAAAATTAAAATCGTTCGCGGACCACTGGTTGGCAACCAGTGATCTAGACCATAAATCTTACAATATTATTCTAATATCTTAGGATTCATTCACAAAAATTAATATTTATAGAATATACGCAGCGGCTCGTGATTTATCGCACGCTTATATTTAGATCGTATTATTTTCTCGAATAGTTTGTTTAAAATATTATTTAAGATAATATTATTCATGGATTGTTAGCTATTCGATTTGACGTCGTTGAGTAGCTGTTTTGTTTACGTTGTATTAAACTGTAATTATGTTTTTGATCGGTGTTATATAGGAGTGATTTTTTTTTATCAGCTTCACGCTGTATCCCGCACATAGCAGGGTAGGCAGAGGGAACCTAGTGTTAAGACACTCCGTTCCCCACTTTCTGCCGGATTCTGGAGGCATTGCGTGTTGAGTGGCAGAATTCAACGCCGCGCTTTGCCTCGACACCAGAGCGAAGAAATGAAAGTATAAATGTAAATAAATATTTCACTTCCTCGAGTAGGGATCGAACCCACAACCAGTCGATTTTACAGTCACACTCTGTGCCCCTGCGCCACGACTCACCTCGATAAAGTTTTTATAGCATACATAATAGTAATAAAACATTATACAATAAAAATAACACACACACTAAGTTCCGCTACACAACGCGCAATGCCTCCAGAACTCGGCAGCAAGTGGGGAACGGAGTGTCTTAACACTAGGTTCCTTCTGCTTACCCTGCCGTGTACAGGATACAGCGTGAAGCAGATTTTTTAAAAAGAACTTCATCTATCTATCTATCTATATTTTCATAAAATCATTCATTCGAATATATATTCGGTTTACTCGGCAGTCGGTACTTAAATAATGCATCGCTCGCAACATCTAGAACGGCGCTCAGTATTTCAGACATGAAATCGTCATTGTTGGCAGCTGGTGCGGCTACGTGATGAGCACACGAAAAGTAACCTTGAATAATTTCTAAACTCGAACCTATTTACGTAAATTCATAATGTCGTTTGCTTGTTGTTAGTGGAAAACGGAGTGACTTAACACTAGGTGCCTATCCTGCTGTGTGCGGGATACAGCGTGAAGCTGATTTGTTTTTTTTTTGGTGTTAAGTATTACTATCATGTACATATCTATTTTGGGTTTATCAGTTAATTATATGCTTAATCTTTATATTACCAGACTTGTGATTATAAACAGATTTAGTTATTAATAGAAATGCCTGTATTTGTAAAGCTTGGTTATGTCAGTAAAATAGATAAACTTTATGAATTTATTCTCATAATATTAATAGCTTAAGATAGACCTGTCGTGGCGCAGCGGTGTTGTGTGATTGTCAATTGAATAGGTTATGGGTTCAATTCATGAGAAAATGAAATATTTTCATTTCTTCGATAGAGCGAAAAACTTAAAAAAATATACATTAATAGCTGTGAAACGATATAACTAATTATACTACAGATTTAACTTGTATTTTTTTGTATTTTATTTTTCTAAATACAACCAAATAATGTTTGTCTGTTCAAAGAAAACAAATATAAAAGGCTAGTCAATAACAATGGAACAGGATGTGTGCAAGCGTTTATACACGGGTAAAAAGCGGAGGCGAACCCGCCGGGGAGGCCATTTGCGGACCGACAGCTACCACATCGACCTTACCGCTCAAGAAATAGAGGCGATATTGCAATACAATATATAATTCTCAAGATAAGACCTGGCTATATCGTGAATTGTTAGTTTTACAGTATTATATACTTTATATTGTTTAGTTTTAGAGTGTATTTTCGCGTGTCAGTCGGTTGATGGTAGTAGGAAATTGCTAGGAGATCGCGGGACGCTAACCACTCTTTGATTGCCCGCTCGTGACACTAACTGCCGTCTTGCATTTGTGGGAATATTAAGCGTCCTTCTGATTTAAGAGTGAAATGTTAAATTGATTTGATGCAATCAACTTCACTCAACACTAAGATAAATAATAATGAATCGGATTTGAATCTAGATTTCTCTAAAGTAATACTAGATAAATAAATTATCGAAACTTTAAACTTCAAGGAGTCAACGCCTTCTTAACGTCAATTCCCTTCAAATTATATAGTTTTGCCTTTCCAAATAAATATGCAAAGCATTTAATACTACATACCTATATAATAGGTCTTTTTTTTACAAGAAAATAACATGACAATATTATAAAATTAATATAGCTATAAGAAGAACTGCTATAAATTATCTTGAATGGAAAATATTACAAGCCAAAATTAATATAATTTTGGAGATAAAATCTCATATATACAATTTATCTTTAGATCAGAGACCCGAGTGCCTCGGCCTCTCGCGTAATTGCTTTCATTTATATTATCTTAGACTGGTGATGGATTATTATATAAACCGGCAATATTCCAATGTTCAATATTTTACTGACAAATAATTTTGTTTTTCTTTTCTTAAGTGAACTGTTCTAACGTTTGTGTCTGACGAAATGATATTTATTGCTGCTATGAAATTGCTTTTAGATATTGTTTTTTTTAGCTTCGCAATATCGTAGAGTATACATAGCGAACCTAGTGGTAAGACACTCCGTATCCTATTTTTCGCTGAAATCAAGGCATGGCGTTTTAAATGACGGAACTCAACTCTACGCTTATTTTTCCTTAGTACAAAAGTGAAGAAATGAAAATATAAATATATTTTATTTCTTAGAGTGAGAATCGAACTCACAACCTGTTGCGTTTTATAGTCACACTCTTATGCTCCTGCGCCATGACGGCCTCATCGGCCTCTGTAATATACCCATCACTATATAATATGTATGTAAAACAAATATATATCCTCTTAACTAACATGCCTCCAGAAAGACGGAAAGTGGGGAACGGAGTGTCTTAACATTACGTTCCCTCTGCCAATCGTGGAGTGTGCGGGATACAGCGTGAAGCTGATTTGATTTTTGAACTAACATGTTGTGATGTTACAAGTATTCACGTGAACTTATCACAAACATACCGTCCTGGGCGCCATTAAACAAAGTGTTAAATTTTAAAGAGGCACGTATCATAGAAAAGTACAACGTTTCCACGTTGCCCGCAGTAAAACTACAATGTTCACAAAGCGAGAGCGTTTATAATACCGGTTTAAAATTTTAATACGGCAATTTGCCAGCGACCGTTCGCTCGCTCGCGTCGCGTTAGTTGCGGGTTGCGACACAGATGGTGTGATGTAATTCACTTTGCGCGCTACTGTGTTTGTTTTCGATGACTGTTGTCTAATTGTGATCATTACTTTTTATTGGTACAGCTGATGGTGTGAGAATAAGAAATAATTTTGTCTATTTTATTGAGCCCAGTCGTGGCGCAGCGGCACGAGGTGTGACTGTAAAACCACTGGTTGTGGGTTCCATCTCCACTCGAGGAGATTGAATATTTACTTCATTTATATTTCCATTTCTTCGCTCTGGTGTCGAGGTTAACTTTCTGCCCCCCCAACACGCAATGCCTCCAGAATTCGGCAGAAAGTAGGGAACTGAGTGTCCTTAACAATATATTTTCTTTTGTCTTTAAGTTGCAGTTAGATTATAGTATGAAACTGTATTAGAAATTCAGCTGTTCAATATCGACCTCCATCATAGATAATATTATGTATTGTTAATTCCACATCGTGACTGCTTAAACATGTACAAGACATGATAATCACATATACGTGCCATACTAATAAGCCCTTATACAATGCATAGTGCCAATATTTCAACTACGAAGTTAGACTTTGAAATATTTATTACAAAAACCACTTTAAATTAAACTAATAGAGGCCGATCGTGGCGCAGAGGCACAAAGTGTGACTGTAATATCGACTGGTTGTGGCTTCGATCCCCACTCGAGGAAGTGAAATATTTATTTATATTTATGTTTTCATTTCTTCGCTCTGGTGTCGAGGCAAAGCGCGGCGTTGAGTTCCGCCACTCAGCACGCAATGCCTCCAGAATTCGGCGGAAAGTAAGGAACGGAGTGTTTTAACACAAAGTTCCCCTCTGCCTACCCTACTGTGTGCGGGATACAGCGTGAACCTGATTTAATATATATTTTTTTAATTTAAAAATTAAAATAAAAACACATATAAATCATTCAACTTTTCACGTAATATAATATTTTAATTATATAATGAATGCGGCCGGTCCGCGGCTGGCGGCGTGCAAATGTGCCTGCAATTACTGGCTCCAGTTCTCAGTTCTGACTAATCATCCACCAGTAATTAATGGATCGCTCTATTTTTGAATACCATGGACTGTGTTACCCACAAGTACTAGGGTGATGTACGGTAACGAGTGCCTTTCATTTGCCATTTCGAGTACGTTTTAATTTTAGTCTTTTAAAAGTTTCCGTGTATATATATATGCATTTTTATATAGTATCCACCATTGAGCGTCCACAAAAAGCCGCAACGCTCGAAGTACAGGACGCAAACATGTTTTCTATTTTTTGCCTCATGTCATTTAACGGATCGTTACATTTCATAACTGTATACGGTACAAGAGCTGTCAAACTATTCCTTTTTTCCCCCTCGACAATAAGAAAAATAAAAAACCAGCTTCACGCTCTATCCCGCACACACTAGGGTAGGCAGAGGGAACCTAGTGTTAAGATACTCCGTCCTCCATTCTGCCAAATTCTGGACGCATTGCGTGTTGATTGGCAGAACTTAACTATAAGACTATAAGAGTTGATATTTTAAATCGGATTCGTGGCTAGAAGCTTTGTTTCATTATAAATTATATTAGCGAAATTTTCTCAAGTCTCGACCGTTTCTAGCTGGAACTTTGTCTTTTCTTTGCCAAATTAATAAAAGTTTTTAATTGAATTCTAGCGGAAAGCAATTTTTGTCAAGTTGAATAATCTGTTGTCTTTGAACGGGAGGATGTCAAATTGAAATCGTATTATTTCAAATAATCTTGTTATTATTAAGGCCAGTCGTGGCGTAGGGGCACAAGGTGTGACTGTAAAACCGACTGGTTGTGGGTTCGATCCCCACTCGAGGAGATGAAATATTTACTTAAATTTATATTTCCATTTCTTCGCTCTGGTGTCGAGGACAAGCGCGGCGTTGAGTTCTGCCTCTCAACACGCAATGCCTCCAGAATTTGGCAGAAAGTGGGGAACGGAGTGTCTTAACACACTAGGTTCCCTCTGCAGTGTGCGGGATACAGCGTGAAGCTGATTTATTTATTTATTTGTTATTATTAAATAAAATACTCGTGATTTTTACGCACTAATAAATGATATACTTAAACATAAAACAAATATAATAAAAGAAGATAAATCGCTGCCACAGAAGGACTACTCTCATTTCCGCTCACGTGTCCGCAATTCCTTGCCGGTTTCAAGAGTTGCCTAATGGTTATGCCTTCCAGCTTAGTCAGCCAACGTTCTATCTTTCTAATATTCCTTATCTTATTCTTTCACTGGCGGTTTCAAAGGAAGAAGAAGTTATTGATAAATGGAAAACAATAGGAATAGCTACAGGTTTCGAGTCACGTGCTCGCAATTCCTTTGTTCGTCTTACGGCGAATTTTCAAGTTAGCAATACGTCTCGGAGGATCGAGCGTGCAGTTTTGTGATATGATATAGAGGAATATATTATCAGATTTTCTCAACTAAATTAGTTTTTTTTATTATGTTTTATTTATTTTTGTATATATCTAGACATACAAATAATATAAAGAAATGTACTTAAAGCATTTTTCTTCTATTGATATTGTAATATAAAAAAGATCTACCTGACCGTATCCAGCCCCTAAGCAGGGTTGGGAAGGGGTCCGTAAATCAGCATTACGTATTCTTTGCGCCCTTCGATTTACGATCGCCTCCACACCCGAGTATTTCCTTCACTTTGTGTGCCCACACATCCGCTCTCATCAAATTGGCTCAACAGAGCACTCCATTCACATTTTACGAACCATTCTGTCGCAAAATGTCTTCCTGAATCACAAATAGATGTTTCAATCAACACTTATACTTTGAATTGTATTCTCTGTCATTACGTTATATGCTGTTCATCTAAATCGTGATAAATAAATGACGCGTTTGAAATAAAGCCAATACAATAACTAAAGTAGCAAATGGTATATTTAAGATTTTTATTTCTTCGCGATGGTGTCGAGGCAAAGTGCGGCGTTCAGTTCCGCCACTCAGCGACTAATATTTTCAGAATTCGGCGAAAAGTGGAGAGCAGAGTGTCTAACAACTAGGGTCCCATTGCATGCCCTACTGCATAACAGGATACAGCGTAAAGCTAAGAAAAAAAAACTATTGATGAGAATCATAACAATATTAAGGTATAGCAGATATATCGTTTTACCAACTGTGATTTATATATATATATATATATATATATATATATATATATATATATATATATATATATATATATATATATATATATATCCTCGAGCAATAAGCCCTTTGAAGTCAGTAGGAAAAATAAATTTAAGCCGAGCTCCCGTCTTTTTAATTAAAATGTTGTTGAAAGTTTATTATTACACTGAAAATGTCTTTCACTCAAAGAAATTTCCTTTGCTCGAGTGATGTTTATCTGGAAAATTAGAGGAAAATTTATTTTATAATCTGCTTATTCGCTAATGGTATAATGAAACGTATTAGATGACAGTTTATTAAAATTAAAGAAAATTAAATCAGCTTCACGCTGTATTCCCCCTGCAACAGGGTAGGCACAGGGAATCTAGTGTTAAGACACTCCGTTCCCCACTTTTACTTCCGCTGGATTATGAGGCATTGCGTGTTGAGTGGTGGATTTCAACTGCTGACTTTTGGCTTGGTGCCAGAGCGAAGAAGTGAACATATTATTAAATAATAATTCATTCCTTCAAGTGGTTATCGAAGCCACAGCCATCACGTTACAGTCACATCCTTGTGCCCCTACTGGCCTAGGCCTTTTAAGTACCCTTTTAAGTACTAGCTTATTAAAAATAAATTGAGTTCTATCGCAAACCTGACCGGGTGTCGTGTACACGCCGTTACAGGAAGCCGGAGAGGCTCGAGTGATCTTCGCCTAATCCCCTGGACGTGGGTTACAACGCTAACAATGTGATAAAGCCGCTCGGCGCACGTCGCACACTCTCGCAATAACTATAAACTATCAACCGCAAACGTCTGCCATCTTGTAGCTGGCTGCTGGAGTCGATGAAATGTTCACCTCTCACTCACTCCACCCCGGGAGTGCGCCGTCTCCCTCCCGCCCTCTCTCGGAGTGCTGTAGACCGGCGTTGAAGACGCGTAGGTATAGATATCCCAATGGATTTGTTATCAGTTTCACATGCTTCTGCAAGCCGAGCTTAGTTTCGATACGGAGGACTCAAATTATTGGCTCACTCCCAAGCTTAGAGGTTTCTTGTCACTTTTATTAACTTTTGCAAACGTTGGTGCGTTTATGTTTTAAATAGAAACAGCAATAATGCTTACAGATTATTTAAGTTTTCATTATTTATTGTACTATTGGAGTAATATTTCTTGAAATTTGATTTTCAATATGTTGTAGAGATATTTAATAATAACAAAAATATATATTACTCTGAAATAGCTAACTTTGGCCTTTAAATTAAAAAATAAATAGACAATCTAATATATTTCGCACATTTGAAATACAAAAGCAAAACTTTATTACGTTTACGAGATTCCACAAGGACCTTTGTTCAAGTTAAAAGTATAATAGTAATGATCAGCGCTGCCCGTCTGCGGTGCCACTTCGTCTGAATACCTACTCAGCTTTGTAGTCTCCTGATATTGGAGTTTAAATTACACGAATTAATCCAGGCGGGTGCTTCGCGTCCCGAGGGATGGATGTGCTTACTGAATATCATTTTGTACCGTGTTTTTCTGTTTAAAATGTTTTTTTTTTCTAAAAATCAGTTTCACGCTGATTCCCGCACACAGCGGAGTAGGCAGAGGGAATCTAGTGTTAAGACACTCCGTTTCTAACTATCCGCCGAATTTTTCTAGGTGTTGCCTTGATATGATGAATATTCATACCCTCAAGTGGCCATCGAACCGACTACCAGTCGCGTTTACAATCATACACTGTTTTTTTGTAAAGTTCTTGATTTTAACAAAAAGTATACACGGTCGGTACTCGGTACCACAATACGCTTCGTGCTGTAATTATTATTGAACCCGGTCGTCCGCTCTAAAAATACATGCGTGTTTTCAATTCAAAGATATTAATAGTGAACGTATAAACTTAGGTATTAAAGATTATGATAACATAATACAACTAAAATTAGATTAATAGTATATTTTATATACTTATAATATAATTAGAGGGGCCAGTCGTGGCGCAGGGGCATAAAGTGTGACTGTAAAATTGACTGGTTGTGGGTTTGATCAAACTCGAGGAAGTGAAATGTTTATTTACATTTATATTTTCATTTCTTCGCTCTGGTGGCGAGGCCGTGCGCGGCGTTGAGTTCCACCACTTACAACACGCAATTCCTCCAGAACTTGGCGGATACAGCATGAAGCTGATTATGATTATAGTATTATTATAATACAACTATCTTATTATTATGAATATAAATCATTATATACATATAAATATAATAAATACATATTAAGTTTCTATTTAATTGTTATTATATAGAAGTGAAGATATTTCTTGTTTATTATTTCGCTATTTGAAGAGGATGAAGTTAACATTTCTCGAACCATTGTTATTTTCTCCTTTGTGTTCGTTGTATTTTATGTGGAGGCGTTTCTAGTTATGATTTATTTCAAAGAAAAACTGACGTGTTTATTTTATTTACAATAAACGTAAATAGCTTTGTAGTGTTTCAAAGCAATATAAACCAACGTCCGCAGTAATACATCATCACAATATGCATTCTAACCTCGTCTCTACAAAGGTAATGCTATGTTAATGTGGTATAAGTGCTTGTGTATGCAGTCCGTTCTAAAAAAAAATAAAATCAGCTTCACGCTGTATCCCGCACACAGCACGGTAGGCAGAGGGAACCTAGTGTTAAGACACTCCGTTCCTCAAAAAACGATATAATAGCGAACTAACGTTTAAATAATTAGTATGGCGATCACAAAGCACTTTCTCAATGGCGCGGTGTATCATGAATTATTGATGCGGGCGGTGCCGGGCGGGGGCGAGGGCCGATGCGCGCTATTTTATTGTCACAAATTATTCTTTTTCCTGTCTAGAATTATCTTGGATAGCTTCCTGATAGTTAATAGTGATATTGTTGAGAGGTTTTTTTGTTATATTGTTGTTAGTGATGTAAATTTACAAAAGAAATATTAAATCTTCAAATCTCAAATGTTTTTAACATTTTTCTTAAGACTATAAATATGTACTGCTGTGTTTTTATATGTTGCTATATAAATCAGCTTCACGCTGTATCCCGCATACAGCAGGGTAGGCAAAGGGAACCTAGTGTTAAAACACTGCGTTCCCCACTTTCTGCCGAATTCTGGAGGCATTGCGTGTTGAGTGGCAGGACTCAACGCCGCGCTTAACCTTGACACCAGAGCGAAGAAATGGAAATATAAATTTAAGTAAATATTTCATCTCCTCGAGTGGGGATCGAACCCACAACCAGTCGGTTTTCCAGTCACACTTTGTGCCGCTACGGCATGACTGGCCTCAACGTTGCTATATTAAACTATAATAAACCAAAACATTTATGAACACCACATCGCCATTAAGAATTTGTGATACAAAAAACTACATTATTAATATGCAAAATGCATTCAAAGCAAATATTATCACACGAAAAGATGCGACGGCCATACATACATACATACATTTTAATTGAACGCCCGTTCGTCCCGTTCCTCCGGCGACCCAGCGACATGTACGTACTTATTAAGATTTTAAAGTGCTCAACGAGGGTTGTCGGCTCTCCGGTCGGCGGGCTCTCGAACTGCTAATCAATTACACACGCCGTTGGACCGCGCGCTTTTTCCGCCGCCGTAATGGATACCGCAACACAACACAAGTATTTGTAATGAGAGGAACGGGTCACGCACGAATGCGTCGCCAAGCGCGGTGCTGAGTTACGCTCAGCTTGTGTGCATTCGTTTGTTTTTTTTATTTTTGCATGTGGCTTCATGCTTTATGGTCCCTCGGCGCGACCGCGTTGCGTGTGGAAGCTGCCATTTTTCGAGACGAGAGCGCTCGGCTTGCGTGTACGGCGTCGTTTTTTTCGCCCTCTTTGTTTTATTGTTTTCGTTTGCTGAACAAAATGAACGGCATCGTTATTGTTTATTCCGTTCACATCTAACGACTAGACGTTTCTGGTATTGCAACGCTTCACGGACGTGTGTAAACGTTTCATATTTGACTTTTTTTGCCAATCAGCTATATAAATGTTGTAATTTGTATAATTAAAGATTCGATCGGGCATCGATTTATATTTCCAAATACGTATTAATGTTGAAGATCCAACCGTCGAGGGGTCTCGATTTGCATAAGGACGCAGAGTTTAACTCGTCGTCGGCCCAAATAAAGACGGAAAGTAATTTACATATGCAAATCTCGTGTCGTTCTCATGCAAATACCTACTTGCTTTATTACAAACGGCTTAATGATACTTACACAGGTTCTAAGTGCCCTCGGGCTTTCGGCGAGGCCTGCTCATTATTTGTCATTTAATCACGGCGGGATGAGCCTTTGTTTAAAAACCGTCACTTCTTATAGAAATATTATTTGTTTAGGTCGAATGAGGCCATCTTGGCTTAGGGACACAGGGGTTTGATTGTAAGGCGGCGGTTTTGGTTTCGATTCCCACTCAGGGGAATGCCTTTATTTATTAATTTATTTATTAACATTTCGTCGATGTGGTACCAAGGCAAAATGTGGCGTTGAGATTCGCCACTCAAGACGCTATACTTCGAAAAGTCAGCGGATATGGGGGAACGGAGTAAGACACTCCGTTCCCTTACACTACACTAGTCTCCTGCCTACCCTGCTATATGCGGGATACAGCGTGAAGAAAAAAAAAGATTGAAAACAATTCGCGAATTAAAATTGTTAATCTGTATAATAAATAATATTACGTAAATTTATAAACTAAACGTATTTCAATAAAAAGGAAATTAACGCTCGAGTAAAACAATTTGCCAATAAAATTGCTTTTATAATTTAATATATTCAATACAGCGACCGCAAATGTGTTATTATTATCATAAATGAAATACGTTTCCACGTAAATGCCAAACGGAATTGATTCATATAACTACTCTTTAATACTAATTAGTTCCATTTGGTATTGAAACATGTTTAATTTGATTTTGTGGATTATTATTTATATCTGTGACCAAAAATTATAATTTAAATTTTATCATATCGGTTATTTTAAACATGAATACACAACATATACAGTATGTAGACAACTACAAGATCTTGGGCCCGTGTTTATAAACCGCTCTCAAGTTTGAGATAGATCTTGAGATGTCGTTTTCATTCACAAATGATACATCTATAAATGAAAACGCTATATCTTACGAGAGATTTATAAATACGTGCTTTAATTTTTAAACTCCATAATATAGCATCACCATTGGGCAACCAAAACAAAGAAAGAAGGTTCCTTTATATTCCTCTATATTCCTTTATATTACTCTATATTTTAATACAACTAAATTAAAATTTATAATAAATATAAAAAAAATAAACATTCCCACAACCAACCATACTTACAATTAAAACGAACAAGCATTTTGAAAAGCGGTCGTTTATACACGTTTTATGGCGTGGCAACCCTACGTATATGTACTTGACCCGCTTACACCGGCCGCATGTACCGACAGCTTTCTCAACATTTTCCTATAATACCACACCTTCACACTTATGCACTCCTGGTGTTAACATCCCCTTTTATGTAAGACTTTTAAGTGATTTAAAAAGAGAATTTCTTTATGTACTTTATTTATTTAGTGTTGCGTCATATTTAAGTTACTACGAAATTAGATTTACATAAAAGTGGCCTTGCCTTAAAGTTTAATAGATAAAAAAAAATCTTCATAATTTATTTATTCTAAATACCTGTAAAAATAATATAGATTGATACAAAATTTATAAAATAGTTATGTAGCTAGAAAAACGGGAAACGAAGTGAGTTGTCACTATTTTTTCTTTACTTCTTTAGCTTCATGCTATATTTCGTGCATTTCCGCTGAATTTAGAGGCGTTGCGTGGCGCGTTGAGTGGCTTAATTAACTCAACGCCGCGCTTTGCCTCGTAACCAGAGCGAGAAAATGTAAATATGAAATATACATTACTCCGAGTGGGAATCGAACCCACAACCGTTGCAATTACCATCATATCCCCTGTGCCACGACGGTCTTTATTATATTATGTGAGTTAATGTTGGTTACTATATAATAAAGATGTACACACAGGCAGATTTCGTCATTATATTTTTGTATAGTACGTACATAATTTATAACAGTTAAAGTAAGTACAAAATAAATACAAAATGGAAACCTTATTGTATACCCTTAAAACATAGATAATGTATTAAAAAAAAACAGAAACAACGCAGATTAAAAACCAAAAGGGCGGAACGAAATAAAACCAGATACATTTGTTAAATAAAACGTAGATATTCTTATTGAATACAGATAAAGACAATCTCTGGAGATCATAAAATTTGTTCAAGGAGATATTAATTATTAATATAAAACAATACCTTAACAATTCTACCGTGATCAAAAACAAAGGCGTTTCCGTTCTTTCATTTCTTTCAACTCGCCATTTTTACCTTTATATTAAAAAGTGAATCCCGATAGAATTTCTTTGTAAGGTTTTATTGTCCCTACTTATCCACTTCAGAAATGCAGACGTTCTTAATTTGCTACGAAGAAAAATGTAGAGCTTTAAAAGCTGGATCGAATAATGCGGTTTTTTTTTTAATTTATTGCGGGCGAAGCGTGTAACCTCTTGTTTTTAGTCTTTTAAACTCTGGTACTAAAGCCTCATTGTAATATTTATCTTATCAAACAAATAATGATATATAAAATGAAACAAGTAAAATATATCGAAAATAATAGGATTTTACTAAATGATTCTAAAAACAATTATATTGCTTGACCCTGAAAGACTTTAAAAAAAAACACAAACGTGCGATTGTAAACACGACGGTTGTGGGTTCGATTCCCATTCGGAGAAATGAAATAGAAATATTTTCATGCCATCGCTCTGGTATCAAGGTAAAAGCGTGGCGTTAAGTTCCGCCACTCAAAACACAATGCCTCCAGAATTCCATAGCAAATGGGGAGACTAAGTTACTTAATGGAAACGGAGTGCCTTAACACTAGGTTCCCAGGTACCTACCCTGCTAACAGCGCGATACAGCGTGAAACTAAAAGAAAAATATCGTAGTTATTAAAGCTATATTTACAATACATTAATTACATTCCACATCTACTATTTCTATTCTAAACATCTTTATTAAACGAGTCACAGTTCTATTAGTCATTCCTGAATGTCATTTTGATGTCTGCTATAATTTATACGATTAATTTACATAGTATGTCAAGTGGACGTTGTATGCTCTTTTATAGGCATATTGAAGCCAGTGAAGCTTGGTGCATTTTTAAATTTATACGTATTTCTAGTTTATATTTTTATTTCCTTTATTTACAAAAAAGCGATTAATTTACACCTTTAACTTAACTGTATCAAGCCTACTGTAAAGTGGGGTAATGTGTTTATCTGTCTATGTATGTATGTATGTATGTATGTACATAGTACAAAAGATGTAGAGCATGTGTATCTAAAGAAATTACAACAGTCAATATTTATTTTTAATATTTTTTAAAGTGTTATGTCACACAGGCTTGGAACACACAGGCAGGACTTCCACCGCCAAATTCCTGGCGTTTGTTTACGTAATCTCAGAAACGGCTTAACTGATTTAAATACAGTTTTCACAACTGTATTTAAGTTAACAGTCGGGACTCATTCTTTCCAGGCAGCCCTGTTGCTTTGTTAAATAGTTCTCACCAGGTAATCCTTTTTGAAAAAAAATGAGATGTGTATTCTTTATAAAAACTATTTCAATCGTATAGTTGTTAAGTTTTACTTTTGATAACGTAATATATACCTACTATTCGTTGTAAAAAACACTTTTTTTTAATATCAATTCTGTCAATATGTCTATATTAACATACTCGAGAAGCATTTTTTTACAGTATCACTTTAAATTATGCAAATAGTTGTATAAATTTGAAATAATTCTTAAAATTTTATCATAAACGAGCTATTTTTATATACTGTATTTAGTATTTATTTTATTTAATGGAGTCATTAATAATCATAGTTTTTATAAGTTTGTGTAAAGTTGTTTAAATTATGGAGGCCAAAATACTTAGGCGTCGAGGCGAAGAGCGGCGTTGAGTTTCTCCACTCTACATTCAATGCTTCCAGAGTTCAGAGAAAAATGAGAAGCGGAGTGTCTTAAGCTTGACACTAGGCTCTCTCTGCTCACACCCTGAATGCGGGATACAGCGTGAAGCGTGAAAAAAAACATTTACATGCTAACAAAAAAGTCTCAAACAAACATTCTAATCTTATAATCTTCTGTCTTTAAATACAATATATTCTGTAGAACGATTCAGCATTAACCTTATCAAGATCCTGCCCCCGCTGTGCAACGCTGATAACGTGTAATTTTATAAGATATTTAAAAGTAATTAAATTATGTATATGTAAAATTCTTCTGATTACAATTTTAAATGGCAATTATGTTAATTTAGGATATGATGTTTAATTTTATATTATTTTTGTATTAGTTTTTTTTATCTTCACGCTATGTATAGCAGGGTAGGCAGAGGGAACCTGGTGGTAAGGTACTCCGGTTTCCATTTTCTGCCAAATTCTGGAGGCATTGCGTGTTAATTGGCAAAACTGAACGCGCTTTGCCCTCTACATACATCTAAACGAGAAAATGAAAATATGAAATATTTGATTTCCTCGAGTAGGAATCGAACCCACCACCTGTGCGCTTACAGTCCCACGCTTGTGCCTCTGCATCACAACTGGCCTTCTTTATTTAATGTAAAAAATATTTTATAGTAAGTAGTAGCTATTTAAAACGAGTTTTGAAAGAACTTAGCTTGACCTCTATTAAAGTGACGTTAGTATTATCGTTTAACGTGTATGATGCATATAAAGGAACTTCTTTTCAGTTCTTCATGCCATACGAAAATTTAAGTAATATTTTAAAAATATTATGTATTTAAACATTTTTTGAGGCCAGTCGTGGCACAGGGGCACAAGCGTGGGACTGTAAACGCGATAGGTCGTGGGTTCGATTCCGACTCGAGAAAATGAAATATTTAATATTTAAATTTTTACTCTGGTGTCGAAACAAAGCGTGGCATAAAGTTCCATCACTCAGAACGCAATACCTCCGGAAAGTGGGGAGTGGAGTGTCTTAACAGTAGGCTCCCACTAACCAGCTTAAAAAAACAACACATTTTCTAAAACCATACAAAAAAACTAGTTCATTCTTTAAATACCAAATGTAATATATATTTCTTGTGTAAATAAAAATGGTTCTAACCGCCGTCTCACATTTATTTAGTTAAGTGTAAAAGGTACAAAAAGTCAATATACAGGCTGAGTCCAGTGTCGCAGTGATAACATCTCGTACAAATAGCGCTATTAACCTTAACGCCGCACGGCATGTGATAGGGTGACCAGATACAACATGGAGACGTGGATGTTTCTTCAAATTTTATATTATTTACGGTTTTGTATATAGATCAAAAAATAATAATTAGTTTCACGCTGTATCCCGCACACAGTAGGGTAGGCAGAGAGAACGTAGAGTTAAGATACTCCGTTTTCACACTTTCCGCCGATTTTTTTCGAGGTATTGCGTTGAGTAGCGGAACTCAACGACGGGGTCTTGCCTTGGTGCGAGAGCCAAGAAAATGAAAATATTAATAAATAATAATAATTTAATCCCTCGAGTGGGGATCGAATCAGCAAGCGTCGCATTACAGTCACACCCTTGTGCACCTAGACCACGACGGTGATCCGGTGATAAATCATGTATATTAAGTATATCGTATAACGGCATAGCGTGTACGGTAGTGTGTTCTATTCCCTTTCGGGGAAATGAATTATTTTCATTTTCTCGTTTTGGTAACAAACAAAACGCGGCGTTGAGCTTCGCCACTAAACAAACAATGTCTCGGATTTATCAATATCCTATGTTTAGTGTAAAAATAAAAATATCTCTATATCTCATATCAGCGAAGTAAAACTGGTGACCCTATCTCGCAACACTAAATCTTCTATCTCTTTCTGTCACCAGTGGCACATTATGCTGTTTCATTCGCTCATATCGTTTTGATGATATAGAATTTAAAATACTACTCTGTCGAGGCGCTGAGTGTAATGAGACAGTTATACGTTCATTTAAAAGGAAATGTATAAATATATTATAACTTTGAGGCTGTCTGTAAACGTGACAGGTTGTGGGTTCGATTCCCACTACAGGAAATACATATTAATTTCTTCGCTCTGGTAAGCAGGCAAACTGCGACGTCAAGTTCCGCTACATAACGCTTTAAAAATTTGGCGGAAAGTGAGGAACGGAGTGTCTTTACACTACGATCCCTCTGCCTTCCCTTTTATGTGCGGGATACAGCGTGAATCTATAAATATGAACTGAAAGTAGATTGTTACTTGTCATAACATTTTAAATTATAAACCTCACTCAATAAATAATCATAAATCAATCAATATTCCAATAATTTCTTAGTATCGACAAGTAGCTGCAATTTATTTAATAAATATATATTTTTATAGCGTTTACTTTTTGCCTTGTGGTTAGCAACGTGAGCACGTTAACCTGTAATAAAGACAATACGATATTATACATTGAAATATTATTAAGCATTATAAAATAATATAAGACATAACTTGTAACACGATGTACTTAATATATTTTAAACTCAGAATAGAGAAGAAGAAATTAAAAGAAGACAAAAGAAAAGAACTACATTTTTTATTAATAATACGTTTCAGATGAGAAGGTAGTAGATATTAGGTATAATTTAATTCCGTTTTCGTTACTTAAAAAAAATTTTAAATCAGCTTCACGCTGTATCCCGCACACAGCAGGGTAGGCAGAACGAACCTAACATGCACACAGCAAGTTTCCCACTTTCTACTGAATTTTGGAGGCATTGTGTGTTGAGTGGCAGAACTCAACGCCGCGCTTAGCCTCTACACCAGAGCGAAGAAATGGAAATATAAATTTAAGTAAATATTTCATCTCCTCGAGTAGGGATCGAACCCACAACCAGTCGGTTTTACAGTCACCTTTCGTGCCGCTGCGCGACCAGTGGCCTCTTCGTTCGTTACTTATTTCTAGTAAAAAACAAATCTCTAACTTTGTTTCTATAAACATAAGATATTTCCAAGCGAGACTGTAGTGTGTCAGTAGTTATTAGGTTCAGAACGCATTATTGTTCCCATGGTGCCTCTACAAATGGTTGTTACTTTGATAACCTCAATGTATCGATAAACTACGGCGATATCGTGCTGTAAATATGATAGTAAATTATATTTGACATGTCGAATCGAATATCTGACATTTTGTTTTTTTTGTAACTGTCAATTGTACTAGTGTTGCTATTAGTTGATCTGTTCTTCATTTTCCGTCAGTTTAGATACGTTTCGTACTATAAACTTTATTTTTTGTCACTTTAATAATATCAAAATAAGAAAAAAAATATCAAATGTAAGAAAGCTTAAAATCTTAATTTTCGGGGTCAAATATTTGAGGTCAATCACAGCGCACGGCGGCGTTGAGTTCCGCCAACACGCAATACTTCTAGAATTCGGCAGAAAGTGGGGAACGAATTTTATTATCAGAAACAGAGCACCTTCACACTAGGTCCCCAGGTTCCGTTTGCCTACCCGGCTATGTGCGGGATACAGCGTGAAACTAAAAAATAAATTGTTTCTACTCGTATGATGAAATATTTTTATCGTTAATTAATAAAATATAATGTTTGATCACATAACGTATGAAATATCAGATTAGTTCTCCCGAAAACCCCAAAGTTCACCAATGCCCGTTCTATTTGTATGGGTCCCTCGACGCTTTGTTTCTGACGTGTGATAACTTGTATAACGTAGATTAAAGATTTATATGATTTTTTTGTGTTTATAGTCCTTTACGAGATAAAAGCTTATGTTAAAAATATATATATTATATCTAAAAGTGATAATATAAATATTGATATTTCATAATGTTGTTTACATTTTCAATCAATTCAATAGTCAAAATATTTTTTAAAAATGTAAATAATACAACATTGTTTTGAATAATTTCCTAATTTATATTGTAAGTATTTAAAATAATGTTGAATATTTCAATAAATTTATATTATTTATTCTGTAAAAAATAAGAATGAATTTCTTTATAAAGAAAATAATTGATATTAGGTACATACCTACATATAAACATTATAAGATAAATAAAAACTCAGCTTCACGCTGTATCCCGCACACAGCAGGGTAGGCAGAGAGCATCTAGTGTTAAGACACTCCGTTCCATACTTTCCGCCGAGTTCTGGAGGCATTGCGTGGCGGAACCTTGACGCTAGAGCGAAGAAATGAAAATATAAATGTAAGTAAATATTTTATCTGTTCGAGTGGGGATCGAACCCACAACCAGTCGATTTACAATCACACTCTGTGCCCCTTCGCCACGACTGGTCTCAAAATATAATATAAGATATAAGTATATATATATGCTGTTAATTAATTAATTTATACAAATTACATTAGTTATCTCAGCTATGCCTCTGACCACAGCCATCAAAGCGTGCTTTCAATTTAATCACCGTAATGATTGTCTAGAACTGCCTTACTGATAATGGATGTAGTTTCTTGTACATAATATCAGTAGATAGCGCACAGCTTTGGTGCTAACCAGTTCCATAATAGAAAGAGAGAGAGAGAGAGAGAGAGAGAGAGAGAGAGAGAGAGAGAGATATTCAACGACATTTCTTAAAACTTAAATATTTCTTTAGCGTTATATATATCATGATAAACTGAACATTTGGTATCGTGCACAGCGGTACAGCGTGAGACTAATCGCGACGGTTGTGAGTTCGATTCCTTGTCAAGGGAATGAATTATTTTAATTTCCTCGTTCTGGTAACAAAGATAAGAGAAGAAGTTTCATAATAACCCATAATGAGATCTTGTCTCCCTCTCAAACTGCCAGTGGAAAATTCTCACTTTCTCAGTGTATTTCCTTTAGTGCCTTTTTGTTAATTCAACATTATAAATATAACTTATTCGAGTAGGTCCACTTTACTTGTCGATGCATTCTAAAAGCTGTTTTGCTTACTCACGGAGACTTATATTTATTTTTAATGAGCAGCTCAGAAATGCAAGAGGGTCGTTGTTTCAATGTTTCTACATTACAGGCGACGTCACAGAGGTTACGCAAGCACTCGCGGAGAGTGGGGAGGGTGGGTTAATATGTTTTGCAGCAAACCAGCCAGCCAGTGGAAACATTTCGAACGAACTTTATAACGTTGGATTGGAGTCGTCAAGCGCTTTCTTTGCACGCGTTCGGTCATAATTTAATTTTCTCCGTCGGGTTTCATAACCCATAATATTCTGTGCGTCCCTCTCCGAACCCTCCAGTGGAACAAAGATGGCTGTATCAGAGGAGGCTATAAAATTGGCCCCATGGAAACTTCAACTCTACACCCCTCCAGATAGGTTCCCTTTTCGGTTGGATGCGGTGGTGTCTTCCGCTTAAACGACGTGCACGACTCTCTTGAAAGTTTTCTGCTTCATTTATTAGCGCGATGTCGACGCGGAGCCAATAAAGCGGAACTCGCCACCCTTTGGAGGATTTATGAGTGGAACTCGTTTCAATTCCACTAACAGCACTTCCCTAATTTGAATGTTAATTTTTAACAATTAAAGCTGTTTAGGTTGTTATGAAATGTTGTTTTATTTCGAGGTTTTACTTTCTAGGCTTTGAGTGAACAAAGAGACGTAAACATTACGAGATTAAATTGTAGGGGCCGGTCGTAGCGCAGGCGTAAGTGTGTGACTGTAAACGCGGCAGCGTTGTAGGTTCGATGCCCACTCGAGGAAGAAATGAAAATATTAAATGTTTCATAATTTAATATTTTCATTTCATCGCTCTGGTGTCGTGGCAAACCGCAATGCCGTCAGAATTCGGCGGAAAGTGAGGGATAGAAGTGTCTTAATGCGAACGGAATATCTTAACACTAGGTTGTCAGAATCCCTCTGCTAACCCTGCAATGTGCGGGATAAAGCGTGAAGCAGAAAAAATATTTACCACTCTGTACAAGCAGCACTGTATAGGTATATTGTGGTTAACGAATGTTGGCTATAAATCGGCTGCGGTATGTTTTACCACGACCCTAATTTAGGGGCCCTAATAACTCGTATGGATGCTGTTGAGCATAAACGTTATATTATTATTACTGTCAGAATATGTGTGGCCTTAAATGTTATACTGACGTCAGGCGTGGCGGAAAGGCGAGGAAATGAAATATTGATTTAATATTTCTATTTTAATTTCTTCACTCTGGTGTCGAGGCAAAGCGCGGCGTTGAGTTCCGCCACTCAAGAATTCTTCGGTAATTTCAGAACGGTGTATTTTAACACTGACTGTTTGCGCCCTGCTGTTTGCGGGATACAGAGTGAAGCTGTTCCAAAAGTCATACAAAGAGATGAAATTAAAAGCCAAAAAAAAAGATTCAAACCGTACTTTTCTAAGAAACCAATACATACATATAATTTGAACACAAAAACGGTATACTCTATCTGCGCCGGAACGGAAATGTCATTGGAAGGCCGTCGGACTTATTAATTGTTAGTATCTTAATTGAATGTCGGCTTCCAATTACAATCGGCTTTATTTTGAAATAAAATTTGTTTGCTCTTGTATCCGTATTGATGATAATGTTTTTTCTGTTTTATTAATAATATCTGGTATTATATTGGTATAATGAGCGCTAAGTTGTGGGTTCGATTCGCATTCGAAAAAAAATATGAAATATATTAATATTTTCATTTCTTCGCTGTAGTAACGTAGCAAAGCGCGACTTTGAGTTCTACCTGAGCGAAGTGTCTTCACACTAGGTTCCCTTCCCTTACTACTACTACTTACATCAACAACTACAATCTTTAAAAAACACACATTCTATTTTAAACATTTCATTGTGTATTTCCAAAAAGTCGCAACTATTTTAATAATAAGAAACTTAAATTCCATCTATACGTACCTTATATCTCTGCATATATCAATTACAATTAAATTTAATAGGTGTTAATTGGTACTTGTTATATATAGCTTAAGAAATCATAGATTTTATTACTATAAGAACTTTTACAACATCTATAAATATTAATCAAATCAAAGCGAAGGATATAATTAAACTGAATATTTTATGGCCTTTGTGTCGTTTTATAATCTGCCATGAAATGTTTTTTTTTTTCATAGCAGCCATTTTGTTTTATATTTTATTAAGTATAAATCGTCTTTTTATATATATATTTTCTACCTGTTTCGTAATGTAAAAGTTTGGGATATAAAGGAAAAAAATTGTAGGGAACATCTGTTAATAATTAAGTAAGTTATTATTTCGTTTTTAAACAATTGGAACAGATAGTTCTTATCTATAAAAAGATTTGTGTTTTGTTAAATATAAACCTTCAAACTGTATGGCAATCCAGAGATAATTAAATATTATTTATTTTATATTTTTAACAATAATGGTTTTATTAACGTGTATATTCTAGTACAATTTAAATGTTTTTTTTTTCTTGTAAAATAATTACATTTTTTTTTATTTTAGTTACTATTTTTATGCGTAAACCGTGAATTACTTCTAATTGTAGTTTCTTTATTTTTCAGGTAAGCTTCTAACCTTCTGGGAATTGAATTCCAAAAAGAAGACAAAAAATGTGTTTTCAAACACATATGCTATAGGTATGCTATACATACGTTATAACGATACAATATGCTTATCTTATATAAGTATTGACTTCTCTATGTTGAACACATATTTTTCTTATATTAAAAATAATTTTAATATAATAGTGACGTTAAAAAGAGAAAAATATTTAATATTTATTAGAAACGAATTTTCGTTTTTTGAACGCGGTGGAATTTGAACCCCCTC